>JAWQUT010000157.1:534460-599103 GCA_033807755.1 Ellobium chinense
GGGGGGGGGGGGGGGGGGGGGGGGGGGGGGGGGGGGGGGGGGGTGAGAGAAAAAGACAGTGTGTGCAAGTCTAGATATACATGGGAGTATCTGCACGCATATGTATTTTTCTCCATATATCTCTGTAAAAAAATACCCATTGTAATTTGTAATCACTGTAACAAAGACACATTTCTCTTGATAATGAATAAACGTATCTTATCTTATCTTATCTTATCTTATCTTGACTAAAGTCAGGAGACTTGGCAGTCAGATATTACAAAGTCAAGCAATAAAAAAATTCTTTACAAATTATCGCCACGGCAGAAACCTATCAATCGCAAGACATATTACACGTATCGGGATCGAATCTGACAAAGTTACTTTCGATGCAGACATTTCTCGTGAAAAGGACTAGTCTATCTTGATCCGATAATAGATCTATTGTCACAGTATATGCTTGCCATACAATGTGGGCCACTGAAATTCCCACACTACGCTATAGTATTGTAATATCTCGCCACAAAAGGGGCTGGTTTTCCAACCAGAATCACTGTCTCGTTTGCATACCAATGAGCTACAATGTCACTAGTCATCCATCACCAGAAATACTGATTTTGTGAAACTATGATTTCCCTAAAAGTAGTAACAGAAATTAAGAGAGAATTTTGCGGTAGCAAAGAACGACATTCAGATGAAGCCACCAGTTTCCCGAAATGTAGTTTCTGCAAAGATAAGGCTTTTTGTGTGCGAGGAAGTAAGCATTCGTCTTCACTCTTGTGACTTGTCAAATAACATGCATGTCTACTATATCAGTCTGTCAGACAGCGTGACAGATTGGGAGAGCTGAATAGTCTCATTAGAGCCATACCTGTACTGCTTACCTGGCCCCATTATAAATAGGTCACGCCTGCTTTCACGCTGTCGTGTATGTACTGTGTGTTTGTGCAGATCGCCACGTTTGAACTGTCATTACACCACATTACACAGTTACCAAGCACAGCGTTCGGTGATACAATGACGTGACACGGATAGAAAGATAAATCTATTTATAGCCATTACAACACGCGGGGGAAGCCCGGTATAGCCGATTAAAACACTGAATATAAATACGTGATATTTATGTTGGACTATCCTCTCACGAATGTTGTAAGGAATTAGAAGTCGATCGCTGGCAAAGGGTTAACGTAGTTGGAGCTATTCTCCGCACAATGTCCTATTTGTAAGGTTCGTCGTGTCGGGCAAAGTATAGAAACCCCATATCACAAAATGTTATCTATCTCTCAAGAAACCCCATATCATAAAATAGTATCTATCTATCTATCTATCTATCTATCTATCTATCTATCTATCTATCTATCTATCTATCTATCTATCTGTCTGTCTGTCTGTCTGTTTGTCTGTCTGTCTGTCTCTCTCTCTCTCTGTCTGTCTTTCTTTCTCTCTCTCTGTCTCTCTCTCTGTCTGTCTTTCTGTCTCTCAGTCTCTCTCTCACTCTCACTCTCTCTGTCTCTCTGTCTCTCTCTGTCTGTCTCTCTGTCTCTCTCTTCTCTCTCTCTCTCTCTCTCTCTCTCTCTCTCTCTCTCTCTCTCTCTCACTTTCACGATTACCTTCACTTCTATTTCACCAGATTATATCATTTTACGGGCGATGTAAAGAGGATAGCTATATGAGATCAGCAGCTGTTTCGAATAGGCAATAGTTATATTAGGTTAAGAAAACAATTCTAATCTTCTAAAGGATAAACGAAATGTTGACTTTATTTCCTCTTAAATGAGTGTCATGGGGAATTCAAATTTCTTGAATCTTATCTCCGGGCTTTCGCTTGTTTGCCGTGATGAAAACAGGCATCTAAAATTAATTATGTTAAAGCCCGCAAAATATAACCTCATTTTTTACGTCCAGTGGCGTCATTTAAAATTTCTATTGAAATTAATCACTGCAGAAAGAAACTTGAGTGCCTGAATCACTATACACACAAGTCAAGAAAGTCCTTCTTTCTTCTCCTTCCTCGCAAAAAAAAAAAAAGTGAGAGAGGGGAAGGGGAAGGAGGGAGGGGGTTTGGCCAATTTTTGGAACAACTAAGTGTAACCGGGTGACAAGGCAATTAGTATTCCTTATTATAAGGGGGAAGGAATGTGAGCTCAGTCTGACAATTTTTCAGATATTACATAGTATTTTACTAATTTTAGGGAAGTGTGTCACTAGGGATTTTACCAAGAAGATGGGCCGAAAAAAACCTACATTAGAAAATTTCGTTTCCCTGCCGGGGATCGAACCAGGTTCTCTCAGCTTGCAAGTCTGATCGTGTTACCACTACACTTCACAGCAATTTAATTCTTAAATACCTACTGCCTAAATATGCCTAACAACTGAGCCCTAGCTGGACTGTAACAACTGAGCCCTGGCTGGACTGTAACAACTGAGCCCTGGCTGGACTGTAACAATTACTGAGCCCTGGCTGGACTGTAACAACTGAGCCCTAGCTGGACTGTAACAACTGAGCCCTAGCTGGATTGTAACAACTGAGCCCCGAAGTACTGTAATCTTTGAGCTCTTAGTTATAGATCAAATGAGTACTAATTTTTTTTTTTTCAAAATGTTGACTTAGAAATGGTAGTTGGTTGCTAATATTGTATAAGCGTATTGTGTACGTGCATTCTGTTTCTTCACTATGTATGTCCTTATGTGTCAATGTGTGTGTGTGTGTGTGTGTGTGTGCGTGCGTGCGCGCGCCATCTACCAGAGTGTTTTACAAACATAGATCTTTAGGAGCTGTTGGGAAGGAGGGGTAGGAGGACGGGGGAGGTATAGGAGAACGTGACTGCACATAAAGTAATGTAGAAAAAAATATAAAAAAACAACCCGATGAATACTGAAATGAATACGGCTTTCAACTTTTAGGGTGAGTACAGTAATTAACAAGATCTTGATGCTCAGTTGTCTTATCCATGGTGTTCAGTTGTCGTGATGCTTAGTTGTCTTGTCATTGAAGCTCAATTGTCGTACTGAGGGACTCAATTGTCAGAGTCCCAGTGTAGAGGGTACCTTGCACCGTCAATACACTTCGGTCACCCTCGACCGCAAAACAAAGAGAAAGAAAAAGGTTACGCACGAAACAAGAGATTTACACTGATCTACTAATCTACTAAGTGGGAAACCCTTGGAAATTTGCTTCAGAAAATGGCACGATATCAAAGTGAAGGGTTGTATGACAAAATGCGTTATCCACCAATTTAAATTTTTAGTTATTTGGCATGCTTCATGTAGCAAAAGGAGTATATAGCATACATGCATATTTCCACTCCATAGAACGACATTTGGTCTACATTAATTCAGAACTAAATTTCGCCTTTCGCACACAAAAAAAACCAAAACAACAACAAAACATGCTTTGTATATGGACTGTTTTGTCACACCCCCCGAATGCTGTATAGTGCGTTTTGCCATGGAGCCCTTCAAATAATCTCTTGACATAATCTGGCCTACTTTGTCCAGCTGTAGTGATTGGAATTTACATCCGCGGGGCCACACGTGAAGCACTGGTGAAGGTCATAGCTAAGCCAGGACTGTCCATTATAATTAGCAATAGGAACAGGGCCGTAAACACCCCCCTTCAGCAGCCCACGCAGAGGGGGATTTTGACAAGCCTGTAAGTGTAATTCTACTTTCAATATTGGGCCCTACTGTTCAGGGGCTGTATTTCACCTCCCCTTTTCCTTCTTACGCCATATCCTGCTTCCAGTGTTGAGGGCACCAGGGGGCAAATTTTGATTTAATGGGAAACTGTGTCCATTTTACTTTATTTTGCTAAGCACTATTTACCATTTATTCCTCGGCTGGAACTGTCAGGGTATGCTCAGGCGGAAGAGGAGGGATTTGGCGTTGATCAGTGACAAAGGTAGGGTGTGATTACAAATTGTAACCAAGCTCAAACTTTCACTGGGTTTACTGGGGTTGGGTCAGTCTTAAAATCTGGGTCACACAATAAGCTTAAATCTGATATGGGTCTGGGTGAAAGCTAAATCTTTGGGTTCAGAGGACAGCTGAAAACGCCAAGAAAGCCCACAGAGGACTAAGGGTCCTAGTCTAATTGCACGTCTGTAACCTATATTATCTTTATTTCTCCTTTGCAAATAACCCACTCTCTGATCAACGTTCTATTGGCCTCTAACTTTTTCTAGATCTCTTTAACCACCCTCTCCTCATATTCCCCTTCTCCGGCTTCTCCCCCGGAGTCCCTTGCCTAATCTAAGCGCTGCCGTGTGACCAACAGTTAGGCTTACTCTTTGTGTTTGAGAAAATGCCGCAAAAAGACCGACCTGGCAATCTCCTGTCAAGCTGAACGTACATTTCGGATCAAATGTACTTTTAAATTATGATCTATTTTTAGACTAACTTGCGAGGCCCTTATGCTTTTGTATATATATTTATATAGGTAGAAGCGAAGATCGGTATCCAACAATAATGCGTGCCAAATTTCAAGTCGATATTTTCAATAGATTTTGAGTCTAAAAGCAACAAAGGGGTTTTGTTGTAGATTTATGGTATAGATGGTAAGGGAGATAATATCATAGGTGGCGCTCGTGGGCAGAGGTAATAGCTCTCCAGGGCTGAGATATTGTTCTTGCCTTCGAGGATTTTCGGCTATTGCCGGTACCCTACTTACTGACCGTTTAAACGATTCGCGCAAATTTTAAATCTGGATCTAGAAATCATTTTGAGCAGGTCTGATTTTACTTGTTACCGGTTACCCTTTAGCAAACAAGTGGGAAATTAAAAGTACTGTTGCCCATAAACCGTCTGTACACACATGCGATTGTCTTTAGCTAATAGGTAACCGAAAACTACCGCAGCACTTTCTCTGCTGTAAACCCACAGTTAGCCTACTACGACCCGCGCAAGTCATGACAAACTCAAACACTCTGGGTCCTCGAATGTAGGTTAATGCAGGCACTCTTTCTTTCTTTATTATTCTGTCCTGGTCTACTCTTTCCTCTTGGCTTATTTTGGTATAGTTTGCGCCGAACATAGTAAATACAAGCTCTCTTTCGTTCTTATTCGTTATGTTCGTTATGGTCTAGTCTTTCTTTCTGGCTTAACCTGCTATGTTCTGCGGGCTCTCTTTCTTTCAATCTTAATCGTTATGGTCTGGTCTGTCTTTCTTCCTAGTCTCTTATGTTCTCCTGCCAAAATGTCCGAGGTTCGTAGCTGAAAATTAAGGCAAACATTTTGTATCAGGGTGATATTAAACAAAATTAGGCTTAATCGTATATCAGAAAAATCAAGCTTCATCCAAAACTTTTACGAGGAAGCCTGGATACTATACAGCACTTTTGGTCCTGCGAGGTGAGGTGCGGAGAATTAGGGGAACTCCTTGTCCTAGTGACAAAGTCCTGGTCGATAATGTACTAAGAGGAAATTCCTTGCCTACTGCTGTCAGAATAGCGCGTTATCAGGTCAATAGTGTCCTATCAGGTCGATAGTGTCCTATAATATATCAATAAAGCTCTGTACGGTAATACCTGAAAAAGAACCTCAATCGCAATTCTTGGCGGATGATCCCCAGGGAGGCTTTGAGCAAAACTTTTGTCGAATGCTTGCTCCGAGGATTGGGGGTCGAGGGGAGGAGAGGGGGGAGGTGAGGGGAATAAGTCATCATGGAAGTTGTCCTTGATTTCGCTAAGCTCTTGACGCATTTTGCACAGGAGTTCACTTTGTATTTGGATGAACAGTCTAGGTACGAGCAGATTACGGCAAGCCTCTTTGGCAATCTTAAGATAGCCTAACACTAACATTTTCCTGTGACTTATTCAGGAAGTAGTTTCCTATTCCTATCTATTCAGCGTGAGCCTTCTCATGGCTGTTGTCACGTTCAGGCACGTTTTACCGCTTGAAGAACCGGATCAATCTGTAAATAAAAAGTAGACAAGATTTCAACCTTCGGCAGTCAGCAAAATATTAGTGCAGTCAGGGGCGTAGCATAAGGCATTCATGCTCCACAAGACTCTTGTTTCGTCCATAACATTACGTTATAGTTAATTTCACTGCATTTAATGAATGATATATGTATGTATATATATATACACTGCATTCAAAGAGATTATAAGCTTGATTTTTTAGTAGTATATCTATGACTATTTTAGATTTTCTATGAATATATTAGATTTACTTGTACCAGTAAAGAAATATAAACATACTCAAATCAAGGGAGTAAACAGAAGAGAAAAAAAAATGTTGCTCTAAGCAGAATCAAACCTGCACGTGAAGTTCAACTTGCGTCAGGCAGACAACACGTTTGGCTATTCGGTTCTGTAAATACAGACTGACTGAACAATGCCATTCCCTAAAAAGCACTGGTCTAAGGCGGATGGGCATTATAGCGACAACCTTCAAAACTGCACTATCATGAAAAGGTATCAGCCTAAGAAATTCGGACATTGCAAGTTACACAACTTTTGTTTTNGGGGGGGAGGGAGGGGAGGGGGGCGTAAACGATTAACGAATGCTGTGCATTTAGAAAGACCATTGGTATGGCTCGAATAGTAAATTTATAGATTACTGAGCATAAAGGGTCAAACTGTAAAGTTAGGATTGGTAAACTGAATTAACCCCTGATTTTACTTGGTACGATCTTTCACTTTTCTGCAAAGTTATCTCCCGGCTGTATGTTCTTACGTCTTGTGGTTCATACAGTGCAACAGAGTGTATGACGAAAGAGGCCAGGTGCACATGGAAGGTACACAAGTTACAAGGACATCCTGTCAGGCCAGTGTCAAAAATAAAATTACTTAGTTTCCAACTAAGACAGGGTCACATGGGAATTAAGGTATGCTTCATTCGGGAATTAAGGTATAATTCATTGGGTTATTTAATCCTTCGCTTAAAGTTTGGGACATACGGGGAATACTTTTAATATCATTGCGCTGTTGCACTGAGTCCAGAACCTTTAACAAGATACCCACTTTCCAGACGGATGGAATGAGGATGTGAATGAAAATAATGTCTTTTAATAAATGTTCAACATGCTCATTTTGAACCCAACACCTACTATTTGGCCCCTTTTAAATATGGTATTGAGATAACAATAGATAAAATATGGGGAACTGGGTGTGGTTTAGAACTTAACATAAATCTGTCCTCCCTGTGTAAGTTTACATTCATGCCAAAACATTCAATTCTTGACAGTCACGGCTTTTCCGCACGTTAAAATTGTCATATCATACTACGTGAGCTCCTGTCATTTACGTCAGTGTATTGATTCTTTTCAGTCGGCGCACTCTAAAAGGCGTTGTCGTGCATTTCCTCCCACTTTGAGACATTCTTTTGATCCGCCGTCAAACCAGAACTTCCTTCCCGCTGTGATATATTGGGTCTACGTGTATATACAGTACATATCTTTGACTCAGTTTATTGCGTTAAATGCCGCGCTCCAAATGACGTTATATATACGGTCCCACTTTTTTACACCCACCGTCATTACAAAATTTCCTTCCTGCTATGATGATTGATATATTGGGTCCCCAGAAGTTGCGATAAAGTGGAATCACATCACTGTAGTTATATCCTAGAAGGTAAAGGTTTTTGTTATAATATGAAGTTGGATTAAAAGAGTGTGTTTATAATGGAACGGCGACGTCATTTAGTTTAAGAAAAAAAAATCTTAAAGTGGACCAGTGACGTCTTTTAGGTTTAAAAGAATGTCTTAAAATAGAACGGTGACGTCGTTTAGTTTTGAAAGAATGTCTTAAAATGGAAGGGTGACGTCGTTTAGTTTTGAAGGAATGTCTTAAAATGGAATGGTGACGTCGTTTAGTTTTGAAAGAATGTCTTAAAATGGAATGGTGACGTCGTTTAGTTTTGAGAGAATGTCTTAAAATGGGACGGTGACGTTTTTTAGTTTAAAACAACGTCACCGTCCCATTTTAAGACATTAAAATCTATTGGTGGTTTGCAGACTACCAATAATGCAAAATTAGTTGAACTTTTTATTTTATCAACAGCCTTGTGTAGGATGAGGATGTGGCAAGAATGAACCGTATGCTAATGAACGAAGCAGAGATATAATTCTAGCGGGGAAACTACCATTCGCGAGTCTGTGCATTACTTTCTTGCTCTTCCGCATTTGTAAAATGGCCGCCCCATTCCCTCTGCGACAGAGACCAAACAAACGCAGTCTAGGTAAACTGAACTCATTACAATAGATTGGACATGGAGAGCTCGCATTAGACACACACACACACACACACACACACACACACACACACAGAAACCTGAGCTCAGTGGCTTGTTACGCTATGGTCAGGAGTGAGGTTATCCACGAGTTGGAGGGTAGTTTGCCCCAGCACCATTTCCACGATACGGAGCTGAGAGGTCTTCTCCCCTCTCAAAAGCCCTTGGGACTTGCGTCATTTTCCGCTGTAGAAGGGCTTTTGTTGCTTCAGGGCCCCCTCACCATGGTAATCCATTCCTGACCCTAGTCATCTTTCCGCAGCTTTGAACTACTTCTCTTCGTCGTAACTTATCTCCCTTACGCCAATGTATGTGTATGTTAGTCCAATCTTAAAGCTGCGCCATACAATGGTTACCGTCAAAAGACATGCCCCGCCTACAAACGGTCATAGACACTGCCTCGGTTCAGATGGATTTGCATTCATATATATCAAAGGCTAGACATTTTTTATATACATTTTCTTTACCTTAAAATTCGGAGAAACAGTAAACAAGCGATCTGCAAAATTTCTATGCAGTATGAAAAGTTTTACACATGAAATTTGGATAAAAATGGCGCCTCCTGATGTGAACTGTGTAACTGAATTCAAATTAGATCTTGTGACGTATCCCATTATGCCTCTGCTCTCCTTTTATACCCCAATAATATACCCCGGACGGGCCTTTAAGGGCTTGCAAACTGGAGCTTGCCCACCCACACACTGTACTTTTCAAAATGCATGCATACGTATATATTAAAACATCTGATTATATACAGCTATGAACAGATGTTTATGTACAGGTGTACAGATTATATATTCAGTCTATGCCTAAAACAAGATTGGACTTTATATTTTACGGTCAAATTAAATGGGAAGAGGAAGAGATTATGTAATCAATACAGAGGTGTTAGTTTCTAAAGTCAAGACGTTAGATGGATTTGCCTCAATTTCAGTCTCCACTTACTTGCTTGATTATTGTACTTTATTATTTTTTTTTTGGTCGGATAATAACATTATTATTGGCCTCTCTTTTTTTTAAAGTCTCTTTATAATCGCAAGTACTTTTAATGGAGCTTGTTTTCCATGCTCCACGAGTTGCGATTAAGTGGAGTCGAGTGTACCTATTTCATTGGTGGAAGAAGGATGCGCTTTACTGAAACACGCAGCGTCTTCGCTCCCCGTGTCGTTTGAAATTACGATAATGGGCTACTCTGTTCTCATTTCTCTGTTAAGGCAAGAGTCCCTCTCCGATGAAAACTTCCTGGCTGGCAGGTAGGCCGGCAACTGTTAATAAAAAGAGGCACACGGACGATCACACGGTCACATCTTCTTCTACAATACATTTAGCCTGAGAGAGATGAAGCTGTTCTGCACATACATATAGTTGGACCTCGATATTAAATACATATTTTAAAAGTATTCTTTGTTATTCAGTATGAATCTCATATGCCCAGATTCATTATTATTCTACATTTCATTATTCAGGTAGATCTCGGTATTAAGTATACCTCAATACATATTAAGTATAGTTTCCCCATGCACCAAGGCGTACATTATATCGAGACTACTGTATCTGTTAGTGCAAAAGGTCCGGGATTCGGCCATTGTAATCGGTAAGCTGACATAACCCCAGCCTCGTCTCCAACTGTGCTGAAAAGGAACATCAAAATCTAACACAAACAATTTTCAGCATATTTAGACACTCTCTGAGATAGGAACGACAATAACATAAGAGTTTCGTCGAACCGGTTAAAAGCGAAGCCCTGCATCAAAATAAAGAATCGATATCTGTGCTAAAAGTACATTGCATTGTTCGCACATAATGAAGTATCGGTTCTACAGTGAGGTGGTGAAACGATACCAAAAAATCGCCCTACTGTTAGATTCATGCCTGATGGGTAGAACAAATGGGTGGTTTCGTCATGAAAATTTTCCCCAAATTTCCCCTCGACACGCCACAGCCAGAGAGAATAGACACAATCCTTTGTTGTTACTCAGCCCGGCTATGCGGGCTGATTATTTCCCTTGGCTCGGAAAAGTGCACAGACAAAACCGTTACAATCGCGTGCACACATCATGATGACTCACAGCAACACTCAGTATAACAGCAATAATGGGCGTCGAAGGATTAAAATGTCTTTTCGTGCTTTTGCTGTGTTTCGGTTGCTTTATGCGTGCGTATCGCGTTACTGAGCAGTCGAATGCACGCTCCGTACGTTAATTAACGAACTGTGAAGACTTCAAATATTTTGGGAGTTCCCGAGTTACCGCAGTGCGATAACTAACGTAAGCATTGTGCTAACGGCCACAGGTTTGATTCCGTGTTAAATGCTATGTCATGCCTGTGAGCCAGGTCCGGAATTATGATCACTTTCTTATTCCATACATTGCTTTAAGATGTTATGAAGATAGTTTTGTTATATCGTTTGGGCTTAACCGTGTACCTCACCGATTCACATCCTCCCCAAACCCCTTTATCCACTCAGAGAATTGCGGGAACAAGAGCAGGATCATAATGTCGGCCTTGGTTCAAGAGTGGTGACAGGTTGTCTACGCCCCTACTTAATTAACCATCTTAATTAGACCCGCATCTGGCTCAAAATCTCCCTCCTATTGGGAATGTGTAACTCGGGTTTATATAAAGATTGTCTATAGGTCACGGTCATGGTTGGCTGGGCGGGCAAGCGCGGCAAGCTGATTGGTAGAAGGCGATGACGCTGGTTGGCAAACAGTGATCCAGTCAGTGAGCGGCTGGTGATCATAAACCACAGGCATGCGTGACTTAGGTAAATTGCTCTATATTGATATGGCACTTATATGAATGAAACTTTTCACTTCATTCCTGATGACAATCAATCGAGGGTCGCGGGTTAAACAACAATTCCATATACATTGTCAGTCACATTAAATAATTTTTTTTTAAAATCTGCACGCAGCTCTCTCCTCCAGTTAAATACTAGTGAACTTCATAAAACTAGATGTAAAATAATCTCAACTAACTTCAAAAATGGAAAAGTTTCCGCAGACTCTTAACCCCCATCATAACGCTGTTCCCAGATCCTGCCAAGGGGCCTCCTGGATCTCCAGCCTGCTTTTTCAGATAATTCAACAGCTGGAAATTTCATCAATGAACTTCACAACGCCTGCATTATGAAGTGAAAAAATGGATACCGTGTTGGAAAATGTGAATGGGCTGCAAAGCACATAGGCTGCTAAAACACTTCCTTGAATTTATCAGGGACCCAGATTAAGACCACTGACTTCTCCTTTATGTTAAGATAATTATCAGAGGAGGGAAGTGGGGTGGAAAATCTTTTTCCTGGAAACCATTGTTTTGAAGTAGCTACTTGTGGTCAGGTTCGGCGTTATCAGCTGCTCGTTAATTTTTATTAGAATAGCTCCATTGTCCATACTAGATTTTCTCAAATTTGCGGGGGAAAACCCATGTTTACCCAATGACTCATATTTCTAAAGATGCAAGGAGCGATTCCTCTTGAATAAAGCAATAGGCGAGAAGCCTCCTTGTCGTTTTCTGCAGTATGGCTTTGTTAATCTGATAATCCAGTGTGATCACACTCTTGGCTCCAGACATTTGTGCTACCTATATATATAGTTTTAGTGTGCCACCAAACACCAGTGTGCCACCAAACACCAGTGTGCCACCAAATACCAGTGTGCGTGGCACTTTTAAAGTGACGCTTACTGAACTAAAAAAAAAAATGGCAATATCTTGAAAACATTAAGGGCAAATTGCGCCTTACGCAAATTACCGCTAGAATACCTATATCTGCAGCTGTACAATATACCAGTTTTAAAGGATTGAAGTACTTTTTCCTGAGAACTGTGAGTTGGGAAATTTACCTGGTAAGGCTAAGTACATCACAGACAGGAGGGAGAGGAAAGGGGTTAAATTCTGGTATATGAAAGAGAGTTGATATTAATGTTTAAAGTTACAATGGAGATGGTAGAGGAAAACAACATGCGGTGTGCGTGTACTTTTGGAGCACTACCTAGCGATTTCATTGGAGTAAATTACGTTAAATGATCCACTAGGTTCGATTTTGACCTTTCAGGCGATAATTTGCGACCACAAGACAAGCACAATAATTTTCAATCACGCACCCGTGTAATGTGCGATAAGATAGGTGGGCCTACACGTAGGGGTCCTAGTGGATTCCAGCCATGAGAATCCCTGAAGCGTGGTGTTCTAGCATATACAAGCACAATCATTTTCAGCCACACACTCGTGTAAAGTGCAGTGAGATAGGTAGGCTTACACATGTACAATATATTATGAGGCCTTTTTGTTGGATCATACGAGCAGTGTTTACTACCTGGTTCACTGCCGCTTGTGCAAGCTGCATTTTCCCCCAGCAATCTTACGCTAATCACACATTACACTATCGGTACTTTAGTGCAATCTAATCAGATATTTCACCATCGATCTGTGTGTGTGACGAAACAGGGAGTCCTCAAGCTTTCGGCTAGCTATTGCTAGTATTACATTGCACTTACAGCATTTTGTTGGACGATAAAGAAATTGCATAATCCATGGGTATCTCATATCTAACCACAATTCGACCTTGACCCGCTTTGCTATGACATCAGATTATCGTGAATTCATGACCTTTCGACTAGACACTGCAATGCAACTACCAAAATTTCAACTAACCTACTTCTCATTCAGCATTTGTTTATTTGAAAAGTAGACTACATTAACAGAAGAAATGGCTTAAGTAATGCTACCGAATACAAAGAAGTGAAAGAAAGAACTTTCCACAACAGCGGCAGAGCAGAGCGTCGCCCAACGACCTTTGTGAAAAGTTCGCACAAAGCGGCCTTCAGACTTCAGTCTGACCTAGTCATGCGTAGGAAATTTCGGAGGGGAATCCCCTAGATATAAATACGATACTGACAATCGTGCGTTATTTTCAGGGGCATAACTTTTTCTTGGGAAAGGGGTGGGGGAGCTCTTCACTGAGGTAAGGCAGATTTGGGGAGGAAAACAACAATAATATGGAGAAAAAACACACACAAGAGAAGGAACATGAAGAGAATACTGAAAGTTGTCTTTGTTTGAGAGTGAAAATTTTGGAATATATTCTTTTTGTCGTTGAAAGGCGATAGGGTGGTCTTGGTTGGTGTAACGTGAATGGAAACGCGCGGGAGATGGTGGACAGGGCAGGCATTATGTCCACCCTGTGTGTGACTTCGCCCTTATCTGACAGCAGGTCTAGTGTGTACTTTTTGCCTTAGGATCACCTCCTCCTGATAGCAGTTATGACAAAGGGTGCTTGTTGCGGCTTCATTATTTTTTTTGTGTTCTTTGTAGTTGTTATTTGTTCTTTATTGTTTTTGCCCTTACCAGCTGCAAAACTGTTGGTTGTAGATTATCCAGTATCATATGGCCTGGGCACAGCGAATGGTAGGCCTTTAAACTTCTGGCATCTATTAATAGGCCAATATATATATACAAAAAAACCCGTTTCATAGGTCTTGCCATCCAGTGTCAGGTGTTAAAATATCTAATATGACCTGTGATTTGGACATGGCATCCGATTTTTTTTTTTAATTAAGCTGTATAAATATGAAAATAAAGTGTGCCTGCGTCCAAACCCAGCCTAAAGAAAATTTGGGAGCAAGTCAGGAGAAAAGGTGTCCGTCTTTGAAAGGGATATGTGAAAAGTTTGGCGCTGACCTTACCCCGTCCCTCCCCCTTCCCTTTTTCCCCCCTCCCATTAGAAAATAGGGCAATGCAATGTGAAAAGAACATTCCGAAATCACTGTATCAGTTGTAATGCAACACATTTCATTTCTAGGGCCCAAAGAAGAAGAAAGAATAGGAGCCAAACACCTTTTCATATTCAGGAGAACTCAGGCCACACACTACACACTACACAATACACAATACTACACACGACGCAAGCACAGAAGCAGATCATGTTCTAACAGCATACATGGAAGATCTTGTCAAAGGACACGAATCCAATATACATACAGTGTATTTTTGTGCATGCTGTTCAAGTTCAAGCCTGCTATAGCCGTTCAATACTAAAATTAAATGCTTGGATTCTTCACAGAGGTCTCGCCTCTTTGGCTTGCTTCTTTTTCTGGAAGCAAAAATGTACAGAGTGTGGTTAAAAATTAAATAAAAAAAGAGAGAGAATCATTATACAAAAATCATGAATAGTCACCACAATTCAATTCAATTCTGTGTTTAGCGTCATATTTTCTAGTTCATTATACACTAACTATGGCGACCCCCTTCGCTCACTCCCATTGGAAATCCTAACTATGCAGTCTCTTATACTAATGTTATAAGCCATCTGATTTAACTGTCCCTGCGAAAAAGTGCATTTCAAACCCCCAAAATTTGCACCGAGAATTGCACAATTTGCATGCAAAAAGTGGTAAAAATTGCACCAAAAATTGTAAACATGTGGCAAAAATAGCTTTGTGTAACTTCATTATATACCACCACATTACATTGTTTGGTACTGAAATGTTGCGAAGCACATTTTCTGTATGTCTGTTCACTCTGTTTAGCAACACTGGCAGAAAATGTGCATTGTTCGGCCAAATCAGCAAAATTTGCAACAAATTTGCAGAAAATGCCTAAATTTGCGGAAATTTGCAAAATTGCAACTAGGCCTCAAAAATGCGGAAATTTGCGGTAATTTGCGAACGCAATTTTCTGGGCTGACATGGTTAAAGCATGGTAATAAAACCACAAGAACCTGGTCCGAAGAGTTGTTATTATTGTTATTACTACTACTTTAGGCCTGTTCAGAGGAAGAAATACAATCATGAAGCTTTATGCTAGTGCAGTCGTTTTAACAATACCATTTTGGTTGTCTCACCGTGACTGAAATTTCCTAAAAATACAGTACATGTAAGTTAAGGCTACACGTATGGCTTTCTGATGTCCACATTATAGTCAGGGCTGGCAAAGTTCTGTGATTCAGTGAAGGCAGTGGAAGATATTGTCAGACTCCCACTGATTGGTGCCTGTAAATGACAGCGGCACTTTATGATCCACAGGGAGTTGAGAAAGTCCTAGAGTGATTAGGTCAGCTGCGGTAATAATAATGGGAAGTCGAGTGAGTGGGCTTTGGCCTGGATGCGAGATTTATAAAACGCATCATCGTTGTTGTTATTATTATTACTATGTTATTGTTGTTTTTGTTATTTTGTGGAAGGGTGGGGAGAAGAGCAATAACTAACAAATTAACAACAGTTGCTTTTGGCGCATGCGAAACAGGTAGTAAAAACTCCACCATGTTATAGTGATAGCAAAATACCGTTGACGCCCTAGTCTCCTTGTGTCATTGTCGCCGCCCCTGTGTATGAGATTCGGCTTCTGGCAAGTTTATTTACTAACAAAGCAGTCCTAAGACTGAAGGGCGAAGGGTGAGTATCTCTTTGATGAGTAGGTCTCTTTCGCAGGAAGAAATATCCTACTAACGATCTTAACCTTCAAATTTTCCGAAGAACAGAAATAGGCCTAACTGAATTAGCCTTATATTATTTAATTACGACTGTCATATCCCTGGGATTTTGATGTTGTTTTGTGTGGAAGGGAAAAGGCGGGCGACAGGGCAAGCGTTGCTATCGAGTGCGAAATCTGTAGCAGCAAAAATGTCTCCATGCCTAATAAACACACAAAGTACCAAATGGGCGAAACCTTTGATGTGCACATTATTACCCCAAGTCACTGTCACCTGTCGCTGCCCCTGTAATCTGATCCGATTCTGTTCGCGTTAAGTACATGTATGTACACAGAGGGAAGACCCAAGGCCGTTGGCAACTTCTTTGAAAGCCTAACTGCAAGAGTATAATGTGACCCTCGGCTCCGTGCCAAATGTCAAGCATTTTTTTTAGGGGGGGGAGGGGGGGAGGGGGGGAAGACATGTTTTGATTATGCCATCAGTGTTGGAGATCTCTAATCCCACCCTCATTCCCCAACCTCATAATGAGGGTGATTTCAGCCCTGGTGAGCCAGAATTAGGCTACAGCACTGTAGGTCTGTTGTCTTGCATTATAGGTCAGGTAAACACGGTGTGTACAAGACCTGAATCCTGTGAACAGGATAAGTCCTGCAAGCCTGTCCGCCTCTGTGAATACGGAACGGTGCAGGCGACGAAATTACAGCTGATATATGGTATGCCGGGCACGGCTTTGGCGTGCAGTGCGGGGACTGTTAACCCTTACAACGCTGCTATGAGGAAATAGAATACCTTTCCGGTTTCTTGTGATTTAATGGAGCAAGGGATTCCCGAGAGAGTCCAGTAATCCTGGTTAAAGATGGGTCACACTTGGCCACATAAAAGGGGACACTTTCGTAAAAGTGGTGGTTTCAAGTAGGAATTCCCAGCTTTTTTTTTTCTTTTCCGGGGTTGTTGATTCACTGTAAACTGACAATTTTTTCGGAAGAGTTTCGTTCAGCAGTTCGTGCATAATTCTAAAATGCTAAACTGTGCTCCATCGTGAGCCAAGATGATTGAACTCTCCTACGGAAAATTCGGATTCTTAATCTGCGTTGAGGCTTCATTTTTAACAGATCTGAGGCCACATTCACAAAACCGTGAATCTTTGCGCCCCCGCGATAACTTCGGGGAACATCATTAGTTCATTTTTGGAGGTTTTCCGATGTTACTGCCTACTCGCAATGTTATTGTCATTGACGCGGCATTTGCAACAGCCTCTTACAAATCCTGACACCTGTCTGCGACCATGAACTCTCTCGACTGAGTGCAACGGAAGTGTTCAAATAATCTTTAAGGGACGGGAATAGATATTTGCGTCACATCCTAAAATATCCACATAATTTTTTTTCAAAACTGTAAACCACATAAATTTTCTTTCCGTCTGACCATTACTAAGAAAACAGTGCTGGGATGTCGGGTATTTCGCTCTCTGAACGCCGCCATTACTCGTACTGCGAGGCATCATAAAGCGAGGAAAACTGGCAGACGATTCGTGCAGGCGCATGCGCAAACTGTCTCGACCAGTCGTCGGGTAGGTTATCTCGCTACTTGAAGTCATGTAGCACGAGTAATGGCGAAGCGCGCAGGGTAAATATCCCGACATTCCCGCGGCGGCATGATTTCAATTCCATTCAATTTATCAAAAGGCGCGCCTCTGTAGAAGGAAGGCTGGGAAGTCCGTGGTCGAGGAACCGGTAATCTACCGGTGAAAACATTTGATTGGGAACTTTTAGCTGCACTTTTGTGTCGAACAAAATAGAGAGAAACTGAAACAAGAAAACTGTATAAATTTATAGCTTTTTTGCAAATGTACGAGTGCCAGATAGTTAGAAAAGCATGACAGAGCAGCTGGTTGGAACGACAGGATAATATTATGTAACGTCTGTTTGGAGTGTCTTCTAATTTACGTTGGCTATTTTTATTGTGTACATGTTTTGTGTATGTATATTATATTATATATGTTGGAAATGACGACATCGGCCTAACAATAAATACTGAATCGACTTGACTTGTATAGGCCATCATACTTTAAAGTACTTTTATTGTTTTAATATTTATACCATTGCAAAAAGTCATAACGATAAATATGCAACTTACGTCCAGTTTTTCCAATATTCGCCGATAGCAAGGCGACATGCTTCAATTTCACTTTTTATTTTTAAATCAGCGGGTTGGCTACCTCTCCTAGTGTGTTCATGAATGGTAGAGGTTCTCAGGTTGAAGACTGAAGGAAACTAGTTGGTTAGTTGGCTGGCTGGTTGGTTGGTCGGCTGGTTGGTTGATTGGCTGGTTGGTTGGTTGGTTGGCTGATCGGTTGGTTGGTTGTTTGGCTGGTTGGTTGGTTGGTTGGTTAGTTGGTTGGTTGGTTGGCTGGCTGTCTGGCTGGCTGGCTAGTTGGTTGGTTGGTTGGTTGATTGGTTTGACGGTATTTTATAGTCACATAACAGAAAACGGGCTGCCTTTTCCAGATTTCCACACAACCCAAAATGTACACTATTATATATCTGTATGTACCATATAAAATGTTAACAACATGGATTCAAAGTCTTTATTAGTCTTTGAGCCAATAACATTAACACAAATTCAATACATAATCTACAAGAAATCTAAGAAAGTGAGGACGGAGAGAAGGAAATGAGGAGAGGGAGAGAGAGAGAGAGAGAGAGAGAGAGAGAGAGAGAGAAAGAAAGAAAGAAAGAAAGAAAGAAAGAAAGAAAGAAAGAAAGAAAGAAAGAAAGAAAGAAAGAAAAGGAAAAGGAAAAGGAAAAGGAAAAAGCAGAAACCGTAAGAAACAAAAACGAAATAATCATTTAATAAGTTTGTCTTGAAAATTTAAAATGAGGGAAGAAACAGTATGCCCAACCTTTCTTCCATGTCAACCACACTATGACCTTTCGGGCACATACCAACTACTGTACTCTGGCCAACTAATGTAGACTAGTATGTAGACATTTCTTGTCCAAAATGATAAACGGGGACGCCGTGCATCGAGTTGGCCAGCGACGCGTATTCAAATTCAAATTGGTGTGTGCGTGGGGTCCCGTTTAAACTCTTACACTTGACGTCAGTGACAACATACATACAGTACTAACATAGCATACATCATGTACATTATGTAGCAGGCCAACTGAAGTTGCTAGGTGTGCGGGAAGCGTATACGCGGGAACTCTAATACAGTAGTTATTCACTCCAATTTTGGGTATGGCACTAGAAACTATTAATTTTTCTAAGCTCCCCATTTACTCCTTTGGTAGCCCTATTATAACATAATGTACGGTACACAGTTCCAGGAAACGATGAACTGCATCATATAATACAGTACACCTGAAGTGAAACTAGTAAGCACCTGAACTGAAACTGAGGCATGTGTGATGTAGGCCTATTATCAGGTGACTCGAGTTACTGCTGTTGTTTTGATTTTATTCACCTCCCTAGAGTATAGACTTTATTTTGAGATTCGCAGATTTTTATTTTCTTTCGCTTTCTCCTGTAATTAGTCTATGGAGTTTATTTATGACAGTATTCCTGTCTGTCCTGTTCAAAGGTATCAGAGCTTGGTCTTAACTCTTATAAACATCTTCTGGTGTGTGCTTGCTTTTCACGAGAGAGAGAGAGCGAGAGAGAGAGAGAGAGAGAGAGAGAGAGAGAGAGAGAGAGAGAGAAAGAGAGAGAGAGAGAGAGAGACTGTTAGCGATCGCCTCCAGAGATAGGGGAAAGGGTTTCGAAGGCTTTTCGTGTGTATGAGTGTGTGCGTGGGTGTGTGAGTGAGTATGGGTTTGTGTGTGTGGGTGTATGTGAATTAGCGTGTGTGTTTTTATGTATGTGTGTGCGTTTACGTGTGTGGATGTTGAATTATCTTGATATTAACACATAATATTGTATTTATTCGAATTGGCTGAAGGCCTATAATAAAATTGAACTTGAACTTGTCTCTACTGTCACTCAAATCCTTTCCGTGAAAAAAAAAAATCAGTTAGAATCCTACTTTTGTATGGGCAGTTACATTCGACTGCCTACGCCTACATCCACTCTTCACATAAGACTGTACACACAGTGCTAAAGCCTTTTTGACATGCCACGCCTCTCTATTCACGGCACCAAAAAGGCACACCCTTCCTGTTTCAGTCAGAAATTTTATCAGGGGAATTGCCAGCTCCTCCTCCTAAATAATCATTCCTACATTACGGTTATGATCTTTACTTAGCAATTCACCCCTTTCTATGTAGGTGACCTAAAAGGGGCGTCCTGACTTTAACTTGTGGGTGGTCGCAAGAATTCCCATGCCTTTCTCGTAGTTTTGGTCTGTCCTCAACAGTCATCGTTTACATAGGGTGACCAATGATTGGGAGGATAGGTTAGTAGTATAAAATGGTGCTCATCCCACCTCCAGAGAAGAGAGAGAGGGGATGGTGGGAAATGTTTATTACTGAAATTCTGGGTTTGTTGCCCTCACCCCCAGCCGGCACCAGGACACCTCACCTAGAAAATATTAGATAAAACACCAAGGACTGCAAAATGTTTCACTGTGTCACTAATTTCATATTAATGATTTTTGAAATAAACATTTTCAAATGTACATTAATTTTGGAAATCCACTTCTGTGTAGAATATACAAAACCGTTACATTCTGTGATAGCAGGAGGGTCAAATGGCAGAAATAAACACTGTGGCAAGATCTGAACTGTTGTGTGTACATTTCATCAGGACAACAGGCCTCCAATATTACTTCAGTATTTCCTGTAGGAATTAGGTAAATACTTGCCTTTAGATACAGCTTACCTATGAGTGGCTGAAGAACATGGTCATATAACTTATTATCATTGTGAAGTGCTAAATCATATTCAGTGAGCATTTCACTATTCATCATTGTGCAATAGGAACAACGAGCTGAAAACATGCAAACCACAAACAGAAATGTGGAGTCAACAAAACTATTACAGTATACAGTAATCAACGACTATCCTTCTTTTATTTTTGCAAAAATACATATAAAAAAAATATGAGATCTAAATTTGCTATCTCTTAGAACAAGAAGTGTATCTCTCTGCTTCAAATAATTCTGAGAACAAAATCTACTGTACTGTAGAGTGTCTCTGTTCTGAGGTGCCATTAAAATTCATTTGCATGTACTTATTTTGAACCAAGCTATTAGTATTAGGTATAAGACAAGCCAAACTGAGTTGAAAATGAAATTGCATACTTCTTGCTCAATGCATTTTGACAGTTCAGTATAACACATTTCACCTTCAACCAAGTGCATATTTCACAATGTTCAGTGAATACTGTGTTCTACGGTGTATTATATGTGCTTTTGCAATACATGTAATACAATCAATTGAATGGATATCATGGGAATTTCCCAAGAGACAGAAACTTGATATGGAAACATATCCACACATGCTGTTTTAAATATTCCTTACAATACTCTAAGCAATAAGAAACACTGTCAGTGTCATCTAACATGTACAATCTATACAAAAATTTCTGAGCAAGACTAGATAAAAACTATCAATTGAGTCCACAGGGGCACAGTAAACGTTGCTGGACTCTACCATGGGCAATATGCACCACATTATCTACAGTATACTGTACTATATAAGGACAATGTGACTTAGATTCTAGGTGCTGCAGACACATACAGCCCTAAAGAGAACAAGCAAGCAAGGCTTCATGACACAGTTGATTTAGAGCAAAGAGGTACTGATAGTGTAAATCTCTTCTTCGTTCAGAGAGTAAACTATTCTACCTACTAGTACTAGGGACATGGTGAAAAGCACTAGGTTACATCATAAAAGTAGTCTCTGCCATCATATTGCAGCTACAGCTCTCTTGCTCCAAGTCTTCTAAGCTCTGTCAAAATGTGTCTCTCTCATAATAATAAACTATGGCATCCTAATGCACTGCACATACTGCCCTCTTGACTCCAAGCTTTCTTACAAAACAGTGCACCTCTGGTGGTATGCAATTAAATAAGCTATGCTCACAATAGAAAAAATGTTAAAACAACACAAGGGGGAAGCAAAATGTTTACACAGCACAGGTAGTGGAGTGCTCTCAGTGCGATGACTGTACTCTCATGCAGAAAATACAAGGGGAATTCCCTAAAAATCCTCACTGTGAGGCATGTGGGCACAAGCATAAAGTGCAACATTACTTGAAACCAAGCCTGATCTGCACTTTACTGGATGGCCAGATTGCAGGTAAGAAGTCTGGATGTGTGTCTATGAATTAATTTGGCATAGACACAGGAAAGTCACTGCTGACATGCATCATGACAGTCTTGAATACAGTATAAAGAAAAGAAATATTAACCTTTATCTGTTTTATGAGGATTTTCTTTTTTACAATGCCATACAACGTAATATTGTACATTTTATTCCTGATCATATACAAAGACAGGGATTGCCACAGTGCATCACCCTGTTGCCCCGGCTCAAAAACCACACTCATTCACACCCAAGTGTAGTGGGAAAAAAAGTCTTTGTGAAAGCCACCCCACTGTAAACTACAGGCCCATGAACTGAACCCAAAAAATTGACTTGACAGTCCCCAGTGTCTGACTCTGAGAACAATCCACAAGTTGCATAGTCACACAGCCACTTCTTACGACCTTGATATCTATGACAGCCGCACAGAATCAGTTATGGCAGCTTTGTTTCAATCATCGTCAACTTGCAACCCACATGGTTCATGCCAACAGAATGAAGATAGGGAAAGGGGTACCATAACAGCTGAAGTTTTGCTCAGCAAGTCCCATTTCCTAAGGATTTTGTAGCTTTTACACAATGACAAAGAAAAGGGGAAAACAGGAATCAAGAACATCCCCCTCATTCCAGCTTCCTGTTACTGTTGATGTTATAAGTCTATTCCGCTATTTTATACTTCAATCTTTCTTCACACAATCCAAACCAGCTATCCTTTCTCTTTCACGTGCTTCCTCTTTCCCTCATGCATGCCTTCTTTTTTCTCTCATTCAGCTTTCAATTTTCAAACATCCCAGCCAATCTGAATCAGTCTGTTTGCTACTGGGCCTGACACAATACTCTCTTTCTCTCTCACTCTCCTATGTCCCCACTCCAACTAAGCCTATGTCTCTGAACAAGGCTGATACTGATAAGTCATCTTGGCCATGCTGCAATGTCAAGGAATGAAGGAATGTTGTTTTTCTTCCTAGCGTAAATTACATGTACATGGGAACACATTATCTGTGACAGGTCTTTTGTGAGAATGTTTTGTTTTTTGACTACAGGTGTGTGGTTATGTTTTCTCACTGTCTTTGTGTTGTTATCTTTAATCAAACCAGGAGTGCCATGTGTTCTTTTGACACTTTTTGGATGCCTGGTGTAATGAAATGGGATTCAGTTCTAACGAAAGGTCCCCTTCTGTTTTCCTATGGTAGTCTATTAACAAAGCTGAAACTCCATTATAATAATAATATCATATTGTCAATGTCAGGTTTTGCACAGGACCAACCAGGTTGATCATACATCATATATAAACGTGGCCAGTCCTATGTGAAGACCTAAGATATACTACCTGTGTTTTACCCCATTATTCCCATCTGTAGCCACAAAATTTAAGTTACATCATTTTTCATATTAAAGAGTTCTGTGATTGACTTAAGTTTTTTGCTTTTTAAAATACAAAACCCATATTCTGAGTCAGCCAGCATAAAATATGATTTGTTATTTTAGAATTACTACATTGACAGCTTTGTTCTCTACCACTCTGCTGTAGGTCTCAGAATACTGTACATAAATCTTTGAACTGAAAAATGATTCCCTTCTAGCGTTGTCACAAACACTGGCAAAATAATTTTCTGTGAAGTTTTCAAAATTGCTATGGTCTGCATCATTCAACTTCTATTACACGCCTTTCAAGGCAATCACTTTGGATGCATTTCATTATCTGCATGTTTTATATCTGAACTGCAACTCACAGTAGTAGAGTGGATAATGAGTCAAAGTCTAATTACATTTAATTGCAAATCTCACCACCACTGAAGGGCTGCTCTCTTTTTATCATTATGGATATTTCAAATTTTTCGCAAGCACTGCATCCTGTTTGAATCTGCTGAATTCTGAGGAATACATATTGCACTAGGACAAAGAAGTAAATCTGGGCCTGAAAGATTTGTTTGAGGGAATTGTGATTTTGACTTGTGTGTGTACGAGGTCTTTGAAGATGTCTGTATTTTAGTTGCAGGATTCAGCACAACTAGGAGTGGTGATCCAAATTCCCCCCCTGTTTTTTTTTCTTTCTACTTTGGGGCATGACTCAGTATTTACCCAAGTGGTTGTTTAAGCAGAACTCTGATAACACGAAAATGAGGGGATTGGCCAAATCATTGCAGGTTAAATGAGTTTGTATGTTTCGCTAAAGTACAATATAAGGGTAAATAACCAAGGAAATATCAGATGGTGTTCTTCCTAGGTAGCAGCTTTGACAGCTCGACTGGTTATAGCATTGCATGTTGTCAGCAATCGCTTTACATTGTCATCACCTTTGAATGATGCAATATTCACCACATGCCACCCTACCAATGGACAAGGAGAGGGAAATTTGCTTTGGCAATACTAATGTTTTCTTCTCTCTGTCACTTTACATATCATGTTATTAAAACTTCTCTGAAACTTACTGAAACAAAATTTTACTACAGATGAAGTGGGCCAGTGGAGATTTTATTTTTCCTTGCATTAACCAAGATTTCGGTAAAGCAATGTCATGCTAAGTGAGTTCTACTACACTGCAGAATTAAGTTTATTGTGCTTGCTGTTGGCATTTGTCCATGTGTACAGGCAAATAGCTCAAAAAGGGACTGAGTGACCCAGCATGAGATATCCTGTACTGCACAAGGATCTGAAGTTTTTTAGCAACACCCTGGGTAACACTCTACATCCTGAAATTGAAAAGTTTTGCTTATAAACTTACATACTGAAATGCTAATTTTGCAAAGCTCAGAGCATGATCACAACTGTTTAATGAGACATTTAATTGTGAAAAAAAGAAATAAGAATGCAAAGCTGCATAAATAAGTATGCTCCGTTTAATCTCAGCACCCTAAGAGCATGGAAAGTGTTGTGACTGAAATGTCTATGAATGGCTGGTAACTTTACTTAACATAGTATACTAGAAACCGAAAAACTCAGTTAAGCAGCTGTTGTTATTAAATAAGCCCAACAGTATTCTTTTCTTAGACCTGAAGGTGCATGTGTGTAAGAGACATAGACTACTGGCCAGAATAACCATGAAATTTTCACGCTGGTCTAGTCTCATAGGTGAATTCAAATTTGAAAACAATAACTTCATGTGATGACCGTTGACTATGGAGCTTCAGAGCTTTGGGCAGGTACTTGTGCTCCCTTCCTTCCCAACTTCACCTGCCTGCAGAGAGTCATCAAACTAATGGCATCAGTTGTCACTTGATTAAAAGCTGACGTGTCTTCGTCCTGGTGTTGTCCACAGAATCTATAAATCTGCATGGCCATTGGGTCTCACAAATTGACTGCAAACAAATGTTTGGATAAAAACTCTGATTAATTGTAAAATATTAAGTGAAGACAATCCACAACAATAAAATAAATTTCATGTCAGTCATCATTTGTTCATTTTACACTGCAACAAGTAACAAAACTGGAGGTGCTAATTCTAAACAATAAAGCTTTCCTAATATTCACAGATATAAAACTGATACTCAAACATGCTCAATGTGAAATTCTTTGATCCGCTGCACTATTTCATATTAAGAATACTACCTGAATTATCCATGACAGGAAATAATAAGGATAGACTGCCTTATTCAAGTTCAAAGCACAGCAAACAACATCATGCATCGTAACGTTCACATTGACATTGCTTAATAATTAACTACTACAGTACTAGTCTTTGTCTGGCACTGAGTGGAGCAAGTCTGGGTAGAGATGCTTGCAAAGGGCTGATTTACTGCAGGTAATAGATATTATGGCTTAATCACAAAGAACAGGATAGGAAGGGATTTAGAAATGCTTTATGAGAGGTGTGTTTTTGGGATTTCCACCAGTTGCATTTGTGTAATAAATATAATAGAACATACACAAAAAAAAAGGTGAGGATTTGCAAAAAGCTTCAAAATATAACTAGTTTATATTATTAAGTGTTTTCATTAGCAAAGAGTTCAGATGTATAAATATCTAAAGAGCCAGAGCTTCCATGATATTTCTAGACCAATGTCATTTAAGCAGTAAAGTATACAATATAATAATTGATTGAGCGAGTATGAAAATGTGAAAGAGAAGGACCACACAAGAAAAAAAAGTACCTTTTATTAGACCAAGGATGTCAAGAACTGCAGAGACCCTTGACAAAACAAGTCTCATCCATTCTAGATCATGTCTGCAATGAGAAAAAGACAGCACTAAGATCTCAGCTGGAAATAAATGTCCAGAAAATTTGGGAAGATAGCAGAAACTATTGAAGAACAAGCACAGTGAGATATTTCAACAGCATGAACTTCACCAAACTTCCTCAATATTTAGACATTTTCTGATAAGTAATATCCATGAAAAAGGTTCTCAGGAGTTTGGCTTGGTATAAAGAGGCATTTATATCACTTGACAAAGGGATGGACAATCAGTAGTGCCCAACCAGGGCATCCATAAGCCCAAATATCATACAAGACCCACCAAGGATACAGAACAAGGCCCACATGCTGTTAATGCAAATTAGCTGCAGAGTGCTTTATAATGTTCAAAATGACAGAATGACAGATTGTCTAAAAATACAAGCTATCTCCTGCCTTTTCCCATTCTTGAAAAGCTTAGACATCCATGGACTATGTTTTCTCCAAAACAATAATCATGTGATAGTGCAATTTACTCTTTTCCTTCATTTCTCAATCCCCACCAAAAGTTCACTAATCGCCTACCAATCCCTTCTCATTTCCTGCCCACAGACCAGAAAGAAACCAGAGAGATTTTTTAAACTTCCCTTCAAACTTTACAAATCCCCCACCCAAATTTATATCAAGAGCAGAATATTTCATCTCATCTGAACAGGAGGAGACACTGAATCATATTTAAAGAAAAGAATGCATATGGAGATGGAGGGAAGTCATAAGTATTAGAAAAACATTCACATTCGTATGAGCTAGGCTCCGATTTTTCCTTGAACACAGCCTGGCATAAAGACATGAGGTGAGGGATGGTATTTATGGCTGGCAGGACCAACAAAGCATAAAATATTGTTCTGGACACTGATGACCCAGGCTAGGTATGCAGTATGTCAAGTACCCCTTGAGTAAATAGCACATGACATAGTCTGAACACTTAATACAAGCCTACTACTGTATATATTACAGATAACTCTGAAGGCACTGACCTGTGCTATTCATTTCACCCAGGTCAGCTGGGGATTGACCTTCCTTGTAATCTCAATGCCAGACAGGACTGGCCAGATGCTATAAATAGATAAGGAAGCCAAATCAGTGATTCAGAAAGATTATGGTTCAGGAAGGAGTACTGTATTTACTATTTAGGGCAAAGTATCATGGAAATCTCTTAATTTGTACTTTGATTTGGACTCCAGCCATTAATCATGACTGGGTGGAATTTGAACACATTGCTGAGTCAAGAGACACTGAGGGGTCACTAACTATTACAGTATTAGCCTCTCCCTAATGAGTTGGGATTTTGAAAGCTGGAAGGAAGGAAAAAAAAAGAAGGGATTTCACATCTAAATTTGTTTTTTGCATAACTGAACTGAAATTTCCCTGATCTGAGATACTTGCGGACATGTTTGGAAGCTCATGTCAAGGAGCAAATCCAGGTTTCCAGCTTTGCATTATAATGTACTATTAAAACCGCTTACATTAAACACTTTGATTATTGAAACATGTACCACAAAATGTCTTCTTTTTATCTCCATGATCAGATACTCTTGCAGTTTCTTTTAAATTTTCAATTTCAATTCACAAGTTTATTTCTATTGTAAAGATGTAACAAAATACAGAGCTACCACTGGACAATAAATAAGCAGACGAATGGAAAAATTAACAGACCAAATAAATAAAACAACTTTCAGACAGACAGACAAAGAAATGCTTATAGCCTAACAGAAGACATATTTAAACTTACATAGTTATAATATAGGTTAAAGAACTAATTACAGAGAAGCTAATGCTGATACTAATGGTCTGGGGTGTTCATCTGCTTGCTTTGTTTAATTATCCAATACAGATGCGATGACTATGTGAAGTGTGTGTCAATCTGGGTAACACATTAAGGTTGGCTATCTTAGTCAGCGAAATGCTTCGGGAAAATATTAGCACTGGAGTCTGTGGTGTCCTATTTGCCCAAAACATGAGTCCTGCTATTCTAGATAGAACACCGTGTTTTGTGGGGCAAGGAAAAGAAAAATGGAGAGAATGAGAGAAGAGAGTTCACTATAAACACAAATGCCACATGAGAGCTGGGAGACTTCTATTTTTGTCTTGAGAGTTGATTAATAATAGCGATGATATATTATTAACTGTTATGCCTGAATTTTTGTTTCCTTCTACAACAAGAGCCCATTATCTCCTTCTCCTTTTCCCTGAAAAAATGGTATTCTAGTGAGGGCATGAAATATCAAATGACTCCAGTGTCATCATGGTAAAATGATCTAATCCAAGACCATAAAGTGCAGCGTAAAGAATTTTCCAGTAATTTCTGTTCCGAGGTGAAGAGCATCTTGAGGGACATCAGCTCACTGCAAGGATGCAACTCTTTTTTTAATGAAACAAAAACAAATTTATTATCAATGGCAGGGGATGAAGGCTGTACAACATACACTGCAAACAGACTGAACTGGAATTAAACAAAGTGGATGGTGGTACTAATTAGTATCAGGATTGTGGAAAAAGTCAATATAACACGCCTCTTAGATCCCATTATTACCTTATGCAAATTGTGGTGTGCATCACGGTAATGATCCTGCTAAATTCTCTCAATGTTCCAGTATCGTCAACACTGCTGTCAAATGATCCAGGGAGGCAAAGTCTCCATGGAAATGCTCAGGATTAGGGTTGAACCAAGGGTTGAGTAATCTTTTACTGGGAAGCAACACAAACTGCAGGTATAAAGATTTCAAGTGCGTGAGTACAGAATTGGTGACATGCTGCAGGCACAGCTCAGTCAGAGGAGAAGGGGTCATGATTAACAAAAGAGGGGGAAAAAAAAGAATAAGCACTATTGAAAAGGATTATCTGGCGTCATACTTTGCTCCAGTCACAACTTCTTCAAGAGATGGCCAAGGGTTATAGTTCTGATAATGACTGCCACTTGCTGATCATGTCCTTTGATTGATCTTTACAGGGATAAAACAACTGTTCTTCAATGCCCCTGCACCAAAGTACAGTATATTACTGTTAAGAGCTATTAAATATCATAAATAGACATGATTGATAAATTCTGAAGTTGTATCTATTCTAAACACACAGTGGAAGTTCAGTTTAAGCCAAAATACAAATCTTGGATAATAAGAAGCACCTGCTCAATGACAGCAACATGGCAATATAATGGAACTTCGTTATAAGGTACTCATTTATAAAATAAGTAGCCTATACCTAGTTATTAAGTATGATTTTCACATTCAAGGATTCATTGTCATTCTACCATTATTCATGTGGACCTCAATATTAAGTATACCTCAATAAGTATACTTTTCTCATCCATCCTGAGCCTACATACCATTACTAATGAAGCATACTCAGTCGTACTTTTCATCTGTGCTAATGGATGCCACAAGTTATTTGCATGACTTCAAGAGAGATAAGATCTAGTTCAGATTATTACTGACTATATAACTGATGGAATAAACCTCCTGGTAAATGTATGAAATCCTGTGATATGTTTTTCCATATTAAACGGAGTCTGAAATAACAGTATTATAAAATCAATGCTTCATATTTCATACTGGATCATCTGCCTCCTCCCCTGCAACACACCCTTTAATATTAAAACAGTGAATATTGTTGAAACAGTACTACTTAACCTGGATTACTTTCAAGACAGTTGTGCGCTTTGACGGGGCACATGTATTCAGAATAAAGCAAATGCTGTTTGGGTTAGTAATTACACAGTTAAGAAATTTCAATGCCATGTTGGAAATCAAGGGGATTAAGCAGTTAATCTGTTGCAAAATAACCAACTTCCACTGTATTTTAATGATTTTCTGCCATTACAAATTAGACTCAAGAATGGAGTGATAAATATTTTCGACTCTGCCTAAGAAGAAATATGCTAGTTTAAATCATGTAGTCTCACAGAAGATTTTGTGGAGGTCACTGAACTCAAAATTAACTGATACTATCCCCACCACTGTGTATAAGCCTGCTGTTACCACTGGATACTTCATCATAATTATCACCTCATGAATCATACCATCATTTCAATGCTGAGCCAGTATATGAACGGTCAAATCTTGTCATACTGCCAACTCTGGGACCTTACAAGTTTGGCCTTATGACGAATTTGGCTGTATAAAGGTGTCTACAAACCAACATAAATTTCTCATCTCACAGAAATACTCAGTCACCTGATTTAGCCAGCTGTGAGACCACCATTTTGATGACAGAAAGAATTCCAAGTCTCTGTCACGATTACCACCATGACCCTAATTAAGGGATACCTCTATGGGAGTGAGAGATAGGAGCTGAATGTGTAGCAGGTGTCATATAATAAGTTTGTATAGTTTGTGTAATGCTAAATGCTGTCCTGGACCCTCCAACCCAATAGTAAGCCTATATCCAGCCTGAGCCCGAGAAGTGATTTTCCACCAACACGCTCTTATAAATAGACATGGTATTTGTTTAATTGGTAGTTGCAAGGAGATCTATCTGCACTATACATGAGGAAAAGTCCTACAAACAGGAACCCGGAGTCAAATGTTGGCATCCAAAATACTGTAGGACTACACAGAGTTTGGTCAAAGTACATGTAATACTCTCATAGCTGTGGTCAGTTCAGTATGCTTCTGTCAAGAGACAAGATGCATTTGAGCCTGCTGCCCATCTACCCTATTGCTGACAGTATAAAGGAACCAATTTTACATGTTGTTACTGAAAGAAGGGCAAGTGTTCGCACAAAGCCAATGGCAAGAGGCAGCGTAACAAGTTTCCATAATGTTTAATATATCTGACGTGGTTGGGGGCAAAATGTTGGCAAACCATGGGTATGGCAGTATAACGCGGTTCGACTGCAATTTTATTATCTCAGCAACATCATCATTCCCACTCCATTCATCTCTATATCTACCATCATCATTTCAGGTCTGATATAATATATGTTTCCAACACAAGTCCCAATTCAGTATTTCACTTTAATGAAGACAATACATTCAGCCCAGTGTCTTGCAGTAGGTGCTTCAGCTGTATGCCCTCAGATTCATAGATGCCATTTGTTGTGGTAAAAATGTCCTGAAAATTTCCAGTGAGAATTGAAAACTGTAAATGATGCCTTTTTTTTTTTTTGTTAAATTTTTATATTACTTTCGAAATGTTGAAAATCCCTAAATCTGGCATTTCTGCATTTGCGCAATGGAATTCCAGTGCTGACTAAAAGGCATTTTGCAAAAATTTTATTCCACAAAATTGCTCCTTCGTGAAATTATTAACTGCAATACATGATTTTCTGCAGTGTCAGTGTCAAAACTGTTGTTTTCCAGCACTGTAGCTCCAATGTACATAATTCCTGCTCTGTTTAAACCAGTTTCACAAATGCACTCCTTGATTTCTCCTTGATTCAGTCTTTCAATCATAAAGTATATTCTCTTCTTGTGGGGTCTTCTCTTAGCACTTGGTAGCAATGGCAAGTTCATGATATGGAGGCAGCCTGGCTGTGTGCACATCGTTGGTCTTGTGTCAAAAGCTTGTGGATACAACAGATCATCTCTGTTTAAGCATTTTGTGGTCACAAACAAAATCCTGGAGTTTTCCCAAGAAGTGCATGGATTAGTTAAAGGGTTAAAGAAGAGAAAGCACCCTTAGGAAGTCATTGTATACTGTACATTATCTAGTGATCCTCTCCCTTCCCTGTCCTTGCTTCTTACTCTATTCTTGCCCTTAACACTAACCTATGCACTCCTTGGGAGACTCCTATGATTTTGTCATGTACCTGTGAATGGATCTCAGAGGAGGAACTCCCATGATGATCATGTTAAAAGCCCTGGAAACGCATTTCATTCACATTTTACTCAGTATATTTCTCTTTAATGTAGGTCCCTGGCTGTAAGAAGTGAAAGCTATTGTCTGAATGCTGATGATTAATATAGTCTATCTGTAAAATGATACAAGTGCTGTCAAGTTTTCAGTCAGATAAGAAAATTACCAAGTTTTAGCACAGGCAGGAATTTGGCTAGGTATAAGACATGTCCAAATACATGTAGACTTTAGGTTAGCAATTTAAGTGGTTTAAATTTCAGAAACTTTCCAAATGCAGTATTATCGTCATCACTTTCAATACACATGTATGTATAGCTTTAAAATGTTGTGGCTCTGATACATATTAATAATCCTTCTGTCTCTACTTCTGTCAAAAGCTTCATTTCCAATTGAATTATTATTTTGAGACCCTTATTCTAGTCTTAAAATTATACAAAATAATAAGCTGCCAAAATCACAAGCTTATTAAATGTGCACAGGCAGCATTCAGCAAGTGTTTTCCAAAATACAGTGTAAGTGCACTTTCACTGAAAATGAGTAAGTAGTTTATTCAGACATGCAAGTCTTGTTCACCTCACTTAAAATCTCAACCCACTTACAAACAAATCGGGCTCACAAATGAGTATAACAACATTTAAAAGTTAAAAGAAAAAAAAAAAAAACAAGCCTGGGAGGAGCAACTGCCTTACATTTTTTCCCGTTATTTGTGGAAAGCATTCCAAGTTCACTCAGGCCGCAGAGATTTGGAAAAACTTTCTTCAACTGCACTTGCCCACCTTTGAAGTTGCAACAAGCAAAATACTGACAAGCCACACAAAACTGTTCTGCCAAAATTTTTAATTCAATGAGAACATTTATAATGAAGTCAGGTAATGAACACAGACCACCAAACACAAAATCCCAACGAATGCTGGGACACAAAGAAACAAAGGCAAGAAATGTACCCCCCATTCATGCACACACACCCCCTCTCCACCCCCCTGCAAGTAAATTTCTGAACTCTTGTGCAGTTGAAACGAAGCATGCATGGTAAATCAACTTTTAAAGACAAAAACATGTCAGAAGATAGACAGTTTTAATATAATTTTATTGAATATTCTCTCCCTAGGCAGTATCATCACAACTTTAATATCATATGGAAGCACATCTATTTGGCCTGGTCATCATCATGGGTGGCTAGGTTCAATGCCAAACGACTGGTCCAGAATGTACTGAAGTTATGAAATCCTATCCATCATACAGTTGGGACGACATGGACTGTATTTCACTGCTCAGGTACAAAGCAAAGTGAAGCTTCACCCAACGTACACACTGCGCATCATCTTCTCCAGCAAGGTTTTGATTATTTACAAGACTGCAAGTGATAGTGATTATCACAAGCAAGGTATCAATATTGTGATCCTCCTCTAGGCATCTCATAAACTTCCCAGAACAGTTGATCGTGTACAGTAACAGTCTTGTTTAAAACCAGGCTTGCCGACACTGAAGATCCCATCTTACAAAGGGGGCACTGTGCATACTTACCTAATGAAATGGATCAGAATCTCTTGGAAAACCTATCATCTGGTTGAACTTATGTTTACACCTCTGCAACACTGACACAAATTACAAAAATACTTTGTCAATGGCATTAAAGATTTATTTCAACTTACACTGTCTCTAATACTAATCTGTTGTGCAGTGACAAAACACTGATTAATAATACAATCGAAGTATGATTTTACAGTGTTTCATAACTGCACGGCCACACTGTTACTAACTCTTTTTTCTGGCATGCTCAAAATGATCATGGTCATAATAAAAATACTTTGATAGTCACAACAAATGAGATAAAATCAAGTGAACAAATGATGAGAATTAATAAAATAATGATGGAATAAATTGTTTTGTAGCCTACTATGAATTACTACAAACAAGCAAACAATATACACCGAACAAATGAAATGAGATTTATGGACCCATATAAAAGAATTTTATAAAAGTACCAGAATAAAACATGAATGTCAATTAAACACAAACCTAAGTGCTTGTAAATGCTCATACACCCGTTATCAAGTGTACTATGAGTGACTTGTAATGAGAGAATGGGCAAGATCATTAACAAATTATTACAGCACATTTAACACTTCAAGCACCATTCAAGCCTTGACTGATGTATAATGCAAACAAATGCAACATCAAATTTTATTATATCCCAGTTTTGTTGCCATATTTCCAAGGAAAAAAAAAATTCTGACTTGAATCTCTGGCGTCCACAATTTTAAGAAACCAACAAATTTCTTGTCTATGCATTATGGACTACCAGTATTCTACAATTCAAACACTAACTGTGTATTACATGTATTTCATTACATGCCTTTCAAATCATTCTTAATACATCACATTTCCAAAACAAAGCAAGCGGTAAGGGAACAACACAAAATCAGAATGCCTAAACTTTAGTTCAGTCATACACAGAAATTTATCTGTGAAGTTTCACAACAGTCCATACATACACGGCACAGGTGGATACTATAACTCAGTCACACTACCATTACTTCTTTCATAAATGTATGAACTTTTCACTCTAAAATGCAGCTTGCCATTTTTAGTGTTAAAAAGTCAAGTAAAAACTCGCTGTAAATTCATTTATCACTCATTCAGCCATGAGAAACTTTACTGCAGATCTTTATGCACTGAGTCTAGCTTGACAGAAATGGAAATAAGTATATCAACGACTGTTCCTCCTTAGGTATATTTCACAACGCTTGACGCATATAACATCACAAACATAACATAACCAATATACAAAGAGCATCTGTGCATGTTCCGACTTCAGTCGCAAAACAGAAACCAAACACGAACTGCTCATAATTTGGTGATATAATATTTAAACTCCAAGCAAGACTAATCTTGCTCCAAGCAGCCAATGAAATGTCAGAATTTGCATGCATTCACTTCTATTTCTAGCAGCGGAGTAGTTTGTAAATCATAGTTTTAATTCGGGTAATTCTATGTAAATAATTTGACAGCTCATTCAATTTTCTATTCTACATTAATAAAAGGGAAACAACAACAATGCAACATGCCTTCCTCCACTCCTCTGTTAATACTGATTTGTAACATTGAGATTTCACTATTTAATGACCATATCTGCTATCTGGGAGGCTGTTACAGAAACCTGTCAAAACTGAATGTTTCAATCCACAAGCTCGATTTCCATTTGCTGCCAAGGTCAACTTTTTAATCTAATGGCTCCCAGGGTGTCCAACTGCTATTTGTCGCAATCACTATCAAGTAGGCTATTGTTAGTGTCATTACCTTCTGCTGTTCACTCATGCCAGTCCTGTTCACAGATTGAAAAGGTAATCTAGTTTTCATCTATATCTATGAGATATTTTTTATTCTATCAGATTTATCTGCTCATGCCAGTCTCATTCACAGATTGAAAAAGTAATCTAGTTTTGATCTACATCTTAATTCCATGAGCTATTTTTTACTCTGTGAGATTTATCTGTCATCGGGGAAGGCTACGAACTCATCTCTCTGGCAACTTCAGTCCACAACCCTAAAAAACACTATGCTCTAAGACTAAAAAGCAATAAGCAGGGTCTAAAATGGTCTTGATAACACCTGTTCACATGCCATAGTAGTGTGTCATGATACGATGGTAGAACTAAAGAGAAGATTAGGTTTTTTCATTATTTTTTTTCATCAGCATTTTCTATTATTTTCCCAACTCACTGCAAAACAGTAAACACTCGAATTACCTTCTCTGATAAAACATGGTTGGATTAAAGAAGTTAAAGATCACATGCATGTAACTGGAGCTTCCAAGAGAATTAAGTATCATGTAAAGAAATATAACCCAAACACTACCCCCACCATGAGATATTAAATGACTCATGGAAACACAGTATTATGCCATGAGTAACACTACAGTGCTATAAGTCCCAGACAGACATCCATTAACACTCTATAAACCTGTTAATGTCCACACATTAAGTGGAACAATGATGAGTTTCCCAAGAGATGGAAAATGGCATGCACAAAGCCTTAAAATATCAAATTGAGCCCTTAAGCCTTTTCTTGATATTACAGATAACAATTATATCCCAAAGATATAAATGGCATGTAACGTTTGAAATGTAAAGCAATAGTTTCCTTTTGATAAACATTATAACCCCATGCATATACAGTCTATGACTGTATATTCAGCCAGTTGAATTCTAAGCGCATGATAGTTTGTAAACACATTTTTTATGATCTAACAATCAGCAGTCGACAGAAAGTACAGGGACAACCTGAATCAATGTCAGGATTTTTCAGATGGATTAGAAGTAACTGATTTCATAAATAATCAAAGTCAAAGCATGCAAACTGCTGTCAGTAATCAAAGCTTATGAGAGATAAGAGAGACTTCTGACATCAAGAACATTTTTGTACAGCACAAGAACTCTCACAAATTATTCCTTTATTCAATACTCTCATAGAACACATAAAATAACAGCATTACACATCCAAACTTCCATTCAGAATCTGGGTGGTGGATAGGCCATCTGTCCTTGCATGTTATAACCTCCCTGCACTCCACCTTGCCCCATGCCTGCCATTCGCTGTCCTTGCATCCCGCCGGGCATGCCACCGTAACCAACCTGATTACCTCCTTGACTTGGCATGGCTGGTCTCCCCTGTCCCTGCCCTGGACTGTTCTGCATTTGACCATGGTTTAGGTTACTTTGCATCATACCACTTGACTGGCCATACCCTTGACTTGACACCATGGAACTTCCACTTGTGGAGACACTTGAAATTCCAGTGCTCATCTGGGCAGCAGACATGGAAGTCTTGCTACTGATGTTCTTGAGCAAACTGGGGCTACTTTGTATCAAACTGTCTAGGGCTTTCTGCACATTTGGATTGTCAAAATTAATCAGGCTGGCACTAGATGGCGCAGATATCGGAGGAGGTGGGGCTGGTGCTGGTGTGCCTGAAGGACCTTTTGCCGCAGACAGGTTTTGCACACCATCTGCTGGAGGGACACCTTGAATACTGCCACCCGCACTGCTGAAAATACTGAGGATTTTGCTGGTCAACTCCTGCTGTGATGGAGTCATCTCCTTGTTGCCAACTGCAGCTTGTTCACTATCTCTATCTGTGCGTTGTACTACTGGAGGCTTCACTAAGCCATCTGAAGAGATATCAAAAGTATAAGTAACATAAGATAATGTGTGATGAAATGGTAACATCTGGGTTGTTTGAACAAAAGCAAATCACTTCAAAATTAGTTTATTGTAATTCACAGCACAACAAGCTACAAAGAAGAACAGGAAAGAACCATCTCAACCACTTACTAATATCATGGCCAGACAAAGGCGTGCCTTTTACTATTAACCGTAGCTTGATCCTTCATGACACACTAACTTGGCTGCATTGCGTGGACTAATCAACATGTGGTTTGAGGTGGGCAGGCCTTCTTTTTCACGGATAGTTTGAATAAGCTTACCACAAAAATGACTTTGAAAGGTTCTGTGAATTTCATATTATGTATGCCTGAGTAAGCTGCAATCTCCGTATATAGTCGAGTCCACCTAAGTCGAAATCGCTGGGACTATCATAGGGGATTTGAATTACCAGAATTCGAATTACGATTTTTAACTAGGAAAGTACTCGTACTGCTGAGCCGAGCGTGAGCAGTAATCACTTTGTGGCGCCGGTAATTCTGATAGAGTTCAGACGAGAAATTCATGAAGTTTCAAATTAAGATTCGCATGGATGGTTTACTGTCCTCTTTCTTTCTCAAATTTGATTTCCCTACATAACATTTATTTTGATAGTTTGATGCATGCTTTCAGCGTTTTTTGTCATTTCAGTTAAAGTTTCACAGTTCGATACGACCTACCCAGTAGAGATCTACTGTTACCATTTATTCTGTTGCAGTTTATTCTTATTCACCAAGGTTTTTCTTTGTTTTTATTCTGCTTTAAGGCTAAGATTAGTGTTGCTTGTGTGGTCTAATTGCGGTCTGCACGCAATAAATGATAGAATTGAGATGGTCCTCCAGGTGAAAACCTGGAGAATCAGTCTCAGACACACGTTTTCTGTAGTGTGCACTCATAGGTCTAGAGAAGCATTTGTTTTTTAACAGAAGTACGTGTAGACAACAAATTTGTGTGAGTACATCATGTAGTGCTGTGTCACTGAGTGCACGATTATCAATCGAAATTTTACCCATGCGCTCACGCCTGACATCCCCCTTAATCAGTCCTGGAGTAATGCTGTGCAATACATATCCACCTACCAACCCCTGCCTTCTCAGGTACCAACTTCTTTGTTTCACGCCCGTTTACTTGGATTTTGCACGAGCAGAAGATCGGTGAAGGCAAATAAAAGGCAAACTGGCAGGTGTGACGGCCTCAGTCCGTTCAAATTATAGAAAACCTACAATGCTGAGTTTGAAAAATGGAGATACTTTTACTATAAGCAAAGAAGGAAAAAATTTAGAACTTCATTTCCCATCCATTTAAGAGAAATTATATCAATCCGAGTTCAAATTAGGTGGATTGGACTGTATATCGTTTCAAAAGGTCACTTTCATTGATAAAATGATGTTTGATGCCTTTCATGCACAGTTCCCATGAAAGCATATAAAAGACAAATTTGAGATATATTTTAATCAACACTCAAACTCTTCATCCACTTTACTGCCATGTATCTTGCTGAGTTAACATCAGATATCCAAAGAGTCTGCCACTTGAGGAAAATACCCTAACAAGCATCACAGAAATGAAAATGCCCATGAGATTACTACACCTATGCAACAACAAATCATAATCACATATTCCTCCCACCGCCAATCACATTGTGGCATAAGTACTTTATTTTTTGCTTTCTTGACTTTTCTTTTTTCTTTAATGTAACAAAAAGCCTATTGCATGTGCTTTCATCAGGCAGATAAATTTTTGAGCTTGCTCCATTCTGACCGGAGATAGTATAGTTTGAAAAGGTGGTTTGAAGAGTCACTCCTATGCCATGATGAAAATTTTCAGAACATCATAACTAAAGAACAATTTCACATAATTTAAGTCACACAACCTTTCTCACAAAAGCTAAAGTTTTTCTAAAAATGCTTGTCACTCATTCACAAAATAAATATTTTCTTGAATTGAAGTGGTTCTCATTCTACTTTCTATTTCCAGAATCAACAGAAACTTGATATCAGGAAGCTAAGATCATTACCTGAGCATGAAGTACCAGTTCCTTGCCTACCAATGTACATTTGGACTCCACTGGTCAAAACTTATGTTCTGAAAATACTGATTTCATCCTAATTCCAGTTGAGGCTCATCTATCTCAGCACTGTGCTTGTTTTGCAATTACAGTCAGATTTTCAAAGTTAACAATGAATTTCTGACAAAAAGAAAATGAGCAATGCCAAAATCTAACCTTCAGTAATAATTGGACGACTTTCTGCATCTATCAGTTTATCTCGACGCTCCTGAAGGTACTTGATCACTGTGTTCAACTCTGCTACAGTCAGTGCCCGATTGTCTGCCAGTAAGTTCAGTAGATAAGCCACTTCTGCAGATGCTGGCAGAAAAACGCGTGGTGTACCCGCAACTGCTGTTGAAGCTGGTGCAGCCGCGGCATTTGCTTTCTCACGTAAGCCCTCAACATATTTGAGAAAGCTGCGCCCAATCAGTGCGATGGCGTCGGCGAGCGGCATGTTCCTGTGCTCTGTTTAGTCAAAGAGAGTAGCAGGAAGAAATAATCATGGCATTCGTAGACAAGCTATAGCAGCTGAAATGAAAAACTTCTGATTATTAGCAATTCAATCCATTTCCTATATTGACATATCTTAGTATCAAAGCACAAAAGCAAGTGCAGTAAGAGAATGCATTTGGACATTGCTAACCATTATTTACCAAGAAAGATGAATTCAAAGACTATTACACACCCTTTTTAATTTAGGAGACCGGCTTTTTCTTTAGCCCTCAAATCATTAGAATCTGCAAGTCACAGCTATGTCTCTCTCCATTTTAATGGCAGAACCCTCACTTTTATTTGTCATTTACTGACAATGATTATTAAACAAAATCTTTGTTGTTGCTGTGCAGTTTAAACCAAAGTAAATATCACTGTTCTCGATGAGTTTTTTTGTAAAAGTTGAAAACAGCCATAAAACAAAATTAATTTCTATGGATTTCACAACATATTTACCTATGGTGACCACTGATTCAATATCCTCATTCAAAGCGCCTATATAAACATTCTCCTGTTGTGGCTATGAAATTAAGACAGTTACTAGTGTCTAATAGCTCGGCAAGAAAGAGCGGCATGATATGTAAATGAAGCAGCATGTCAAGCAGGTTAGAGCTTGCCTCTGAGACAGGACTCTTCAAATCCTAGATTCCAAGCATTGGCAGGCTGCAAACAATGCCTCCGGATCTATCACCCACACCTATCTAAATGGCAGTTCCAAAAAATAAAGTGATCTCAAAGCTAGCGCAACTGTTACTATTAAGTACGCATCTCCAGGGTGATAAACACGGTAATGTTTCGGCACATACGAACTATGTGGGCAGGCAACTGACTAACTATGCAGGCAGACATTTGGTTCTCAGAACCTAGAGCACAAAGTGAGTCTTATTCGGTGTTCTGAAATTTTAGAGATCTGGCTACTGACTGCTGCCCTGTAAACAACCTCACCTTTGTCACAATCTTTTTCTTAAGTACCATCAGAAAACTCATGTCTCAGTCCTCCATTGTGCATGAGCATCATCCTATCCACCAGCATGTCAACGGATTTGGCATTTGCTGTCCCAATAGCATGGTTTCAAAACAGCCTCCAAGTAAATTATATAAGCTAAGGCCCTTCTTGCTCCTATCCCTTCCACCAAAATGAAGATGTCTTTAAGGATAGCATAATGTTTTAACTATATATACCATAAATCAATAATACAGAAATTAATTATGCTCTAATAAATTATTTGAGCAAAATTTCCTCAAAATCTATAGCTTGCATTTTTAATCCTCAGATTTTTTTCGCATATGTTTTTATATTGATGGCGACGGGAAAACACCACCAATCAAGTTTATTTTATTTGCATGTTGAAATGCTAGAATCAATCTTAAATGCTGCTTATGAGCAGAGGAACGGCAAGCTCCATGGCGACAAAATAAAACTGAAATACTGGGTGAGGCGGTGAGGGCACCACACGAACTGCAGGCGCCCGACGCAAACAGTTAACCCTTAAGCTGTGGTACTGGCGGACGAACTGATGGGCTCAATCCAGCTTCTATGGCCGAAGTGAACGACGGATAACTTCAGCACTAGCTGCCCAATTACGTGCAATACAAATTATAATGACAACAGAATGGTCTGCTGGCAAATTACACAGCAAAGCGGGAACAGTATATAACCCAGTGGACGCCACTCGGCTCGCTGGTACCAACAGAAGCGTAGTTGCGTAGCACTACGAGGGTTAAACCAAACACCATTTCAAACACAATATTCAATATTTTTATTTAGACATGCTAAATATCTACCACTGAATCTGCCTTCCTTACGTTGCCTCAGAAAGTATCAACTTGGTGTAAATGCATATTATAAATTTCTAAACCATGTTTCCATTTAAATAACATTTTATAAGACTTCAAGACGTATAAAAGCCAAACCCGGATCTTAAATGTAGCCCTTGTGGTTTATTTAAAAGTATGTGTACTTGTACAATAAATGACTGGTAAGATGAGAATAAGACATAAACAAATAAATGCTCAAAATTATATTTTCATGTGGAACATGTAAAAAAGGATGTCACACGTCGATTGAATGATAGTCCAAAAATCAAATTTCAAAATCAGGCTTCCCTACCAACCTATGTTTGAATTGTGACCCCAGTATGAGTGTACTCAAATACCAACAACGCATCTGGATATTCGAAAGGTTTCAATTTGGAACACTGGGATGTATCATGTCCAAAGATTGGCTTGAGGATTCGGCGATAACAAATTTTGCATTTGAACATGTCCTCAAATGCATCACAGCAGAAATGGGTCACGCCATGAATGACGGATTTTGGCAAATAATGATTTTGTTTCTCACCAACAAAAAATGCCCAACATTTTCTGAAATTCTGTGAAAACGCACACTTGCAGCAAACTGGTCAAATGATATATTGCATTCATAACGAGATCTACTAGTTTTCCAGTAACAGAACTACAATATATCATTCATGGTCAAATCAAATTTAAGCAATGACAAATCTCAGTAAAAAGAAAACAAAAATGACTATGAAAATAAAGATTATAATCATATACATTTAAAAATCAAATTTGATTTTATGTCTACACTGCGATTTTTGCAATGGCTGGAATATTATGAATATGACTATGAAAACAACAGGTGCATTCAGCTGCAGAAATGTTGATTACTGTCACATACGGAGCGAAGCTCACAAATACTGTCGTACGCAAATCCAGATATCTAAACTCCAACAGAAGATATTTAACCAAAATCACAAATAAAACCTTTTCATATTAACAATATTCTGGAAGAAAAAAATCTTGCAGCATTCAGCCTGCAATGTTTCTAGGTGCAGAATTAAAATGCATCAAGATACCCGGTCGAAATGAAATGAGTATTATATAAACTTCCTTTGTTAATGAAGAGAGCCACTGGATGCAAAGTTATGCAATAAAACCAATGCAGCTGGTTGTCATAACAAGGGGAAGATGTACTTTTTGTAATATAGTCCAGATGTGTATCAACTGGATGCCTAGTTATAGCTGCATGGATACAGAGCATCAACATCTTGACAGCTGCAGCATGCAAAGGAGACATCAGGTACATAAACCTAACATGTCCACTTCCTGTCTGTGAAACGCTTACTATGATAAGATTCAGGTGCATGGAACTGTTGCCGGTTAGTTCAAATGTGGCCAATTCAAAGAGACAATCTCTGGTCCATGTCATGCTTTACAATTATTGGATGAATGTCAGAAGAAAGTGTTTGTTTTATCTGCAGAATTCGTTTTTTGATAGAAAATGTGAATTCTACTGAATACAGAGGAAATGTTAGGGGCACTTTTAAAATCTTTCAGATGCTGAAAACAGTTTCATTCTTGGGGTGAAATGTTTTTATTCATTTTACTAACCTCCACTGCACATAAACTGCTAATTGCTATTAAAAAGTGCCACTATAGACACCAAAATTAAAAATGGACAATACAAAAGAGATGCACTATCATGAAACACAGCAAGTGACTGGCATGCTGTGATGTAAAGTTCAAATGTTACAACAAACTCTTTGATCATTTGTTTTTCTTTATTTTGATACAAAAAGGAAAAACGTTTGTAAGTCCTGTTCCAATCTGAAGAAGTAAGTTGGTGGTAAGTTTAGCGGAAGAACATATAAAGACTAGGCTATTACTTAACATGACACCATGTAAAAGTGATTGTGACTGCATAAATGTTTTGTTGTTTGTGTATACTTGAGAAGAAAACTACTGTAAATTAATGCTACAGAAATAGAGAAAGCAAGATTGAGGAGAGAAGGGCAAAAGTCAGTGGAGCTATGTGTTATTGATTCCTTTCCTTAAAAGTCTTCTGTAAAGGTGTCCAAATGTTGTGGTATGCAAAAGAAAAATTCCCCATGGCCCATTTCCATAGTCCTAGTAAGGTTGCATTTCTTGATTTCGTACTTTCTCCAGACTATGCAAAGCTTGCCTAACTCTATTTTCCAGCTCCATACCAATTCATGTTATGATAAGAAGAATGGAGGTTGTAATGTTACAGAGAAAATGCTATCACTTGGGACACTGACGACATGTTCAATTTTCTGTTGTTTTCAGAGTGTTTTGCTGTCATTTTGGCATGTTACCTTGAGAATGAGCTAAGTGCATGATTAAGAATTGCTCAAGTGTGAATTTTAGTGACATTAACATTAATGAAATTCACATTCTGAATGTTTGTTTATTTTGTATCCTGTTTTTATAATCATATGAAATCTGACCCTTTCATTCATTTCACTTCAAAATGAAACCCAGTCATTCATAATGCTCATTTTTTCTATGTATATAGGTTACTCCACTTTCAACTATTGATTTTTCTTCTCATCTTGAAATAGATCTCATAAAAAGAAAGAAAACAGTAACGGTCATGATAATTTTTTCTTCTAACACAGTGTCTCTCCCTTTCTACACTCTTAGGGATTTCAGTAACAGAAACAATCTGATTAATGTAAACATAAATGAGAGGTATTGACAAAAGAGCAGTGCTGCTGAAGTCTAGATCCTTTAATCTTTATTTTCTAGTCCTGACTTGCCCCTTTCCACGTGCCATTCCTTTGAAGAACAAAAAAAAAAGACCCGGCTTAGGTCTTGGTCCAAAGAGCTTGCAAGCGCAACCAGGATAGAAATGAGCATGCACACATAAACGGACGAAAGTATAATGTGGGCAGGCTGGCGGTGCGGTCCATTGGTATACGCGACAACCAATGCAACCTAGGCCCAGGATCTAGCGCTCAGTAAACACTGACAGTTGACAATTCATCATCAAGATATTCAAAGAGTCCGAAAATATCAGGCAAATGTGCTGAGCCCAGATCTAAAGATTTGCTCAATACGTTTCAAAACGACGGAAACAAGAAGTGGAAATACTCTTTTTTATATGCTACAAGCAGAAGAGCTGTATTGCTTGCAGTTTTAGCTTTTTTGTCTGTTAGTAAGGTCAAATACTGTCCTCTATGTTTCAAAAACGGGCAGAAAAAAAACGGATGTTGAGCGCAATTCTTCAAAATGCATTATTCTGCAGAATGAAGCAAATTACAGACCCCCAAATACAGGCGGCGGCAACTCGGCGGTACATATACCTTAAAAGAGCATGCAGTGGTGCCATATTAAATTATATATACCCAGCCATTCCTATAAAGTAGAAAATGGCGAACCTAATCATCAACATTTCGAAATATTCAATCTGCGGATCAGAATGGTCGGTTGGCAACTTGGGAACGGCAGATTGGCAATTTAGTTTGGGAACTTTGCAATGGTCGGTTAGCAACTTTGGAACGGCCAGTCAGCAATTTTGGAGCGGTCGGTCGGCAACAATGGGAGACTGGAACAGTTCATAACGAATTCAAGCGGTCAGTACTTGCAGTGTAATATAACAATGCTCTATTATGCTCTTTGATGGTTTGACTTATTACATCAGACGACTTCAACAGTCAGCTGTGCCGGTTAAAATGTGAGAGGCAGTGGCTTGTACCTAACCCACACAGCCAGCAAGTGCGGTCAGCTGGAGCGACTAGGCACTGTGCGAATAAAAATGCTAACTTCCTACTTCCTGTCAGACTCAACTGTTGACAAGTCCTGGTGCAGTCTGTTTAGCAGTCACTGTTAAATTAAACTGTAGACGGGCTACATGGACTCTGCCATGAAAATACCCTAATCCTTATTTGTTTGTTGCTTTACGCAATATCCTGAGAATCTGATGACAACGTCACGGGTTGGAGCTCAGTGTAAATGCGGTTTGTAGTACAAATGCACTTAGAGCATGTGTGTTGCTAGTCTTTGCATGTGAAATTTCAATGCACAAAATGCTTGGTTATGACTAGCAACAGAGCGCAGCGCACGTTACTATGAGCCCGTGCTCATAACAGTAAGAAGTAAACGCAGAGGAAAACGTGATTTCCTTAAAATAAATATTATCTGAGTTTTCGCATAGGGTTTGTTGAATATGTGGAATGAAATAAGAATGTCTTGAGCTGCACCTACCTTGCGGAGTACCATGCAGAATGTTGAGAGTGAGGGAACGATGGACCTCATTTTGTGGGTTGATGAAGATGGCAAACAGGGCATTCTGGGTAGTCAATTCCTCGACCATCTGTGGGCCAGTTCTACCTTCCGGCATAATGGAGACAGCTGTGATGATGTTGTGCTCTTTTACTCTGCGCTCCACAGAATCACCGTATGTCCTTTAAAAAGAGAAGATTACATGGGTCCATTTGATCAGTACCTATCAAACCTTTCTCAAAATTGCATCATGCAGAAAGTAGCCATTCTGCCCAGACTATGGGCAAATATAAATTGTATTTATGAAGGAACAAACATATTGCAATCTATTGTATGAAAGGTTAAACTGAATTTCATTACCAAAACTAACAAGCTGAAAATTTTAAGCTTATTTGAAGTGATATCTAGAATTACCATTAAGACTGAAAATAAATTTGTCATAAACTGTATCAAAATCTTAAACATTCTATTGGCATGACATTTCACAAATAATATTTGCACCAGCCCAAGCTGATCCTCTGCCATCAGAAGAACATCCACAGACATTAGCTGTATATACCTTAACTGGGCATTGGTGACAAAAATTTCACATTCTATTGGTGGTGGTGGTGGTCTCATGGGGAAGGGATCTCTGTATGGGTCTGCATAAGGGTCTCGCCTGTGAAGAAATAAACAATCCTGGTCACCTGATTATTTCGAATTATATCCTTGCATCTTTTAAGAAATCAGAAAAATAAAGCTCTAGAAAGATTTTAACTCTCCATGCCAGAAGGCTCACTCTTGACTCCTAGGATACATTTATCAAAATTGTATGATTCCAGACGACGAGAGTGAGAAAGTAAATCTCAAACGAAAAAAAAATATGGGGGTGGACAGGGTTGGAAGCTCAGAGTTCCATCTGCAAGCCCTAAAGGCAATAATCAGCTATCCAGGCCAAACCATATAGTGGAGCTAGTGTTTGCAATACAGTATTTATTAGTCTATTCATGAAATTGTGGTCTGATGAGAGTATTGTTGGAATATAAGGATAAGGATAAGGATAACTTTATTTGTCCACAAAGGGAAATTTGCCTTGTTACTGTGTTCTTACAAAACATAAATATCTGTGCAAACACACACACACTTCCTCGCTAACACACATACACACACACATAATATAATGTATTTATATTATATAATATTATAATACAGTCGACTCCACTTAATCGCCCTTCCTCGGGATCACGGAAAAAGTGGGCGATTAAGCGGAGAAGGTAATTTCGGCCGTATTATTGGTAATGAGGTTAAATTTCTTTGATGTCATGGTTTGATATCGTGCATTGACACCTTCTCGTCGCCAGACTCAGGACAAACTCGAGTTTGACAGTGTTGTAGCGCACAAAATGTTTGATCTCCACAGTCTCTCTCATTGGCCACCTCGCAGTAGCCCAGTAGACAATAAGGAGTAGGATGGCATGGTCGGGATAGAACGTTCATTCACATGACACATTCTCTGATCTAACCAAAATCCACCACAAAGGCGCAATCAAGGTGTGGAGGGAAGAGACTATATGGCTTTCGGCGCATTAGCATTATCGGACGGGCGAAGACGGTGACGCGTAGTGTGGGACAAGGGGAGGGGGAGGTGGGGAGGAAAGGCTTATCACACCTATTTCAGGGTGGCAGCTGTCACTCAGTCAAGCGGTCTGCCATCCGTCGTGTAGTTAAACCGTCTGTGTACATTATTTTTTTGTCATCTGTAACCTTTCAACCGCTGATCTTTGAATTCATAGGCGCTGAAGAGTGGTCGATTATCTGGAGTGAGAGGCGATTATCCGCTGATTTTTATACAGAAAAAATTCGGTTCCCTGGGAAACGAGGCGATTAAATGGAAAAGGCAATTAAGCGGAAGATGATTAAGCGGAGTTGACTGTATATATAATAATGAATAGAATATTTTTGTGTTGACAAGAACAAAGGTAATCTTGTATGACTTGAAGGAGTGTGTGGCCAGCACCCAGATTTTGTTGTGGATACAAGCAAAGCATAGATTGCATGCCATTATCTCAGTAACTGAACAGCTAATAAAAACAAGGCATTATAATGGCCTTCTTAATGATGCTCTTAAAAACTGGCATTTCTACAAAACTTTGGATGCTGGAAGGCCACAAAAACTTACCTGTAAGGATCATCTGGTGGTAACCATGGATCTGGGTAGCCTCCCCTTCTGTACGGATCTGGGTAGTAAGGATCCCGAAATCCATAATCTCTGTGGGATCAAATACATACCTGATTATTTTAGTAGGCAGCTGCTAAAGCCACTTTTACAAAATCCTCATTCTGCTTTGAAAATGGGCAGATTACTTCAACTATTTTGTGCTTTATGACAATTCAAATTAATAGTGACTTGTATGATAGCTGATAAAAATGGAAGTCAGTATTATTTAGCTAACCAGTCAACCACTTTAGTTTTATCTGTATGCAGCATGAATTCTGCAAAAGCCTGTTTCTAGACTGAAAGAAAAAAAAAATGAATACAGGACTTCTTTTTCAAACCTAAAACTCTTAAGGGCAAGTGCGGCAGAACTTGGTCATTTTCATTAATAAAGGGAACTTTGTCATTTTGGGGGTGAAAAATGGGTCAGATAGGGCCAGGAAGGAAGATAAACAGAGGTTGTTTTGCAATCGCCTCTCTCCGTTGTTATGGAAACACCAATTGTTTGGCCGCCATATTGGAAAATATGCATAACTTTGAACCCTTCGATCTGGAGAACAACAGATGGTAGGATGCTAGGGTTTTTTTCATTTGAAAGATCACTTTATTTAAAATAAAATGTCATGGGCTTTTTTCGATTTTTTGAATGAATTTTTAAAATAATTTATAAAATAAAAAAAAATTGAAAATTTTGAGAATTTTCAACTTTAAAAATTCATAAAAGATAAACAACACAAGATATCGAAAAAAAACCTGTGACATTCCCAAAACAGAGGCATGGAGAATTGTTATGCAAAATTTCATGTAAACTGAACCAGAAAAAAGTCGGATCGAAGAGATAGAGTGACGAAAACTGATTTTGAGATAATTGACGATAAAGATTATCGACAGAAATTCGCATTCTTTTCCTTACTAAGGCAATCCCAGGACCTCCCTCTGTCTCCTCAAGCTCCTCCAACCTTCTCTGATGTGCCTCCCTCCTTTTCTTCCTTCTCTCTGACAATTTCTGGGCCACAGCATATTTGCTATCACCCAAACGCTTCTCCTGCCTTTGCTTTGCCAGGCTAACGGCAGCTGGACCCGTGAGAAATTCATACATATTTTTTATCCTATAAACTCCTACAGGTCCACAATTGAAATTGGCAATAGCAGTCACAACTCTCATATGCACAGTCCTTCTCGAGCAGAACTTTTCCTTACTGCACTTGCTCTAGATGGCACTGTGCGATGATTCGTTGCCATTCTGAGTACCCCCAAGCTCACTTCGTCTCATGAGCTGAACATCAGACAGCCTCTTGTAAATTAGATATATGTGCTGATACAAACAAACTAGAAAACATCAGCACAAAAAAAAAAGAAACAACTAGAAACAAACAAACAGATAGATGCATTTGATAAAGGGTAATCATTTCCTTTTGCATCAAAATACACTTTATGAGACAGGTATCATGAAAATAACTTCGAGATTCGATAAAGGACATGTTGCTGTTTAACAAACTGCCTTAAACTCATTTTACACAATTTTACCCCTACAGGGTGCCGCACTTGCCCTTAAGGAATGCAGAAGAAAGTGTTTGATCACAAGTAAAGAAATCATTCTGGGTAAGAGTAATTAAAATTTTAAAATACCACCTCAACCCAATATAAGTTTATTGTAAAATTGATATAAGCAAAGAATGTCGCATCATAATTATAAATGCTTCAGCATAGGTCTTCTCCAGTATAAGTTATGCTGCAAAAATAAAGTCAGGTACTATAAATTAGATGATATAGTGCTCAGAAAGAAAGTTCAGGCAGAAGGCCTCAAGCCATGATAAATCAATAAGGCAGGCATGCATTATCCAACTTGCCCGTGACTGTTATTAAAGGCACCCTATTTGGAATGCCAAAAATAATTCTACAAATAAATTAAGAAGAGAGGTATCTTACCCCCCTGGAGGAGGATATCCTGGGGGTCCCCGTCCTCCAGGCCCTGGACGATATGGGTCTCCATAAGGATCATCTCGAATAGGAGATCTGTCACGGTCAAAAGGACCTCGTCTGTAAATAAGAGTATATAACAATTCTAAACACAATGACCTTCACAGACTAAAACATTCATTTCAAGGACCATTGAAATTAATTAAAAATAAGAAACCACATTGAATTCTTACAATCACTGATTCTAACAACAGACACTATCCTTCATTCAAAAAAGTCCTCAGAAGAAGAAGCATGGGTGTAAACATAATGTAGACCTAATGTCAGATGGTGTATAACACTTTATATGTTTGTGTCTGTAAATTCATATAAAGTCCTTGCATTTTGAACACTGACTGCAACTTCACGAAAATGAGCACTCCTTCATAATCTTCCTCCTGCCATTCTCCACCTAACTCCTAACAATAACACTTGCAGCGATTTGCTGAGAACGTGTATCATGTCCTGCCCTAAAATCATTCAAAAGTAAATGTGCCATGAGTGAGTAATTTCTCCACAGGTAATACCAACATACCCTCCTCCCCTTCCTCCACGGTCCCCGCCTCGTCCTCCTCGGCCACCTCCTCCTTTCCGATTTTCATTGGCCATCTTCACATCTGCAGTGAGGGGAAACAAGAGAGAAAAAGGAGTGATGAAGGGAAAACATTTATTTCTTCATGACAACATCAGTCAATGGGTGCAGATGCGACATGCAATAAAAAACAAAGAAAGGAATGGGGTAAGAAAACAAACAATGAGAGGAGTGTGAAAGTATTTTATTTGCAAAGAATGATCAGAATTGTCACTCTTCAAACTTCATATCATATCTCCCACGACTGAGTGGCAAATGCTGAAACTCTCCTTCTTGATTTGTGTTGTATCTAGCAATTCAAATGAGAGCTGGCACAGTAAATAAAAAGTTATGGAAAGCTAGTAAAACAGAAATATTTTCTTACTTGTACTTCTACAACACTACCTGAAAGTGGACATTTCTCAAATATTAAGTTCCATGACAGAACTATTTATTCATTGAGACCCAGTTTTACTGTAACTGTGTTGAGCACATACCATCAGTTAAAAAGATGCTGCCCCTCAAACTTTAATTATCCTCCGAAATTCATGCTATTAAGTTTCTCTCTAAGTCTGCTCAATGGTTCCAGTTTTGCTTTATATTATAGGTGGCTAGCTCTGTGGGATATGAGCAACTGGAAGGTTTTAAGATACTGCTGAATTTCATGAAATCTGATATCTCTATAACAGTGAAATAAGAATTGCTCATCTATTTTTAAGCATGACAGATTGCTCCCACCAAAATCCAAGGAAAAAAAGGTAACACATTCCCTTCTCAACAACAATATTAAATATTATAAAGCACTAACACACTGAGGCAGCTGTATAACCATTTGACTAAATATCCCTTGTAAGATAATCTGTATCATACATACCCTTGGTGCATGCTCAGATGTAATCAGCTTTAAAGTTCATCGGCACAAAATATAAAATTCTCCAGCAAAATGAATTTCGCATGAACATGGCAACAGAAAATTTCCCAATGCAAGTTTGTCATGTTCTTAGGTAAACATGACAAATTCAGACAAAATATCCAAATTGTATTATCGAACCATCGTATCTTGCACACAAAATATATTTTAAGGGGCCAATGCATCAAATGCATGCCAACCAGCGTTAATCCCACTTACTTCCAACATTCAAATAAAGAGTATGAAATGATTTTTCAAACTTCACTGTCTCAGATCCTTTGAAAAGAGTCTGTGTAATGTGGCTTATGAGTACATTCATTTCGTAAGATTTTATGAAGTTGATCCACAATTTAGTATTCAAATTTCACAATGTTCCACTCTCAGTGCCATACCCTATTCATGGACCAGCATGTCATACTTCCAGACTCTTATCAATTTTACCAAGAAATTCTCAATAACCTAGTTAAAATTATTAGCAATACCAGGATACTGGTTCTGTTTGTATTGTATTTCATAACTTTGAAAATATCCTAATGATTCCTGTCCTGGTAGAATAACACTGGTCACCACACATGAACAAAATTTGATATGTCTCAGGTGCTGAGTTATTCCAGTAACCAGTAACAATGTTATAATACTATATTCAATGGCTACAAATGCATGCCAGTGCAATCAGTGCACATCTGCGCTGTCATAATGACACAGTTAATCTTGTAACAAGGTTATTGATGTTATACTCGCAGTTTTCAAGTGAAGAATGCAGAAGAAGATCATACTAAACTGAGGCCATAACATGCAAGCCTTTAATGTCTGAAGACTAAGCAGCTAGGCATAAACAAAATTTTGGCACAGGAGAATGCAAAGACAGCCTACTTAGTGGTTTAGCTTGTTATACTACTGCATACAGAAAATACAGAATTTAATTAAGCATCTCTGGTTTTGACAGCCCTAGAATAAAATGGCATTTAGAACAGCAATTAAGACTCACTCTATCTATAGGCCTGGCCACATCTGACATCTTGATAAGGACTATCTAATCCTGACTACATGTAGCCTATTTCTAAGCCTGCTCCTTGTGAAACTGTGGTTTGATGACAATATATCATAAATATTCATATATCAATAGTCATAAACCCACGTTTACCACAAGTGTTCTGGTAGGCTAGTAACAGCTGAAACTGCAGCAGTGATTACTTACCAAGCCTCCACCCCATCATGGTACTGCCATGCTCACCCTCTACAGCAAGTTTTGCATGCTCCTCTTTCAAGTACTGAATGAAGGCATAGTTCTTGGGGTGCACCAACACATCTGATGAGGAGAGGACATGAAAGGAAAAACACTATAACATAGGATAATGGTGGTTCAAAGCTTAAAATTTGGCATAAGTGACCACAGTTCTAGCATCATTTCCTTTATTATAGGTCACAAAATATCAGCAACAACTTGTGTGATGATTAATACTGAAATAATGCTGCCAGCTAAAATTACCATCTGTACCAAGGAAAGACTAATCTTCAGACATCTGTGTCTTCTAGCGCAAAGATCATTCAGTAACAAAAAAAAATAAAAAAATCACATTCTGTGGACAGTGAAAATAACTTTCATCTGTCTGAAATCTTCCTGACTGCCTCTCACAAAACTAAAGATCATGAAGACCTATCTCACTATGCTCACCTACGAGTCAAAAAAGTAATGAAATAGTATATTTATCTTAACTGGCTTGTGAGAAGCTCACTCATCTATTTCTTTAAAGCAAGACACATCTCTGCATGTTGGTGATTATTAAAGATAGTCACATCACAAAAACTTACTTATCTTCAGTTCAGCCTGTAAGGCATATATCACTCCTGCTCTAATTGGCCCACAAAGGGCAGAATGTGCCCACTGGCAGTTATAGGCTGGTGACTAAAGAGATCTGAAATAAAATCCCTACTTTAACTACTAGCCTCAGCATTATGAATTTTGGGCAGTCAGATCATGACAATCCATACAAGATTTCAGTCTAACTTCTAACTGCCTAGTGCCTCACAATACAAAACACAAACTTACCCACAACATTTCCATATTTCTCAAATTGTTTGATGAGGTCATCTTTGGTGACTTCTTTTGAAACAATGTTGGCGACAAAGACACGGGCATTCAAATACTTTGGCTTTGTACTGGCCACTAAGCGTGTATGAGGGGAGTGTGAACCACTACCACTGCTACTACTACTGCTGCTGCTGCCATCCCGTTTCTCCTTTCCTTTTCTTCCCCTCTCCCTACTTCTACCCCTATTCCTTCCCTCCCTGCTATAACTTCTGTGGCCATCTCTGCTCGGACGACTAGAATCTCGACTATGCCTTGAGCCCTCTACATCCTTTCTACTTCTTCCCCTACTTCCACTGCGACTTCTGCTCCTTGATTTTGATGGCAATGTACGACCAAACTGGTCAACCTTTGGCTTCTTTCTCCCAGATGATGGAGATCTGGATCTTGACCTTGAGGGGCCTTTAAAATCATCATGTAGCCATGGCCGGCTCATCGCTGTCAAACTTTTCTGTCAGGGAGAGAAATTAAGAACAAATATCAATAGGATTTTTAAACAAAGCCTTTCAAAGCAATACATGATTTTCAAACTTGACTGTTAGTGTAAGGATGCAGGAATTACAAGTTCCAGGGATGCCACTCACTTTTCCTAATATTCTGTGAACTTTCTGCAGTTCATGGACAATCACTGTCTAAAAAAGTAGAATTGTCATTAGCAACGATATTTTTAGAATTTGCATAAATACATTTAACTTATCCCATTGTAGTCATTTTCATAGATTAGATTTCGTTTTTCTATCCAGCTAATCCAAGGTGTTTCTCAGACTGATGTCAAACAACAATCTCTGTAAGACACCAACATTCCCTGGTGTCAGGGAATTCTCTGAAGAGTGGCATCCCTGTAATTCATATCAAAATATGCATGCTTTCAGAAAGTGCATGACAATTTATTATGATCTGATGATCTGTTTAAGTATGTGAATCCGTGAATACTGTAGGGAATAGCTGAATGAGGGTGTTGGGTGTGTTAATGAAGAGACTTCCTCTTGCTGATTAGAGTATCCGGAGTGTGACTGTGAATGACTGCCCCACAGGCAAAAGTAAGGAACAGACTTTCAGGGAATCATTTTCAATAATAAAGGGGTTAGTGATTTATCCTTTGGAAAACCATAATGAGAATCACAATACCCGACAGGCCTTTTGCCCTGATGCTGAATATGACACCAGGAAATGTAATTCAAATAGTACATTTGTACATTATGCGGTTATGAACAATGAAACAGTAATACTTTTTTTTTTTTCATATTTCTGACCTTAAATACTGTCAGAGTGATGAGAAACCTTACCTTAGATTGCCCTGAACAAAAACCCATCAAATCACTTTCAAAATACAAGCAAAAATACTGATCGCAAAACAGTGAAAACGCACATCATTTCAAAACAGGAAGGCTGCAATGACTACTTTACAAAATCCTCTTTCCACGTGCAAATGGTGAACAGCAAAATGTGTTCTTCAAATACGAAAAGTCAATCGCACTGGAGCAGAAACGGTGTATTTTGCTCCCTTAAAAATGGGATTATAAAACCTGCTAGTTACAAAATGTCACCTTGTACTTACCCTCATCCAAGAAGTATAATTGTGTGTAATATTTCAACATAATTATTTATAACATCACAATTTTCAACCTGAGACAGTTTCGGGTTAGTTCATAGGATGAGAACTCAAAAGGATAATTATCTTTTTCACAGATAAGACTCAGTATCTTCCCATTACCAATCACAGTAGTGGTCCAACTACACTTTAATGGTCAGCTGAAATGCAACTTCTTGCCATCATAAGGAAGAGGCATCGTCTGATTACAAATTTGCCATGCCTGAAGCAAAACCTTATTTATAATCACACAGCATTTTCAATATTTTTGGATTTCAAATACTGTTCAGAAAAAGTCAACAATTTAATCAGTAAATCTCACCTGTACGAATGAAAGAGACCATACCCTGTAAATGCAATAAATCTGTCGGGTTCATTACCTTATCAAATTAAAACAGACTAAAGCAATTTCTAAGGGTGAATATTTCATATACTGCTCCTAAACATGATAACTGATTTCAAAAACCTTTCATTCTTTCCAAACACTTGTCTTCCTCCTTGTAGCAAATTAATCCATGACACTGAATCTTCCAAATTTGCTCACACCATGATTCTCATATTGCCTGTCATCCTTCCAACAAGAATGAACCACATAATATATTACTTTCTACCTGCTTTTTTTCTTTGATTGTAGAGAGCTTCTTACTACTGCACAAATCCATCCTAACAAAAGCTGTCTGATACCTATATAACTTTCACATCAAGCCATCCTTGGAAACAATCTTCATTACAATTACATGAGGATAAAAGTGCCAAAATAAGTATTTTAATTAAATATCCCTGCTGGCTCCCTAGCCATTTTGCATCCTATCTAAAAGAGGAAAGTATTAAATCTTCTATAAATTATTGTAGAGGTTCAAAATTATTTTATTCATAAAAGACCTCTCCCCTTCCCCCAACAGAAAGAATATGAACCAATAATTAGGAAATAGGAATTGTATACCTACATGTAATTGTAAAAAAAAAAACAGAATAAAATAGACTTTAAAGATTTAGAAGAAAAGTGGCTGTGGGACACTTTTTGCAAACCAGCTGTCATCAAGGGTGGGGTATGTGTTAAGGGTACAGTAGTTATGTCATCCTTTTCAGTTCACTCATCATGGCAATTCATCACACTGCATGAAAATAATCTCTGCTCTGTAAACAGCAGAAACTGTATGGTGTATTCACACCACAGAAACAGGTAGAGTTCCCAAATGCAACCCGTCCGCTTTTTTCAGTTTCAGCCTCAGCTGATGCTCTTGCCTTAAAATGCTTAAAATAATGCTAAATATAAAGCCTGAGCTGATGTCCTTGCCTTCATATATAGGCATATCAGGTTACCTTAAACCAATTTATGCATCAGTGACAACTGACACTGCCATGCCACAACATCTGTTGTTATAAACCATAGTCATGGTTAAGGTTAGCAAGTGCGTTCAGGAGTGACTGGCATTTGTGTCACTGACACTGCCATGACACAACATCTGTTGTGCATTAGGGTTAATAATCATAGTCATTATTAAGTTTGGCAATAGTGTTTTCAGGAGTTACTGGCATTTTGGAAACTCTTGTGGGACAACTGTTTGCCATTCACCGACATTAGAGCATTGTTTCAGGTGTAAGCTCACTAACTAATATGCTAAAGGACATTACAATTACAATTACATGTTCTTACAATAGATAATTTGTTCTTAGATTCTGTTGGCATCTTCTCGGTGGCAAAGCCCTCCTATAAAGCATGAATCAATTTAATGAAATGGAGACAATTTAGGGATTCAAAGCTGTTCAGACCAGTTCAGTTACATCTCCCAATAACCTCTAATCTTTGCAGGCTATCCATCTAATTGTCTAATAGTCATTTTGGGTGTCTCTCATGACAACTTATCACGCCGTTAGTTATTACCAAATGAACTATACCGATACCTGAATGACCACCGTGAAAGAATGCTGGAATGGCAAAAACTAGGAACTAACAAAGACAAGATGAGACTATTATGATAGAAATAACAAGTCACAGGATGAGGAAGACTTCACGAGTGGCTCATTTTCCTTTCTTGGAAAAAGTAATAACATTTGTGAAGCTTGGAAACATAATAATGACAATGGAGGCTTGTAACATTTGACTTTGTAATCCTGATTAAGCATCATATAGGGTGGAAAATTTCCGACAAAAACATTATAATATAATCGTATGGGGGGAAGGAGAGGAGTGTTCACAGCAGTGTACTGATTTGATGCAAAAGTGGTCCTGTACCAATAAACTACAGATAGTCAGATCAGCTACTTAGATTAAAATCCCACTTTTACCTTCTCATATATTGTTGAGTAGGGGTAACAGATGAAAAAGAAAATGAATGTGCTGGAATATTCGGCATGAAGAGGTGTATTCGGCCAATGGAAGAGGTGTTTTTTAAATTAAATACTTTAGAAAGTAATAATCTCCTTTACTGTAGTTATATTTATTTTATTGGATCAAGTAGTGTAGACAGAAGACCAATGTACAAAAGGCAGGTTTCACGAAAGTGGTTACCAGTGATAACTCAAAAATGAAGTTGGTCCTATTCATTCAAAATACACTTATTTTGAAATCTGTTTGTTTCTATGTTTGTATGATGAAATAAAGATATTAAAAAAAACCAAATTTGTGCTTTTGTGTTGTTTTATAGGGCTGTAATTTGAATTTTTTATCCTGCGAAGCTGCAATAAACACTTACGTAATTTCCCTAGCCTGGGGGCATGCCCCTCTATGACTATGAGCTAAATATGACAAAAAACGAGCTGAAACACATGGCCTATTTTGCTACAGATAACTGAGTCAGTGATTGGCCAAGGCTATAAAGCCATAAACAAGCCGTGTCAAACAATGGCATAGGCTGAAGGGATGAACAAAGAGATGGCATTATTATGCAACCCATCGGTCCTGAAACTATCAATTACTATTTTCATGTTAAATCCATAATAATCGATTTACTATGGCGTTTTATAGTTGGAAATGATGGAAAATACACTTAAAAATAATAAAAATCAATTAAATCAATATTTCAGCCTCAGAATTGCGTAAATCGGAAATAAAAATCACAAGGTGCTCCGATTGGACCACATGACCATGAACTTCGCCGCCAAGCATTCTTTCGGTTTTCTACGCTAACGGGCACGCTGTGGGGCGTAACGAGACACTGGAATTATTGATTGATATCGAAGTCAACAACCACCACATAAGTTGAGCACTCTTCTTTTTTCCGTTTTTTCTTTCTGAACAAATTTTTGCGCGTTGGACTGTAGCGTTCGCATGATCTATCTTCGCCGGAATGTGAGCGGCAGTGGAAATAAATAGCCTTTGGGGCACAGTTATCAAAAATCACGGGTCACTGTCTCGTTCACTTCAATTAATACGACTTGCGCTGAAAGTGTGAAAGTTTACGGAGGTTTTCACTGTATTCATCATGTTGAACGTTTTAACCATCTCAAAGTATTTACCTCTGATATTGTCAGCCAACATAAACACCTCGAACTGATGTGTGGGATTCGGAAAGGGCAAGGATAGTTTAATCTATATTATCAAGACTCTTAACTGTTAACATAAATTAAATGCAGTCTACAACAGAAATGATATATCAATTAACAGGAAACAAACAAAACAAGAAGATAGCAAAAAGGGAGATAACTTTATATTTGAGTGTAAGGGAGACAAGTCATAATTCTTGTACTAATTTCAAAACAAATCACAATATTAAATATTACATTTTCTGTGCTATATTTTCTTTAAATATTGCAGAAGTATTTAATTTTGATTAGGACTGTGCTAAAAAATTTCATTTTTTGCTTTTTTTGTTTCCTCTGAATAAAAAAAAAATCTGCTCCTTCAACAATCTAGTCTATGTAAATATTAAGCACCATAACAGTAATAACACATTTTTCTACAACAATTTGCCTGAAATTTCAATCAATCTTTGGAAGCCATTTACACGATCTGTGGGGCTGTGCTATCTCTGCCTTCATCAAATTCTGATTCCTTAGATCCTAAGCTTTCATTTGATATATAAATAAAATGATGATGTGTAACTTCGACTTGACTAGGGAACTTTGGGTCCCTACTTTTGTGAAACCGGCCAAGGAAAAAACTACGAATTCTGAATAACGTACTAATGTAACCCTAACCCTAACCCTACCCCCCTAACCCTAACCTTAACCATAATATACATGCCCATCGAGACAGGAGCTTCAGTCGAAGCGAGCAACTCCTTTTCGCCAGTTACCACTCACTATGGTCTGGAAATCCTCTCAAGGCTGACAATTTTAGTATGATGATTGGGCTATTATGTCGAAGGACAGCACGGCAACAATAATGATACAGTTCATTTACTCATACACAGGTATGGACTAGATTGATATTTCGACTAAATCAGTGCTGTTGTTAGAGAAAGCCGATGATTGATGTGACTTTGTCCACGGATGAACAGATGAACCCACATTGCATTGGCCACAAATTATTCTTACAACTTTCATTCTTTGTCATCATCATTTATTCATTTGATTACCACCCATCAAGTTGACGTTTTTCCCATTAACTTTTTTATCCAGTTCACTTTCTTTTCCGTGTTTAGGAAAGAAAGTTAGCTGATTTTGTTCCTCGTTGACTTTCTTTTCAGGCATCAGCACATCTTCTGGCTTTTGGGTGACCCAGACTCTCTCCCACCAGGGAGCCCAAGCTCAAGATTTTGCCGACTTTTGCGGACATCATTAAGTCCAACCGTTTGTTCAAGGCTTACCGAGAATGTCGTTAATAAACTTTTTTCAGCATGGGATGAGCGATGCAAATTCTTCTTGGCGGTTTCGTCTTTGCTACAAAACCGAGTAGACCATCAACGTTTCCCACATAAATTGCCGAAGTCAGTAGCAAGCTAGCAAGCAAGCAAGCGTTTCAGCGATTCTGTTTCCGGTTCCGATTTCACATACTGAATTGATTTTGTAACCCTTCGTTACATTGGCCAGAAGATTTTCATTACAACCAACCAATGCTTTTGTGCTATCTACTTCACCTGAAAATCAAAATGGCAGAGCAAACAGAAGGTATGAATTGGCTTCAGACCTAAGAAACCTGAAGGCCAGACCCAGTGATATAAATAACAAAATGCAATGCAGAGGGGAAACGGTGTGGTTCAGCGTCAGTCCGACCATTTCTCGAGACAGCATCGCTCCCATATCATAATGCATTGCATTTTGTCGTAGTCTCAAAGCATACGCCGATGACTGTACTGTAGTGGTACTGGTAGCGTTTGGCCCCAAAATGACAGATCGCATTGCTATTCTGACCATCTGTATTCAAAAACGATACTTTAAATAATATCCATGTGAAAGAATGCCAGTAACCTCACAGTTTTAGGAGCAAGGATTAATACTGTTATAAAATCTAGGGTAAAGATATTCATGTCTTACTCTGTTTGCTGGAGATAAAAAAGAGATGTTAAAATACGGGGATAATCACGGTGAATAGGAATAGGACCAATCTTGTGGCTAAATCATTGACTAAATGAATTGCATCAATGCAAGAGCGGTGCTGTCCCAGGAGATAGCCGAAACAAAATCCAGGACTTGCGTGCGATTACGTCTAGTTTAAACATCATAAAATGCAATAAAAATTAGGCACACTTGCCAGTTTCTGCTTGATTGTGTTCATTATTTGCAAAGTTATGCTCAGGTAAGTATTACCAATCGAAGGCCGATGCGCACTGCGCCGCCATTATGATGAGAACGGAAGAAATTCCTGGGCGGTCAAGGAACAAATATACCAGGGACCTTTAATTATAATTCTCAACCCTGATTATTTACAACTTGCTGCATCTTTTGCCTTGTCAAAAACAATAAAAAAAACCAAACACAAAAAAAGATCATTCAAGAACAAAATTAACATAAGACAACTGAGAATAAATGTCCATGTTGATCTGTTCAATTGTTGTGTGCAAGTAGCAAAGGGTGGTGGGTATATGAACTTGGAGAGGTACTGGTGGTGCATAATGTAATAAATTTGTGCTTTCTTGCCAGCACTCAACTGTAAATTTCTCAGTAACCACTAAAGCTACATCCATCAAACTTATATCAATTAAGCATCTGTTTGAGACAAACCATTTGCACTATTATTTATGACATACACTACAGTTATTTCTTCACGGAGTTATTGGCACTTAATGTTGTGTAACAGAAGTAGGTAAGCTGCCTCTCAGCACCTTTAGACTTTAGATCATGTTTTCTGATTATCAGTTTTCTAATGACTTGGGATGATCTGTGCAACTTCTTTATCTTGCTATGCCCTACAATTTGATGTATGACATGTCATGTTGATGTAACTTGCACAGCTACCTGCCAGCCTCCATTAACCTTTCACTCATTGTCCATTTTTTCCATATCAGTGCCAAAGTGGTGTATCAAAAGATGAGGTTAGAGGCCTCTGACGTAGTAGCTCTCCTATATGTTCGCGTAACTATGTTATATTTCACACCAATTTCCCCTTGAGTTAGTCTGGTCTTGAGACAAGTCTGGCTTTAGTCAGAGTCTATTCCTCAGGGCAGTCGAGCCCACGTCTGGCTCCTGCGAGGCTCTTCATGCATTCTCCCCCATAAGGCCGGCTGGTAGTCTGGAAGCTGTGACTGAAATTAAAATGTTCTATCTGCACTACATGTGATTAAACTTTGATGTCGTCCACTCTACACGGCTGCGTTCCTGACATCTGTTCATAACAACTACTGACCCGTTGAGGTTCGAGTTAGTCTAAAGCCCATAGCCAAGCTTGCCTCTCCGCCACTCTTCATCTTCATCTACATCTACATCAACAGACAACAAACATCAACCTTCCCTTCTCCTCATTTACGACAATAAGGACGACAGCAGTTGTTGAGTTGGCATAACAGTTGAGGAGATGTAACAAGTTCACAAAGAAATATTAACTCCAACCACCAATGTCAACACGATATCCTTTGAACTTTAAGAAATAAATATAATAAAATAAAGTTGAAGTGGCAGATTTTATAATCATACGGACATAAAATAGATCATATTACATGAATTTAAATTTTATGAACTTTGTTAATGATTTCAGTTCCCCAAACCATTACTAATCGCGCAAATAATGCAAACAAAAATATGTTTTATTAAAATGCAGCGAATGCCATGGATTGGGGGAAATATCTCGAGCGTTTCTAAAAACCCCTTTGCTCAAATTTACATAGGAATTAACTTATTTACGTCATACAATTAATTTCCCCAAAAAAGCAATGACGGCTCCCTTGGGATATTTTGTAATGGTAAATACGGTGCTCACAAAGAAAGCCTCACATGAGACAGACACTCTCCGATCGCCGAACATGGGTCCGGTGGGAAGGTAAGGGTAGAAAAACATTTTTTTTCAATGCAATTTTTTAATATTCAAACTAAAGTTTTGGTATTTACCACAGATGACATATTTTTCTACCCTTTGTATGAAACTTACCGGCAAATATTTGGTAGTTTTAAAGATATTTTCAGTTTTCCTCAAGCGCAGTGATTGGCAACGCTAGAAAATATCATCTGCAAACAAACAAAAGTCACCCTCTGCTACGAGCACGTGACGTCATCACACAAATATAGCGGACGGAGTGAGTTTTCTCACGGCTGAGCGAAAGTTTCGCGAAGTTTTGCTGTTCAGAGGCCAAAACTCTATAGTATGCCGATGACTGGTACAGTCACTCTAGATCTAGTCTAGACTTAGTTAGACTGTTAGTGTTAGTCTAGAGAGTAACTTCTAGTCTAGTAGAGACTAGAGTCTAGGCCGGGTGATATGTTGACAGGACAAGATCGTTGGGAGAATTTAGACTAGATTATTGTCACTGCTAAGTCAACAGCAGATTAGAAGATAGGATATGTGAGCCACCTCTCATGACAGCACCAATTCGATAATTAGGCTAACAGTAAATGAACTGCATCATTAACAAAAAAATAAAGGTTTGTTGAAGGACAGCACCGCAACGATAATGATACAGTTCATTTAGTCATAGACGAGTCATGGACTAGATCGATATTTCGACTAAATCGGTGCTGTTGATAGAGAACAAAATAAGAGTCAAAGGACATTGTTTTAAGCAGATATTGGATATTTTCAAATGCTTTTAGCTTAGATCATGGTACTGATGTGTGTAATTTTGTCATGATATAATTTTCCGTGTTCACATTACAGATCTAAAAGCCTTTGAACGCAGACTTACTGAAGTAATCAGTGGCCACCAACCTGCTGCAAGATTTTGGAGAAGTAAGTTTTACAGTTTTAAAGGGACAGGGGAACCTATTTGCTTCGCAGCCTAAAAAATCCACAATATTTTTTCATAAATTTTCAGCCCCTTACCCGTTTCCTTCGCCCAAGCGCTTCCGCAGCATGAAAGTCAGGATTTTCACACCCTGCTGGCCGCCATGACTGGTCGTCCAGTTAGCGTAGGAATGAGGCTTGACGTCAGAAAGCGAGAGGCAAGCTAGTTAGTCATTATGCAAAGAGAATTATTCACATGCAGTAACTTTCGTTGGCTCTAAATGTTATGCCTTTTTTTTCATTTATCATTGAGAAAAGTCTTTTGTTAAACTGTGTGAACAACTGCCCGACTTTGATCGCAGTGCTGTAACCTTAGAAAAGGGAGGATAAAATAATATTTGAGAAAAATAGTCTGACTGTAACCAGGTGGAAAGGCATATCAGTATAGTATTCTTTCTCTTATATTTAAGGGGGAGGAATGTGAGCTTAGTCTGATAAGTTTTCAGATGTTTGTATATTATTTTAAGGAAGTGTGTCACCAGGGATTTTATCAAATTACTGTGAATGATCAATTTTGAGAAGAAGGGCCGAAAAAACCTATGCTAGAAAATTTCTGTCCCTGCCGCGGATCGAACCAGGGTCTCTCAGTTTGCAAGTCTGAGTGTGTTACCACTACACTACAAACAAGGACGTTAACTTCACAGCAGTTTAATCCTTAAATACCCACTGTCTGAATCGGTCCCTACTTCCATGAGCTTAGTGTTCACCCTTGACCCTAACACACTTCCCGACTGCTCACATGACCACTATTTGAGTCTATTTATTAATGTTTGTGCTGCCTTTGTATTGTTGTCTGCTGTGTGGTTTGGTGAGCTCTCACTGGCCTAAGATTCTGACAAAATAAAATAATTATTTGCTTGAGGAGCACTTTCAGATAATTTAGATGCCACCACGGTCAAATTTTCTGTACTTAGGAGCGGCACTAGTTATGTCACTAGTCATAAATCAATCAAAAGGCTTATAAGAGCAGATTAAAACAAGGGGCACATTGACATGAAATTTATTTTGACCTTCTTATTTTGGTTAGAGATGACCATGGAAGCATTTTATAGAATATCTGTGAAAACTGTTGTAGTTTTGAAAAATTGAATCAGTCGGTGTTCACTATCAGTCAGGGGAATGAGATAGATCCTGGTATGGGTGGGGGGGTGGTGGGTGGGAGAGAGAATAAGGCAAGGAGCAGTAGGGTGGTGGAATAAGAATCTAGGACAAAAACAGGGGGGTATGAACAAAAAAAAAAACTAGGTGCTAATAAACAGAGAGAGAGAGAGAGAAATCAAGATGCTTTTGTCCCCTGAGTCACTGTTCACTACCTGCTTCTCGCGTTTTTTCCATAGCAACTCAGGCTCTCACTTTCTCTTATTGCTTCTATTCCCTCTTCCCCTCCCCCCC
>JAWQUT010000157.1:599158-621526 GCA_033807755.1 Ellobium chinense
CTCTCTCTCTCTCTCTCTCTCTCTCTCTCTCTCTCTCTCTCTCTCTCTCAGCCCCAAAGACATTGTAAATGTAATGTCTTTGCTTCACCCCTGTAAAGTGTAATTGTGCCCACCCATCTATCCCCTCTCTCCTCCTTCCCATCTCGTAACTGTTGCTATGCTCAACATGACATATCCGTGCTAACTGCTATGGCCCTTTTCATTTTCTCTTTGATTGCGGAGACCGGTTCTTTCTTTCCAAAGATTTCACAAGTATTCTCCAAATTATTCCCATGGTCATCTCTGACCAACATAAGAGTGTCAGACTATTTTCACGTCGATATGCCAGCTGTTTGACCGGCTCTTCGACACATGTTGACTGATTTATGACTAGTGATGCAACTAACACTGCCCCTAAGCGCAGAAAACACTGCCTGAGACAATAGTTAGCTGTCAGTCAAATCCTGTCCTGCTGTGCAACATCTTAACAGCCTTTGTACCCCTCAGGCAAATGATAGAGATGTCAGAACCATAGACCAATGAGGGCTCATTAAACAATACAAGGGGCAAAATGGCACAGACAACCATACATAGGCTATGCATACATTAATAAAGTGACTCACTCAGTGCTCAGACAGATGCTTCTTTTATCCTATACTCATCTTGCCTTTTCTAAGATTACAGCATTGCGATCAAAGTCGGGCACTTGTTCACAGTCTTCACCAAAAGACTTAATATGTGAAAAAAAGGCATAAAATTTAGCACCAAGGAAAGTTATTGCATGTGGATAATTTTCTTCGCACAATGACTGCTAGCTTGCCTCTCGCTTTATGACATCACGCCTTATTCCCGCGCTGACCGAACGACCAGTTATGGCGGCCGGTACGGTGTGAAAATCCCGACTTTCATGCTGCATTATTTCGGAAGCGCTCGGGCGAAGGAAACGTGTAAGGGGTTGGAAATTTATGAAAAAATATTGTGGATTTTTAAGGCTGTGAAGCAGATAGCTACCCCTGTTCCTCTAATAATATTGCTGTAATTGTCTGAGATTGCACTTCTCTTTTCAACATACTGTAATTTTCTTTTCCATAGTGAGCAGGTCCTCAGTAATAAACAAGTCTTAACACCAGTTAAATTGTGAAGAACGATGTTTTGCCATTAAGGTAATTTGTTATTGCCAGAGTTGCAAAGTGCTCAGTGGTGCTGTATTATTAAACTTTGACATTTTATCTATAGATTGCAATAGGAATGTCAAGTTATTTAGTGTGTGGCCTCAAAAGACTTTGGTGAAAGCGGCAACTACACACATACACTATGACCACTTTTGTGCCTTTTATTTTGTGTGTGTGTCTGTGTAAGGAAAAGTACGCATTTCTACTGTCCAGAGTGAGACAATGTAGAGATCAATAATATAATAAGTATTAAAATGTGCGACTTTGAAAGATAATGTGTTGTTAATGTTCTGTGGAATGTGCCTTGCAGTTTCAGTTCAGTATACTACCTGTGAAACAGTTCAGGGCTGTGCGTGCAAGAGTTAATATTTGTCTTTCAACACCGCCAATTCTGAAAATGACAGGTCCATTCAGGCATATTGTTTATTTTTATAAAGTAATTTGAGGTATCATGTTCTAATCTGCCATGTTCTTAGATATGTCTCTTGCACATCAGTTTTACTACAAGTATCTCTTTCTCTTGTTCACAGTCATCTTCATATTTGTGTCTATGTGCACCATAGTGGGAGCATGGACGTGGTTGTGGGATCCTGACACATCTCAAGTGGGTATTAGTTTTCAAGACAATGAAGTTAGCATTGCTTGGCTCTTTCTTATATATAAGACCAAATGTGGGTGCCGTAAAAGTTTGGTGGAGGCTGTGATCATAGATGTTTCTGAAATGTGGAGTCAGTCTGCTAGACATGCTACTTATGCAGTTACATACAGCAGAACTTTGATATGTAAAGCATTCTCTTGATGTATGGAAAGAATATACTTATTATTGAGGTATGCTTTATATAGAGGTTCATCACTTTAATGACATAGAAACATAATAATGAATTTGTGCATGTAAAATTCCTACTTAATAATTAGGTATAATCATTAAATAAATGAGTTTGGAGTAAATGCCATTAGGATGACATCTTCAGAAAATTTTAGCTTGTTCACGAATGCAAGCAGCAGACTTGGTGGTTAGCAAGCTGATGAACCCTGATCAAAAAGCTTAAATTCATGTCTTTGTTGGTCACCAATGAGAAGCTCTTGTGGTTGGCTAATACGCATTTGCACATTGCTATCTCAAAAGTCAGATGAAGAGTGAGATTATATAGTGAAATGAAAATCGCATACTGGCTCCCCTTTTGTTAACAGAGTACATATGAAACTAGTTTGTTATAATTTGCTTCAAACAAAATATTTTGTCATTACTTATCATTTGTTTCTGCCTTTAGGTGAGCCTGTCTCAGTCTTTGTGGAACCACCCGTTCTTCACTATCAGCTGTTCGGTGCTGTTACTGCTCTTCTTGTTTGGTATACACAAAAGAGTTGTTGCTGCATCCATGTATCCTTGAATAAATTAGTCCAGTGTTTCCATAATCATGAGAGATTTCCTCTGCTACTGAAAAAGCAAGCTTATAATATCCAGAATAGACACCTTTAAACACGGCCGTGCAACCAAGGTTTCACTGATTAAATAAAGCAAGAAACAAAGTAAATACTTTAAAGGCAGAAATTGGATGCTAGCATTCTGGAAATTTTTGTTTCAGACCTTCATGTATGTTTGTAAATCATTCTGGCGGCTTAATGCACTGCCATACTTAGTACTTCAGGCGGCATGGTGTTTGGCGGGCATATCTCTCAGAAATTATTCAGTTTTATTATGATTCTCATTGTATTCTCTATGTATCTTTTTACCATTGTGTAGAGCAAAAACTTGTGGAAAGAAAGACGGCTATTTCAAAAGAAGAAAATTCACCACCTGTTGAATACAGGTATGAAGATGCTAATGTTTTTTTCACTGTTGGCTGTATTAGGTTTTACATCTGTCATTAACTTACCCAGGGGTCCCAGGCCAAAATACTTTCCAAACATATTGTTTAGCACTTCTTCCAAATTTTGACCCAAAGAAAATGCCCCATAACCAGTTAGATTTTGAGAACTGAGGCAATAAAACAGGCTACCGAATATTATAATAATTTAGGCCTTTTCACTCAGTAAACAGGGTAACCTTACCCTCCTATCAACAACCACAAATTTTATACTTGAGTAGCTAAACCGCACTTATTCTGAGTCTACACATGTATTTGCACCTATTTAAAGTAGGATACGCACATCAAAAATAATTTTCCACTTTTTAATACCGTTTTTCTCTAAAAATTATCTCTGGTGCCCACCGAGTCAATTTTGCGAAGAAAGAGCATCATTCTGTTACCGTGCGCGTATGTAATATGACGCAATAAGGAGAGCTAGAGTTACCGGGTTTAGCCCTTAAGTCCAGAATTATTCCCCTTCCCCGATCAGCAGAAGCCCGCGGCAAAAACGCTGAAGTCACTTACGTTCCAGCATCTGCAGACACCTCTACCTGACAATGTATTCAGCTTTTAATTAAGGTTCTGGTATTCCAAATTCAAATGTAAAGTTTAATAGAGTGAGCCAGAAAAAGTATTCTGCATTTTTACTGCCTCAGCATGATTTTGTTTGGCATATCTACTGTTCACAGAGGAATTAAAACATTCATACCAACATGCTATCACCCGTCCGCACAGCACTGGCTAGACAGCTGGGCCATGTGGCAAGAACGTATTTGACGTAAGCTTATGGCCGCCAGGCGCGCAGTGGTTGTAACAATTCGGACTTTGGATAATGTTATCCTATGGGTTGTCTGGGGCCAGCAGATGCGTCATATCATTATGACAGACACTTGAAAGACTGTTTTATTGGAATAATAGGGTACCGTATGATTTAATATTGTCTGTAGGACGGTGCAGTCTTCCTTTAAGCCTTTGAAATTAAAATCCAACCCCTTTCACCCCTCCCCATGGCCAGTTTTCTGATTTTATAGGGACTATTTAAAATTGCATATTCTTATGCCAAGTGCTATTGGCATCTTCATACCTACATGATAGTGAATATATAGTTACATCAAAACTTCAAGCAACCATAACCAAAGTTGTGGCTAATGTCAGCTTTTTTTCTCTGTTTTGGAACACCTATCAAGGGGGCAAATTAATTTTTGAATAAACAACTGTGGACTGAGCTCATAAACAGATTATGCTTTTTTATCTTTGATGTGGAAATGATCCTTTCTAATTGATACTTGTCAATCATATTCAGTGGATTAGTAACAAAGTTACACTCTATATTCAGTACCATCATCAAAGAAGAGCTTTTTGTTCCATGCATGCAGCTTATGCAGTGATGTTTGGCCAAGGAAGTAGGTGTCAGAGCATATACTTGCCTGCCCAGATCTTACATTTTTGTGTTTTCATTGCTGATTGGTGAAAATCTGTCATCTTGCCTTAACTCAGATCACAGTATAGCTTCCCGATGTCGCACGTTTCTTGCTGAATACAACATGTCTTGTGATGATGTAAGTATTAAAGAGTTCATTGTTCCTCTGCAGGATTGCTATTATTCAGGAAATCTGTCATGTTCTAAGCCATGAAGGACCCTTTTGTATATTAAATTTTGTTTTCTTCCAGTTGCAGGATGAAAACTAAATAGGGGCACAGCTATATATGCAGAGAAGTGTGTTTGATTTTGTTATTGATAAGAGCAGTTTCACATGAAGATATTACTTACAGTGCAGTGGCAATAGCACAAAATATCCATTCTAATGTTCCATCATAAGTGCACGTCAAACCAAAATGCTTGTTATTTTTATCTGGAATCCTCTGGAAAGTTGTTGCTGTGGACAAACTGTAGTGGCTGACAGGTCAGGTGTTGCAAAAACTGATTCCAGTGACCTCAATTTTTTTCTTGAAAAACATGAAATTTCATAGAATTTCTGGTGAAATTTTCCCTGAATAGGGACATCCAAATTGGTATAATAACCCTGCTTGAGAGATCAACTTGAATTCAGGGGATAATATGTTCAGATGTTTTGTAATAAGAGACAGGACATACTTAAAAAGGGTGGGTTGATTGGGGCTCTTTTTTATTATTCAGCACTTTACTTACCAGTTTGATGAATGTCATATCACATTTTCATACGGACACTTCGCTATATTTTCTGTGATTGTTGAATTTTGAAAGTGCATCACAAACTAGACCATTATTGAAATCTAATCATAGTTTGCCCTTTCTAACCGCCTATATCGATTTTTCGATTTTGTTGGTCGGCATTAAAATTACTTCTGTGTCTTGAAGAGTGGTTTCTTGTTTGTTAATTTGCAGATTGCTGCTGTACAGACAGTTTAGTCTGTCCATAATGAAAATACCTAGGAATTATAGATAGTGATGCCCTTAAAATCTGATCAACAAAATATATTAACTAATCTGGATTAAATTTTTCAAACATTTAGCCAAGATTATTAGATTATTAGTACACCCAGAGCTTGGCAATGGATTTATTTGCCATGAAACATTTCTTTAAAAGTTATTTGTTGTCCTATTATACTAAATCAGTGTATGTTTTTGTCCTGTGTAGAATGGCAAGCTTATATTAAAGCCCAGGCCGGCCCCCTGACAAGAGGACATCTTTAATTTGCCTCAGAGGAAATCACTGTCATCCGTCATCAGCTGGGTGAGAAGACGCTTGAAGCGGCCCCGACCACGTAGCTAATGTAGGATGAAATTTAGACTCTTGGTGTTTCTATTTATTAATTTCGTCTATGCTACCATTACTTCCTCTCCCATCTGATACTCCACTCTTGGATTTTATTTCATCTGCATGCTTCCAGTTTACATGCTGCAATATGGTAGCAGTGTTGAGAAGACTTTGTGTTTTCAGCAAACAACTTGAAGGAGCAGTCTGTGCTATAGCAGCCATTGCATTTTATCAGACATGAAACTAGATGTGAGAAATGTAATGTTTCTGATACATGGTTTACGGAGATGAGCAGGGAGTGAAAACACATACACAGATGCTCATGCATAATAGTGAAGATATGGAAAAAGTCACTAAAAAAACAAATGTATAAAGGAGAATAAGAATGAAAATGTTGTGAAACTGAGACCTGTAACTTGTGCATCAGCATCTGTTGCCTGGTTTCTGCCACACCACCACTAACAGTTCAGATATCTTCCTGATTTTGACCAAAGGCCCGATCAATAGGTGCTGACACGGAAGTCATGGGTTTGAGTGGCTCATCATCATCTTTTCCTCTCTTGTCTTTATTTGTATTTTGTGTGCTTTTTTCCCCTCCACCGACCCTTGTGAGAACATTTGTTTGTGAATGTTCACTCCCTTTCTTTGTTAAACTGTTCGGTTACCATATTTTAATACACAGAAATCGTAGAACACCAATAAGTTTCTGTGCGGCCACTGCCAAACTTGAGTATAACTGGTATGGCTATCATTGTACACAAATGTGTAACATTCCCATTCACTCCTGTGACCAGTGCCATCAGCAAGTGGAGGTGCTGACAAATGTCCTGCAAGTTATTTAGTACTGCAGCTTATCATGTGCTTTACAAGCAGTGTCAAACCACCGAACTTCTGCATTAAATATTAAATAACTCTATCGTCTGTTAAAGCCATGTATCATAGATTTAGTCTCATGTTGAATATGATGTTGCTCCTGAGGGACGAATTAGAGGATTTGGCTCACCACTGTGCCTAAGTGCATATAGCTTTAACCAAAGATTCTCACAATATCATGCAGCATGTCCTTGACTATAGAGGGAAATACAGCAATTTACGTGGTGTTTGCATCAGCAGGAGGACATGCCATCAGAAATAATACTTTCCAAAGTCCTAAAAGTCATTTCTAGAGTTACAACAGTATAAATCCCAGCAGCAATATGGTTTTAGACTGGGATTTATTCTTATTTTACTGATATGCTGGGGAAGTTGTAATCTAATCAGATGTTGCATGTAGTCAAATTTTAAAGAGCCAGAGATCACCTCAGAGACCATCTCAGCTGCTTTGCAAGAATATGACACGGTCATACATATATGTGTAATTAGATCTAGGATTCTTTCAGGTTTTGTTTTGGACATAGTTGTCAAGTGTAACATAAGCCACAAGTACATTTCATTTAATTCTCCAGCACTTAGGCATGGTTTTGAGCTAATGTCCTCAGATACAAAATTTTAAACATCAAGTGCAAAAGGACAATTTGTTGTACTTAGCAGAAATTTTGAACTTTCTTCTGTAATGTAGCATACTAGCCCAGAAAATTTTGGTCCAAATGTTGACTGTTACAGTGATGTTGCCCTTTAGGCATTACACAAAGCATAAAGTGGTTAGGCATTTTCTAATGAGAAGTGTTTGTTTCAGACAATCCTCTTACTGCAAGAAAGTTTTGGTCACTTTTTTCTTTATGCCATTCCACATTGCTCTGATTAATGTCCATTGAGCTTTAGAACATTCAGTACCTCAAAGGCTCTCAAATCAGGTGTATCTAGTCTATGCAACAATATTGTGTGTCCTCTCCACACTTAAAAACAATAGCACTTGTATAATTTTGTCAGAGTGCAGTACCTTAATTAGTATCAATACATGCACAGGTATGGATGCCAGTTGAGGTGTTGTCCTCAGATAAAAATAATTAGCACCTGCTTTGTTTGTAATGTTCATTTTGATTGGTTTAACTGGTGCTGCAGATTAATAATGCTGATTGAGAGAGTAAAGTTATCAAAGACAGTTGTGTGATTTTGCTCAGTTGTAAAACTGTATAAAGATTTATACGTTAGAAACATCACATTTGAGGTTTTGACATACATGTGCAGACATATATGCATGTTGATTGTGAGACACACTGTGAGTGCCAGGTGAAAAGAGACCATAGTTTTAGTTGGGGACCAAGATTTCCTATGCATCATCATAGTGATGAAACATATCAACTGGGAACAATAGGCAAAACATCTGGTAGGATGTAGGGTCACTGTTGTCAAGATAAATTCATGAGATCCTGATAAAGCCAATCCATTAATCCTTCATGTTTCAGTTAATTCTGTCCATTGTGGACAAGTTCTCATGAAAGTATTATCTGTTAAAGATGATCCTTCAGTGAGATGGCAATTTGCTTAACGACATTGTAACCTTATCAAGAAAGAGAAGAAAGCAGACATATTAACAAGTGTGTAGACTTCCTGTCCTGGCTGAAGAAATTCGACCCGGTCCACCTTTGAAGTACCAGACCAAATGTCTGACAGGCTAAACATCTGCATATTATTGATGTCAGATTGCCATGTCGTTTTGGTCAGACAAAATCTGATTTGGTCCAGCAGGACGCAGATGCATATCTGACCAATTGCCACAACAGCCTGGCCTTTGTTGATATGTCTGAGAAAGTGGGAGTGATTCTTTGATTCATGTCCACAATTCTGGCCCCGGGTACATGGCTGATCTGGAAACGTGCTCTTACATTCTCATAAAAATTGTTTTACCCCGATCAGATAATTGGCATGAGTCAGTCACTCTCAGGGGCTTCAGGTTGTTGACACAGATCTTTGCCAGTGACATTTTCTTCTGCGTTTAAGATCTCCACTGCTTTTGCTCACTGGGCAGAAATGTAGCATATCAATGCCCTCCCAAATTTGATTTTTATTCCGTTTGTCTTTTCTGGTTTCTTTCTGTGAAACATTTAGTTAACGTGATTTCAACTGAGGCGGTTAAAGATGTTATGGGACGATTGTCTGTTAAGACATATATTTCACACAAAAGTATGAATGGGTATGTATAAGGCAAGTGAAATCAGAGAAGAGTATGTGAATGTTAGCTAAGAATATGTGAATGGTTTCTGAGAAAGTATGAACTTTGGAGAAATATGAATGGCTTCATTGATAGTCTGAAAGATTGTATGCATGGAAGTTGTGAATGTTTTAAAAATTTGAAAAGGAAAGAAGTAGATACATGAAAGTATCGGGTTGCGTACGTATATTGTGTATACTTTATGACGATAAGTGTGAATGGTTTTTGTATTTATAAATGATCCATAAATATGGTGTGTTGACATTTAAAACTGACATTTGTGGCTAGTGTCATTTCCATCACTTTTTAGGCTTTTCAGGGAATTTGTATTGCATCGTATACTATGAGTATATGTGGATGTACGCATGATTTTCTGAGATGGCGTGAATTTCACAGAGTACATCAATAAAATTGCTGGAGGTGTGAATGTCTTGCACATGTAAGGAATGAAAATGAAGGCAGTGAGAAAGCATGTAAAAGTCGCTGGTTGTGCTTTTAATGGTTGTACATACCTCCAAAGACAAAGATGAGAATGTTTTATAATGCACTCATTGGAAGGGGATAAGTGTTTTTGTACATAATCCATGAGCTTGGTGCCTAACTCTTTAAACACATGTATTTGAGGCTGATGGCTTCTCTTGGTGTTTCATTTTTGTTTTTAAAATTTCAGAGAATATCCAATACATCATTTATGAGCGGTGACCAGACTCTAAGCTTTGGATCTGTTTATCTTAATTCCTGACGGCGCGAAACAATTACATTATTCACAGTGTCTGAAAGCTACCCTAACTTTGAGCAGTAGTTCCGAATTTTCAACAAATTCATCTAGATTTATGTTTTATTTGCATGAGGTTTCCTATCTGAACAATTGTCATCTGTGCTTATAATAGTACTGAAGCACATGCACAAGCCTCATTTACCTGGTTTTAAGAGTGAGAAAGTCATGTTATCATGTCATAAAATTTGTTCTTTTTACATGTTTTAAATGTTAAACTTACACCATTGGTGTGAGGTGATGGTTGTGTTGAACCAGACAACACAGAGTCATGACAGACTTAAAACAGATCTCTTGTGTCATGGATTACCTAGTATCAATATTATAGTGTATTACTATAGTATAATGCACACTGTCCCTATCTAAATCAGTACTCTTTATTTTATGGGTGATGATCTTAGGAGAGGTTTATCTTAATATACAGTTGTCACTTTACAGTGAGATTTCACACAGATATGGCCAAGACACAATAATGCACATAGAGATAAAGCTGTTCTATTTATTTGAAGTTGAATTCTCACTATATCTCTTTGAGAATAAGGCAGTTCCACTTAGCTTATTCTAGAGACATAAATATTGAAATCCCCCATTGTCACTATATGCACTGAAAAGTCTTAGATACATGTATGAAATCTGGTGAGAAAGTAAGAACAACCGTAGTTTGAGATAAAGCTTTCTAAAGATTAACACCCACAATTGGGGAAAGCGCACGAGTTAGCATTTTGATGTGCAGTTTCGCATGCAAAACTACAGTAATACACTACAATCAACCATAGAATGGTAGTCTGCCTCCTAAAAGGGCATTATCCTTTGTTGACAAGCAGGAGTTCCTCTCATTAGATATAGACGTAAACTTTGTTTACTAAAGTGCACACAGGTGAAGGGTGCTTAATTTTTTTATGCTTTGTCATTTATCTAGAGCAGATTTGAAAGGAAAGGAGTTGTTAATTTGCTTTATAGATGCATACATAATATATGCTGTGAAATGGCAATATCATGAACTGAACATTCAGGAGTTTTTTTTGTTGTTTTTTTTAGAAATTATTTATTAGGGAAAGGCTTAGTTAAAGGAAGACTGCACCGTCCTACAGACCATATTAAATCAAACGATACCCAATTATTCCAATGAAACAGTCTTTCAAGTATCTGTCATAATGATATAACGCCTCTGCTGTCCCCAGACAACCCACAGGGTTACATTATCCAAAGTCTGAATTGTTAAAACCACTGCGCACGTGGCGGCCATAAGCTTACGTCAAATACTGTATGTTCTTGCCATATGGCCAAGCTATCTAGCCAGTGCTCTGCAAACGAGTGATAGCATGTTGGTATAAATGGTTTAATTCCTTTGTGAACAGTAGATATGCCAAACAAAATCATGCTCCGGCAAGAAAAACGCAGAATACTTTTTCTGGCTTACAGTATCAAACTTTACGTTTGAATTTGGAAAACCAGAATCTTAATTAAAAAACTGAATAATACATTATCAGGTAGAGGGGTCTGTAGCCGCTGGAATGTAAGTGACGTCAGCATTTTTGCCAGAGGCTTCTGCTGATCAGGGTAGGGGAATAATTCTGGACACAAAGGCCAAACCCGGTAACTCTAGCTCTCCTTATTTTGCGTCATGTTACATACGCTCATGGTTACCGAACGATGCTCTTTCTTCACAAAATTGACTCGGTGGGCGCTATAGATAATTTTCAGGGAGAAAAACTATTAAAAAGCGGAAAATTATTTTTGATGTGCTTGTCCTACTTTAACTAGCTTGACAGATGAATATTTAGACCTAATAGTTTGAAATTGCAAAGTAAAAGCACATAGACTAGTTATCAGCAATAACTACAACTGAATCTTAACTTCAAGAATGGTTTGTGACTTGACAGTTGCAACACTTTCCTCAGATTTAGCAGTCTCAGAAAGTGAGTTTGACCTGCCCGTTGTTCAAGAAGCTTAATTTTGAGAAAAAGATGTTTAAGTTCTGTTGAATTAAGTGTATTTTTACGCACCCTAGTATGCGACTATAACTGTAGTGCTTCATTGTGTTTATCAAGGGATTGCAGTTAGTAGAATTTATATGGTAGCTGAAAGTAATAACTTTCAAGACTCGTAGTTTTCTGGTTAAGAACACAAGAGGCATTTGTCTTGCAGTCTGAGTCAGTCAAAATGATGCTTATTTTGCTAGACTGGGTAGGAACTGAAATGTCAGGCTCTGAAGGGGAAGAGGCCGTTCAATATCAAATTTTTGTTTGTTGCAGAAATTGGAAGTAAATCATTTCTGTACTCAAAAACTATTGTTTTTATGGGAGAATTGTAACTAGCTTTTATAAATTTGAAATTTTGTAAAGCAGACAAGATGACTTTTATAGGGAAAATGGTTCTTCAGTCATGATTTTTCATTGCGGGGGAAGGGGAATGACCCTCACCTACTTCAAACAACTGTCTGGGGTCAGAACAGTGCTGGGTCAGAACTATTTTCACTTAATGAAAGTACATGCATGGAGCTTTCATATCATATCAATAATTTGATTTTGTTAAATCTGCCATATGACTCATTTGGACAGACTGCAAGACATTTGTCTGACAGCTTTATTATTTGCAGGCATATCATCATCATCTTTTGTCAGTTCCATAGCAAAATGAGATTAGTCAGACATGTCAAGGGACATGACCTTGATAACAGTGCAATAGCATGGTTTGAAAATTAAAAAAAACAAACAGTTTGAGTGTAATATAAGAGTGCCATAGCAATGCATTTTACCAATTTGCTGTCACAGCTTTTGTATAAACTGAGGGGAATGGATGCTAGACTTGGAACTGCTGTATTATATAGACAATTTCACATCTAATTTGGCATCATTAATGTTCAGAATTGATAAAAGGCATGCCTTTAGAGTCTGTGCCTGGATGTATCGGATATATGGTCTATGGAATATGGAAAGGCAAATTACTAGTCTAATTTCCATAACTAATTTTAAATGAAAAACAGTGTTGTATATGTACTGTCATTTCATTGATGATTTGCATGACAGAAATATTGGTTGCAAATGTTAGAGCTCCAGCTCAGTGCAAGACAAGATATAATAAAAAATATTTTGAAAGGCCCACAGATTTTGTTTTTTCCTTTCTTAATGTCATTGTACAGATTTACATGTCATGTTTTACCTGTGTTTACATCATATTCTGTGAATAGAAGTTTATGGCAGTGTTTAAGAAGGAGTTGATTGATGTACCAGTTGTTATAAATATCATGGTAATTAATTTCTGTGATGAATTTGATAACAGGGAGATGATTCACAATATTTCACCAGATAATTGCTTCATATTATATTTCGCAAAAGGCAAAGAATATCTGGTATAATTAAGATAAACCACACATGTTGAAACAGACATCTCACACATAAGATGACACAAAGACAGAATTTTTATGAGAGTTAAACAACAAACAAAGAGACAATAGGGACATTATTATAGATCTAGAATACAAACTCAAAAATGACACAACTCATGTGAAAGTTTGAGAGTTTATTTCCTGCTGAAAATGATACGGATGTTGTTGTAGTAGTAATAGTAGTAGTAGTAGTGTGCAGACCGGGGTCCAGAGGAGTGCTGAATAGGAGTTGAGCACAGGAGATGAACAGCCTGTGTCGAGTTGTGACGATAACAAAGCCATTGTTTTTGTCTTTTCTTTAGACTCTCCTTTGGACCCTCGGGCTATGCGTCACAGGCAGGAGTGAATTGAAGAATAGTTGAACACCTACACATATAGAAACAATTGCACTGAAAATATGCTGAAATTAAGAAGTTTCTTACCATTTCAAATTTTGACTAGATAATAATAGTAATAATGATGAATATTAATAAGATTGCACACATCCCATTAAACTCTCGCACCCACATAATGTTCTCGACCTGTCATCTAGCAAGTCATACACACTGACAAATATATTACACACAACTGACAGTGTAATTATTAAATTGTAATAATTCATATGATTATTAAATTTTGACGTGAATACATTAACAAACAAACACTACCATCTCTCACTGAGGGGGAGAACGATCTGTTAAAAATTACAATCTATGCATACACCAAATATGAAATTGATATAAGGAAATATCAAATACATGTACAGGTGACATAAAATATGTGTTAATATCATATATTTGACAGCTTTCATATGCACAACAAATATTATCTGCTCATTTTTTTTTTTTTGGCTTCATTTTCTAAAACTTCTTCCATCTAAATGTTTCTCTTAGCCTGCTCAGATTTTCAAAAATGGCTTTATAATTAGTATATCTCTAAGAAATATGCAGCAATCCATCATAAGAAAGCTTGAATGTTTTCAATGGTTTTCAATTCTTAGGGGTTTTTTATGTAAGAATTTCATCAGCGCAGAATTAACCTCTTGCACATGAATAGGAGAGTATGTCTGAAGAGAACACAAACTGAGGTGAACATGACATTCATGTAAATTATTCATGCCACAGATTATGCTCTGTTGCTTGTTATATCTGTCAAACTTAATCAGAAACATGTTTTTCTTTCACATTCTGTGATGTGCAAGTTATAAGATGGCTGAAAGGTGGCAAGCCCATCATATTCATTTATAAAACAAATGATATCCTGATTTTAAACCTGGATGGACTGATTCCGTTTTAATGATACAAATGTATTGTTTTGCAAAAGAAGCTGTCAGATACAAGATTTTCAGTGCAGTCACAAACCAAACTGATCAACAAATGCACACAACTGTGTACATTATAAACAATAAATCACACATTTAAGCTTGAAAATTATGCATATTGATATTATATTAATGCACAGGAGCAGAGTTCTCTCTACACAGTGGTCTTTGAACATGAATTCCTGCAATGTTCACTACTACAATTGTAATTTTCACATTTATTAGGTAGCTGCAAATTAAATAGCTCGGAAAAGAACATTTTTTTGCTAAAAATAGATGTCCTGCAGTTTACACGCATGCATTTCATTTGGTATTATTACCTTGTTCAAACTGAAGAAAACCATGGTGTTTCAGTTTCCTCCTTTAAATGTGAGTTAGCCACAACTTGTATATTGTTTGGATGGACAGATACTGGTGTTACATAAAAATAAATCAGAGACTATAACTACAGTTGAGGCTGTCTACGACTTTATAGGTTCTTAAATCAAAATCTCTGGTAATAAGATAGTGCTCAGTGTATTGGTTCATGTCATCAGTTATATTACCTTAATGAGCCAGGCCTGTTGTTGTGGCAAAGTAGCCTAAATGGGCAGAGGTGAAGCTAAGATATACCAAAGGTCTGCCGGAAGCATTAATTTACACCACAATGTGTGGTAAAGGTATACACCTTGATGGGCAGGACTAGGCAAGAAAAAGTCACTTTATGGTCTGCTAATGTCAGTATAGCCAGTCTTGCCAATATTCCTGAAGTTACTTTTGGATAACAAGGGCAGGTACTATTCTGATCAAGTGTCCATCTTGCAAGAGGAAAGTACTCCATGCTGAAAAAGTTTATAATCCAAATGAAGTTATGCACACGTACTTTGTTCTCATCAGAGACAGAACCGAATAATTTAGTTTCTGTACCAGTTCATGTTCTTTAAAAAGCATAATTAACAGACAATGTTGAAGTGTGGGATGATGATAGTGTAAGCAGGAAAAAAAAAAAACTGGTGTGACACGTAAGTACAACGAAACCAGTGTTACCTGAGAAATGTTTCCCAGTTTCTGACCTGCTGCCCTGGTCATATTAAATCCAGTGACAAGGATAAAGGTTTTCTCATTTCTGGTTCAGTCTTTCAAATAAACCAGATAGACTGCAGTGTTCATATACACTCACTACTCCTTATTCAACTTGGTTTGAACTCATTAACATTATTTTGTGACACAGTAGTCACATCTGACCATGAAATTATTTTGAGATGAGGGAGCAATGTCATTGCTGTACAATATGAATCATGCTCTATTTCATGATAGCCTCCCATAATGTTAATAAAGAACTGTAACTCCCCATCAAACTCAGACTAAACATGCTTTTTGAGCATTTCTTAGATTTACTTTGTACAATGGTCCACACAAGATCATGAAATTTCAATACCAGCACAGACTAAGGGCAAACAAGAAAGATTCTCAGTACAAAATGGTCCCAGCCTAAATACATTGTTTGAGGACATGAAAATTTCACATAATTAAATAAAGTTTACCTGCTGGTACCAATTTTGAATTTCTTACATTTCATTCAACTGACTGTAGTGTTAGCTCATTGAATTGTCTGCCCACACAAAACTTTAAAAAGTTCGTTTCCACATAGCGAAACAAAAGCACAAAATATAGCTTATCAGTTAATTTCACCTTTTTGGGTTGCAGCTCTCATTCAGTTCACTACATTTATCATTTCTGGTGTGTCTCCATGATTTATTTGAACACATCACAACAGATTGTTGTCCTCAAATTTTGGCCATAGTATTGAGAATTTGAGATGAACAATTTTAAGTGAGAGTCAGTACTTACATCCTTCAAAAAACGATACAAGATACATTCACCATGCTACTGACAATGTTACACCATTCACAGTCCTTTCATTCCAAACTTCACTTGTGGTATTTGTGAACATGATTGCTCTATACCATCATATTACTAATGCAAGAGAAACACACTATATGAGAGCTATTAATGGAATTTACCTTTTTTATATTAATATTTTGTAATTGTATTTCCTACTACTTTCTTCTGTCCTTTTCAATTCAATGCAATGATCCAAGGACCAAAATAAAATATATCTGTGACAAATCATTACGGGTTCACACTGTTTTCCAGTATATTTTACTCTAATGTATTCATCTAGTTATGAAAAGCAACTGAAACATTCTAAGAGGCATTTTTTAGCAATTTTCAATGAAAATATAAAACAATTCTATTATTTCAGGCAAGGTTTTTAAAGGTGTTTCAGTATGTCGTTATCCTCTTTCCCATGTGTGCATACCATTAAAGACACAGTCTATGGTTGTTATTATCTTTAATCACTGTTTTTCAATGTCTGAATTCCTACAGTTATACCAAGACCCATTCTTAAATAACAGTTTGTATCCTGTTATACCATTTCAAGTATAATTTTATGCTAAACACTCAACACCCATCGATGACAAAAATCATGTATTTGGACACAAGGCTTTGGTGTCATCGTGGATGTCCTGTTTGAGAAACATAAACGATCATGATAAAACAGATGATTGTTATTTGCTCTTGATACTATTTGAACTATCCAACACCATGTTAGGAAATTTTTCCAGTTTTAGTCCATGCTGGCCGCCCCTCCNCCAAACATCCCAGTCCCGTGGGACTATATTAAGAAGTATCCCACAATCTTGGTTTGTAGCCAATGTGATTTTGCAATAGTAACTGCAAAATGATTGGATGTGACTTTTATGTTTCAAACTGAAACCAGACTTTCACTTCCGCTTAAACAAACAATATTACAGACACAGTTATGGAGATGAAGTAAAACATTTAAAAATATAGCAATGAAAATCTGTAGAAATGCTTGATCATATCTTGAAAACTATGCTTGACATATTTTGCACATACATCCTTGCATACATATCTTACATATGTAAAGTTCAGGCACACACAGAGCAAGGTGAAACAGTTCAGAGAGATGAGGTTCACAACAATATCTTAAGGTACAAGAGTGTTTCATAATTGTACCTCAATACATGTATTCTGTCTCGTCTTAATAAATAAAAATGATGATGCTGACATAATTTATTAATCTTTTAAAAACAATAACAATAACAGTGATAATAATAATAACAATAGTATAATAATAAGAATAATGATGATTATGATGTTAACAAACATAAGACTCATAAAGAAATGGTGCAAAATGTACAAGTTGAAGCATTCATTTGTAAAACTTTGTTAGACAGCCACATCAAACATAAACACACACTCATAACTGAACAGTCAGTAGCATTCTAAGAAACACAGATAATCAATATGTGTGTGCACAGTCAAGCAGGCGACATATTATTTTTATGGTGATTTTTTTTCCATATCAATTCATGTATCAATTTCATATACACTTGATTATGAGAAGAATTACAATATCAATCTCGCATATCTAATCACACACTTTACAAAGTATTTATATTCATATATGCAAATCATAACAGTTGTGTTGAAATAAAGATGTCCCCATCATCAAAGACTGCAGGGTGAGTTCTTGATGTATTTTATTAAATTATCTGGACCATAAAAATATCTACTACCCCATTCCCAGATCTCTGTTCCACACCTTCCTTATAGTCGTCATGGACAATTCATATCTCATTCACACATTGCAAGAAATTTAATAGAAAACATGTAACAGCAACACACTTTTCTTTCACAACTTGTGACATTGTTCAGACTTTAAAAAAAAAATTGAAAACAAAGGAAAAAATAAACACAACAGTGTGTGCATGATAAGACAACGTCAAAAATAACCATTTACTTGTTTGTCCCATAAATTGTTTCAATCAGTCGTCAATCACAAAGTTTGTGCACACGCTAAAGAGATAAGAATTTACTTTAAAAGAACAATGAAAAGTAAACATAAACCACATCCTTGCACTAACCTATTAAGACACATCACGGTTTTTTGTTTTTCACTGGCTTTCACACACAAAACCATGCAACAAAAATATGTCTTCCAAAATTATATTTACTGTGAGCCAGAGGCCTTGATTGCTAATTTGTTAGAGTTTTAATACTGAAATGTATCTTGGTTTCAATTAAAATCAAGCCAATTTCCAAAAGTTGTGAAAAGTCATGAAAGTATTACTTTAGAATGAGCCTTTGCTATCCCTTCTTTAGACAGCAATTGTACTATTACAAGGCTTTCTCACTGCACCAAAGTGCATGGGGATGCTATTATGCAAATGTGAAATATTAAAAACTGCAAACTCTTCAAGGTTTCAATCTCTCAGTGATGATATGTGGTTATAAAATGCAATTCTTAAAACATAAAATCATAGTAATAAACTTACATCTAATAAAGAAAAATAATAGAAACATAAGGTTATAATTGGTATTTCAAAAGATTATACCTGTGTAATTTAGTGAAACTCTTCTGTACAACTTAATAAATCTTAAATTCAAATGCAGTATGCACAAATATGAACAAAATTATGTATCTGAGGCTTCATCATAGAATTCGCATAAAAAAATGTGTGAGAACAAGGTACCCTAAACATGTGATCGAGATACATTCAGTAAACAGGAATGCACAATATAATCTACGGCAAGTGACTTATGTTTGCAAGGAACATATAATTCTTTTACCTAAAGCATAGAGGATGAACTAATAAGAGTAAAATGGAGTTGAAATCAGAGTTGAAAGAAGATAAATGTGCACTGTGTATGGGCCTAATATTCTCATTGTGTTAAAAGTTAAATAAAACCAACAAGAATATCATTCTGGATATTCTTTTCATAGTAACTCCTGTTGCAGACGGACATTGTTGATGTACACGAGAAACGTCACAGAATAAAAGCACTGGCAAGACCTCTCACAAAATATTACTTAGTCCATCTCTGTTTTGCAAACCCCTCCATCATGATTCCCCTCTTCTCCCTTCCCTTCCCTCATCCACCATCGCCTTAACCAAAAAAATTGAGACTTCTATTATATTCTGACCTCTTGTTCTGCTGATCTGTGTAAAAGCAGTCATATCTCTTTCTGAAACCCAGCCCTCCTTATTCCATTTCAGACCTTGGTATTTTCATTTTAGCATTTAGACCAATATTTCATTGGCTATGGCATTAGTGTGAAGTCTTTGATGATATGCTTTAGACTTGGTTTAATAACTGTATCATAAATAGAAATCTGATTAAACAATGCACATTTTATACTTCAAAGTGAGCATTTTTGATGGCACTCATGAGATTTGTTTTAAATCATCATGCTGTTCATTCCACAAATATGATGATCTTAAATTTTCCAGATTAATCTTATTGAACAAAAGCATAAGATTTTGCTTTCAGTATGGCTGTGTAGCTTCAGCCAACTGAAGAAAGCAACCACAAAGTTTTTACATTAACCTTTGTGATGCTATTTACAAAAAATTACATCATCATATCATTGCAAGGACAGGAAGCTAAATTTAAAAATTCATAGCTTTCTGATTTATCAAGAAGCACTGGGTGCACTGTCTCCTATGCACTAAAGCATACTGACCCTGCGCTTGGTGTCACTGAATGAATCTTTGTCTTGTTACTTCTTACTAATAATGTTAACTTTGTTAGATTTTTAAACAAGTAGGAGGCAAAACAAAAACAGCCTATGACCAGCTTGCTAATGAAAGCACTTCTGGCATTTTCTTGCTCAGTGGAAATCTTATGTTGTACAAAGCAACACAAAGAATTTCATTTATTTAACTATAAACTAGTGCCACTGCTTCACTCTCTACCTACAAAAATTTCTTTGTGAACACTAGATTATTTTTGATAAAGACAGTATTTATTTGTGTCTGCTGAAAATGAGACTGAACAGTATTAGAAATTATAACCTAGTTGGAAGCACCTGCATTGTTCTTCAATAGGAACAGACTGTGCCAATACTAGTAGGTGCCAGTTCTCAAAGCCTATCATTTTCCTCATCCTCTTCAACCCTCTCTCTTCGCTTCACAACGTCCCCTTCACCCTGCGCACATCAGAAATACTCTTACTGATGATCATTGAAACAGTGAGATCAATGGAGCTGCTGATCTAGTTCCATAAAGTTCTTAATTGATTTCAGCTCCTTCCTTGGAGATCAAAAAGTCTGCTGAATTTTAGTCTTGAGTCTTGACCATGAAAACAGCGCTAAGATGCCTTTACCGCTCAGCCTAATATCTATGCCTATCGCTTATGCATTGTGTCAAGATTACTTCCTGGCAAAATTAAATGTCTTTTAGTCATTCTTTTCATTCTAGTCGTAGGAGATCAAGTAGTGTTGACATAATGTGACAAAAATAACAAGACTCAAGAGAGGAAATTGGCATGGCAAGCCAAGGAAAATAAAAATAAACCAGCTGAAATGATAAGAACCTGTAATGGGAGAGAAACAGGCAATGGCATATACGAAAGAGTATTACAAAAGAAAAGAGGAGTTTCATTTAATTTTGGCTTTTGCATTTTGTCCAAGATATGAAACAACAAACCTAACAAAATTTCTTCACCGCTCACAGTTCATGTAATACTGGATATCACTTAAAATGACTATGTGCATCTGCCATTATGTTACCTTATGCTTTACCTCAACACTTGAGCAACAAATGAGTTCAACTCATTAAGTGGCTTTTTGAAGCTCACTGGATAACGATGAGTCCACTTCAAGTAAGGTAGCACTCGTCAGTAACTAACTGGCTCCAGTTCATGCACTTTCATTGTCAACTTCCTCCTCTATATGACAAAGTGCTTGAATCCCACAGGGAGCTCAGTTCCCATGAAATGCCTCCGTTGTATCTGCTGCTGTAACTGGATGTCTTATCTCTCCAAACACATTTTCATCACCAGAGAGGGTACTTGAGTTTTCCAAATTCTACCATTTGCTCGATGAATAGTTCTTCTCCTCAAACTCAGAGGTGACCAAAAGGCCCTTACATACACAAAAATAAAACATTAAATTAAAAACAAAAAGAAATCTGTCTGATCAAATCATCTCTTAACTTCAGTGCAAGTTGTGGTGCCTATCAAGCACACTAAAATTTACCACCTTGAACTGAAATCCAACCATTATTATAGTTTTCATAACAAATAGAAGGGAATACACATATTTTCTTAATTTGGCAATAAGATCTATGCAGTGATGAATGGCAGTACAACAAGAAAAGAAAGCAAATGGATGGTAAACATTCACAAATCATTAGTTTGTGCCTTTTTTTTTTATATATTAGTTGTTCAGTTTGACATTTTGTTGTACTGAGATTTTCTTATTCTGTGATATCATGCCAATCACAGTTTTGTTCATTTTACACATCACTATAAACTATCACTCAACCCAACTTCTTTTCCTCTAACAAGAGACCGCAAACAAACAAAAAAAAATGATGACGATCCAATTTGCTGTAATAAATCACAATGAATCAAGCACACAATGTTCTTATAACTGGGCACACATTATTCCGTTGTCCATCTTGAGACAGCATCCTCTCTCAGAACATCTTTCAAGCACACTGTGTCTTTTTTCAAAAACTCATTTTTAAGTGAAGGTTGCACAATCCTGATTTGCCTTCCAGCCAACCAGGCTGGCACATCCCTTTGCTCTCCAGCCAGCCTCAGGGTTGGTGCTTTGTGTCCATTTTCAGAATGACATTTGTTCATATCTCTTTCCAGGTGTGTCAAACGAACACAAAATAAAACTGATGAATGAAACAGTGAGTTCAGTAGAGACCACAACCCCTTAGGTTGTTTGCAATAATGACATCCGTGACGGCATCAAACACAAATTGAATGTTGTTAGTGTCTGTAGCGCATGTTTGATGACAGTAAATTTCCTTCGCTGAGCTTTTGTTTTTAGCTTCAAATTGTGCCTGAATGTATGCAGAAGCCTCTTGATACATTTGCCTTCCTGAAAAGAGATAAACAATATAGTGTTTAAGTTTATGCATTCAGTAAATTTTAACTGCATCAACAAAAGAAATTTGTCATTGCCTACAGTTTCATTATCTACCTCAACTAATAAATCAGCCTCTTACATTTTGGACTACACTGCACTTCTTAAGGGGGGGGGGGGG
>JAWQUT010000157.1:622556-650410 GCA_033807755.1 Ellobium chinense
GAAAATTCAAGATGGCGGCCGTTTCCATAGCAACCATAATAAAATGTAAAAAAAATTTGACTGTTTTCCACTAATTTGAACCTGCTGAGTCCAAAAATCAAGGTTAAAATCATGTGGCACCAAGCATTTAGAAAAAGGCCCTCAGGTGGCGCCCCCCCCCCCCTTAATTGGTATTCATGGCATATTTGACAATCAATCATTTGGGAAACATGCAGTGTAAGTTGTTAGTAGAATTTTTACTCCAATGTGAGAGTCAAAATCAAAAGTCCAAAGTTTAATTCATGTGTGTCCCCTTGCTGCATTCACTAAACCGTGACTTTTTTCTATGTTAGTGTACATCTATGTCTGTCTTTTTCTCTCTGACTAATCCTTGGGGTATTAAGTCAATATTATGCCATGAGAAAAATGCAGGTAGTGCGACCATGAATGCAGCAGGATTACATGCATGCTATTAAAGCTTGCAACTTTGCAATTTGACCCTTAGTACGTGATACATAGTCTACTGACATCCCCATTGTAAATTGTTTCCATTACTCGATTAAATGGTCATTGTGAAAGTTCTCCAAATTTCATGATAATTTTTTTCTTTTCCAGATTTATAGAAAAAAAAATATATAATTTTGATTAGAACAATACTTTCTTTTGATCATGGGCATAACATTAATGATAAAACTTCAGATGCACTATATTCCTATCCTTCTCCTTCATATAAATTTCATACACTGTTCTCTAATGACTGTTGCAGGATATCGTCTCATAACATATACCAAACTGGACAGCTTAATGATAGGTTCAAAATCTCGGTTTGACAATAAATGGGCTTAATCTATTTACAGAGTAAATGTCCATTTTCTCCCGCTAATCTGTCCAGCTTGATGTACCACTGGCTGTAACAGATCATGCATTATAATTACCCACCTGTATACTCAGGAAAACATATCGTTAATGGTGACTTCTTAATTTTTTCCTCAAAGAGATCTTTCTTGTTAAGAAACAGGATGATGGAGGTTTCTGTGAACCATTTGTTGTTGCAGATGGAATCAAACAGTTTCAAGCTCTCCTGCATTCGATTCTGGAGAGAGACAAATATATACATGTAGAATGCTGTAAGAGATAAACTTTTCTTTCAGTGCTTCATTTACTATATTAAAGTTATCCAAGCAGTGAATCATTCTAGCCCACTGGAAGTTAATATCAGAATCTGTAGATGGTACTGAAATTCAGAATACACTGAACATATAGATATGTGAACTGTTTCAGAAAATACATCTTTGGCACTTAACAATACAGTAACTACTACAGTCTCTACAATTTCTCCCTTTTAGATATTTTCCTTAATTTGCACAGAATGGCACCTTTGGTGTAAAAATATCAGATGATAAACAGAAGTTTTGCTCTACTCTAAACAAGAACTAATAACATTCCACATACATCAACTAACTTCAAAAACTTTCTCAGACTTACTTATGCAAACAATCACCAACCCTAACACAAATTTCATTAAAGCTGAGCAAGGCTGTAATATTTCTTGATCTAAATCCCTTGCAAAATTCAAGAACACCTGCATTTCTACATGTAATGTCCTTCTTACCATGCTAAAATACTTTGTTCAATGAATTTCTCACCTAAAACACTCAAGAAGGAAAGATGAGTTATTTTAAATTACTCCAAGTGGTGACAATGGCTGGACTCAAAAGCTAATAATTTTGTAGAAACAACAGATAAGCTTAAGGTTGAAAAATACAAAAGATACACATATCGTCACATTTTTCGCAAAGTGAAGAATACTGCAATTTTGGGGTTTTCGGTTTTTTGCATATAACTACATAGTATTGATACCTCTGTAACCTCAAAGAAGCACTGTGTGCTGCTTTTTATAGTTTTCAAGAAGGTTTAAAGTGTCAAATAAGAAAATTTCTTTACGCTTTTGAAAAAACAAAAATCTTCAAACTGCTCTCCTGAGAAATCATGATTTCGCTCTTTCGTCACTATGCGAAAAACCGGACGATATATTGGGACCTCACAAACACTGCATGAAGGGTACCAGTCCATTATTTTGAATCTGTGAGATGTTACAGTTGTGAATAATATTTGATATAGAAAACATGGCGCTGAAGTTAGAATGTCATGCGGAGCTCCATGGACGAGGATTGATGACTCCTGATGAACCCTAGAAAAGCATTCTGTAATGTCTACAGATGAGTGCCAATTTTTGTTTGACGTTTAGTTAAGATGTAATCGATTCTTGCATGGTCTACTATTGATAACATTACATGCAGCATGCAACATGCCATCAAATTTTGTAACCAACATACAAATAGTTTGAACTTAATTGATTTTGTATGGAACACAAAAGTCTGCAATGTTTAACGTATTAGCTTGGTTGCAGTAGGATAACCAGGTTAATTTAGTATTCTTGATTGTTTTCTGAAGTGAGATATATTTACTGTAAGCAGTAATAGTAGTAATTTAATCTTTTGTCATTTGCAGACATTTTTAGCAAAGTATGAGAATGCAGTTTACTGTGAACAGTTACAACAGTAACATACACAAGCAGGTTTGGAGAGCCTAGCACTTTTAATTCAGTGAATGCAAGTCCAAGCCTGCGAATATAAAGTTTTTCAGAATTGCGTTTCTCCATGAACACAGAGGGAATATGTTTATAAATCTATTACTTCATTACCAATTGAAACAAGTTAGTGTGTCTCTTGCTCTGACAGTGACTCAGCTAACATCCGTAGACATCCAATACTTCTTCCCCAAACAAAGGGTGTCAAACTCCATGCTCAGCCATGGTACTCTCATATTATGACTAGTATACAGGTTTTCAAGTGCAAGAGACTGGAGCTTGTGAGGTCCCTTATATATAAAAAAGTGGAAAACATACTGTTGTCTCATCTTCATGTAAGACTTGGTCATATTCACTCATAGCAACACAAAATATAATGGCCGTCACATCTTCAAAACAATGTATCCACTTCTTTCGTTCTGATCTCTGTCCACCCACATCAAATAATCTGGGGATGAAAGATAAGTTGTCATTATTATACAGATAATTACTGCTACATATTCACTAACAAGAAAACAAACTAAATGGTTACAATGTTTTAAGAGAAAAAGTATATGAATAAGAGCTCTAAAAATCTTTACTACCATGTAATAATTTAATATCACTGTGTTAAATTACGGCAATATTATATGAATCCTTCATCATCCATGTCACAATGGAAACTTAGAAAGACAATAAGTTACTTTTTAACCCTTTACAGCCCAGAAGACCATTATTTTATTCTGGCCTTAAAGTAGATGTGCTGAGAGACCAAAAGATTGAGCGGACACATTCTGCTCCATTCCCTTGGACCAAACTACGTGTTCCTGGGTGACTCAAATAAACTGTTAATTTTCCAGCATAAATGCGTCTCAAGATTCATAGTCTTCATAGCAGCAATCTATTTCACACATTCAATACATGTAACCTAGTTATGGTCAGTTAGCGTCCGCTTCTCAAGTTGCTGCTCATCAGGTTAGTCAATGAGTCTTCTGGTTTGCTGTTTGCTTTTGCCAGGTTGTCATTAGCATGTGAGTTGGTTTAGCTCAGTAACAGGTTCATGCACTTGCATTTCATGGACTAAGGTGCTTCTGCTTTGAGATCTTATTTCATTTCATTAGTTCTTGTGTGAGTTGTGGTAGTGGTTATGGTGATGATGGGATGTAAGGCTAATGATGCAATGATGATAATGATGATCATCATTATCATGATGAAGAGGTATTTACACATGAAACCTCAGTTATTTTTAAGAAATGCATTATATATTTCAAAAAGGTCTGTATAGATTCCAGGTGGAATCATACTTAGTTTCAGTGATGATGATAATGATGATGATGATGATGATGATAAGGTTACGAAAGCTCTTTTCTTTTACTTTTCTTTTCACTTATGAAATGTGACAATGCCATTCTTTTCTTTTCTTTTCAGTGGTCGTTTTGGGCATTTCTTGCATCATCAAGGGTGACAGTGGTAACTGTCTTATAGCTACATGTGTGCTTTATAGTCCATTTTGCACCTGTAGTCATACTGTTTTATAGTTTTGTGATCAATGGTTGGTTTCAGATTAAGATGATCATCATGCCAACAAATAATAGCAAGAAAGCAACATAATATAATTTCATCATACATGAACTTACTTGAAATTTAAATTTTTAAAAGAGAAATGGACTTCAACTATGCCAGTGGTTTTCACCCTGGTTCTCAAAATATCCTGCTCTGTGGGCATGTAGTCCTTTGCACCTAAACGATCTAAGTCATCTAAAAAGCTGAAAGAGAAAATAAACAAAATGCCATGTTACTTATAATTTATACAAAAAATTAGAGGACACAATAATAAGAACAACCCTATGGCCAATACCTTGCAAGAATGAGATGATTATTGTCAAAACGTTCAAACAAATACACTGCTGATTTAGGATGAATGTTAACAATATTTATCCAATCTTTCAGACCTAAGTTTATTATCTTTAGTAGTACATCATTTATCCTTCAAAAATCTGCAAATCAAACAACATGAAGTTACCAGTGTTCGACTGTATCAATAAATCTTCTCTCAGATGAACATTTCCATCATGACATACTTATATCTGTTCTAGGTACTTTTACACCATATTTACATGCTCACTTTTATAATGGCCGTGACATGGTAAACACTTTGTTTAAATGCATTCCAGGATAATTTCCATACTTTATCATGGTGCTAGAACTATGATCTGTCAAGAACTATCTACAAATATTCATTATCATTTTGTGAGCATATATCACTGAGATAAAGACAAAGAAAAATCTCTAGTTTGGTAGTTTCATGGTAATAAATGGAGCATCAATCTTGGTATGACAAAAGGGTTACAATTTCCATATTTAAATAACTGCAGTGCTCTTATGCAGTGGATTTTTTGCACATTTAGAACTTTACTCACTATTTGGCAGAGTCATTGAGCTGGTACTCATTTGCCCTTCCTAAGCACTCTTGAACTCCAGAGTCCACCCACAATCGTTTCATGGCTGCGAGTAATTCTTCTGAAAAGGGCTCTGTGTCTTCCATCCGTGCTATAACATCTAAAACCATCTTGGCATCAGACTGAAAAGAACACAAAGAATAACCATGAGGCAAACAGAAAAGGATCAGCAATGAAGGGATGAGATAAGGTGGTAGACAGTCAAATCATAGGCTGAGAATTATAAACTAAATTTACTAAATAACAAGCTCAAAATGGTAACATCAAGAATGGCACAAAGAAGCAACAGATTACAGTCAAAAATTCACAAGAGACGTATTGTCATTTGTAGCTGTATCATTTGGGAGCTCAGTGAGTGACTGGATCATAATTTTTACATAAAAATAATTTTTAATAACCCTTCCTCATTATGTGGCTCTTGAACACCACTGAGCTATATTCATCATCAGTATGAACAGGAAAATGCAAGTCAAAATCTTCAGTACACAACTGGGCAGAACCACATTTAATTTCAGTGATGATGATGATGATGGTGATAATGACAGCAATAATGATGATAAAAGCTGGAGAAATCAGAATGGCACTTGTGGGGGAAATGCATGACAATTTTGAATTCATATGACACGGACAAATGTTGCGCATCAAGGTTTTGCACAGTCAACTCTACTGAATCACAACTCCTTGGGAGCAAGGAAAAAGTTGCAGTTAAAAGAAGCTGTGATTAACCACGAACTATTTCATCCAGAACAGTGTATACTGTCATCAGGAAAATGTTTTGATTGAGTGGAAATTGCAATTATGCAGATAGTGATCATACAAAGTAAATGTTATTCTTATTGCTGTTGCTAATGCTGCTGTTGTCATTATTTCTGCGGCTGCTGTTGTTGTTGTCATTGTTGTTGTTGTTGTTGTGGTGATGGTGGTGGTGGTGCTGCTGCTGCTGCTGTTACTGATGTTGCTGCTGCTGATGCTGATGTTGTTAGTAACTGCTGACCTTCACCTAAAAATTTACTTTCAGAATGAAGCTAGTTTATCATTATCAACCTATCATTCTTTTTGTTATTTCAGTACAATAACCCTGCATCTATTTTCACTGTAACACACATAGTTATTGCGTTAGGCAGCAATTTAATTATTCAGTTCTATTGGGGAGCAAATCATGAATAGGAAACATGTATAAAAAGGATAATTACTAACAGCACTCTTCTGTTTCTCATTTGCCTGTGCTTCTTACTCTGCTTGGGGTTTTCATAAATAGAATATGACATTTAGTGACATACATGACATAATACCTCAAGACAGTTTATGTCTTGCAGGCAGAGTCAACTCTGATAATCACAGTCCCCATAATCACAACTTTCATTAAATCACAACATTCTTCAGGTATCAGCACACGGTATGTCCTATCAGAACACGGTATGTCCTATAATGGCAACTTTGTTTATTTTCTTTTGAGAAACTGCCAATCAGCAAATCTGATTCTATTTCTATTTTAGTAATATGGTAATCACTGATAAATGTAAGTTAACATTGATGTGTTTTTGGCAGGGGGAAAAGACTGACCTTTTGATAGGATAATCATAGTCGTAGACAAAAGATGTGTCAGCTAAAATTATTTTTTAAAAAAACAACAAAACTCAAGAAGATTAGCTATAAAAAAGACAAACTAGCAATGCTACAAACATAATCTCTTCTATCAGATGTCAGATTTCAACCCTGTTGGTTGTTGGTTGTGGGTTGTATTTTCATATTTACAAGACCTATGAAAAAAAAATCTACTAAATTTTGCCTCAAAACCTGTCAGATTGTAAAGTAGCTTTTTTGGGGGGATAAACTGTAATACGTGAAGCCTACATAGCTCATAATCAAAATGAAAGTCTAGTGGTGGCCTTCTTGTCTTATTATTCTACTGAAAATATTTGAAATGATTATTTGGATCCTTTACCCTTAGTGTTTGGGGCAGAGGAGAGGGAGAAGGAAGAGGAGGCAGGGGCTTATGATGAAAGCTAGTTCAGCAATCATTAGTTCAAGAAGCAGATTGTTCCAAGCAAAAGTCTCATAAACTAGTTATACATGCTTACTCAGATCATCTCAAAAGAGGCATGTGCTATTCAGTGGACGACATTTAATCACAATCTGAATAATCACAACTTTCACTGAATGGCAACATTTTCCACAAAACTTTCTACTTAAAAGTCAGTGAATGACCGCAACTCCTTTTAATTGCAATTTTGTCTATGTTCCCCACGAGTTGTGATCATGTATAGTTGATTGCATTGGAAATTTTAAGGAATAAGATACAAACTAGCTCACATTACATACAGTATTACAATGATTTTCAGAAAATATATCCAAACAACATTGTCTTGGGCTGGTGGTGAAGTTACAGCTCTTGATGAATAGTGTTATACCTATTCTGGTATTTTAGTTTGCATTGTTATTTTATATGCAGGAAGGGCTACATATGTTCTAAAAGGTGCGTAAAGATGTCTGTCTCAGCACTGGGCAGCCAGAAGCAGGTCAGAAAGGAAGCTAGAGCTAGAGCATGCACACAATGTGTCCTCACGGCTCCCAACATTCCATTTGAACCTGCCTTGCCTATCTAACCACTTTCCACAGGTTTGCTGAACACTGCTTTTATGCTGTGTTTATTGTCCCTTAAGACGAAGATCTTACTCAGTGATACTGTGTACAAATCCCCGTGCGTATCTCGTGGTATTTCTTATTGGCAAATGTTAGTAGGGTTAAGTTTACCCCCCCCCCCCAAAAAAAAATCCCCAACCCGGCAATATTTCTAAACCCATTGTCCCCTAGAATCCCACCCCACTCCACCGCCTAGGCCCAGTAAAGTCCCTTTCCCCTCCATGCCAACTAGCTCCATTTCGGCAGGGGCGTCTCTAAGCTGGTAAATTCAATTAACTCTGGAGCAGTTCAGTTTTCCCCCATCCCTAAGCAGTCCTCCTGTTACAACTGGGTAACTGTAAAATACATGTTCAGGCTCTGCTCCCTTCTGTCGGACAATTGATCAAAGAGGAGTGGGCGGGGAAAGGGGAGAGATCACAGGATCTATTCAGTTGCTAACCTCGTCTTCCTTTCCTCCTCTGAGAAATCCTACTAGGGACAGGCAATGTTCTGGTTCAGTATCTTCAAGCTTACACAATAAATTTACCAATGAGCAAAACGAACACATTAATCACTCTACACCACCAACACGCACCCATCTTATTCTCGGGTGATCTGGGTCAAGGGTCAGAGGGTCCGCCCCTGGTGCCACGCGACAAAGCGACACCGGCCGACGTATCGATCCCCATTCATCTGTCACCATGGCAACCGTGTCTTCTGCCCGTGCCAGCAGCCCTATCGCCTTTTTCATTCATCAGAACTGCGGACTCACTCTCCCTCTCACAATGGCGGCGACTGCGGCCATCGAAATGCTCACGATGAACGGGCTTGCGTATACATGCTATGCTACATTACGGTGTATCAGAATGGTTGAGATAGTAGTGCTGCTGCTGCTGCTACTACTACTGCTGTTGTTGTTGCTGTTACTGCGGGTGCTGCTGTTGCTGCTGCTGCTGCTGCTGTCATGGTGGTCACAGATATCGGCAGACTAGTTTTGCCGCAGGTGGTGGATTTATTGCTGCTGCTGCGGTTGCGGTGTTATGTTAGGGTATGATAGTTATAAGCAGGGGCATTCCGCACCGGCACGGCTGTAGCCGGCGCACTGGTCACAGTGAAAATTACGTTCCGTGCTGGGAGTCGATTTGCGGTTGCCCTTGCCATAAATACTATTTTGGTTGCATCTGTATCTTAATATCTGACCCGCAGCCTGCTCTGAAACTCGCAAACAAACAGAGGTCATTTCCTTCTCAACTAGATCTAGATCTACATGTAGATACGTAATATTAATAGGTTGGGGCGGGCAGGTGGTGTTGGCGTTGTAGTGGTACTGGTGAGGTAATTGCTGTTGTTACTCTCAGATTGCTAATGACTGCCTTATTGTTTGTTGAGGTTGTAATTAAGCCTAATGAGCGAAAGATGAAGTTATTTCAATATGCTGTACAGTTGTGTGGTAATCCAATCTAATATGTTATATTCATATCATTGGCCTATCACTAAGTAGGCCTGTCAGACATTTTAGCTACAAATGTAATGTCATTTGGGTGTTCCCGCATTTCATTTTCTTAATTCAGTCATGGAAGAACGGAGCGGTATCTTTGTTTTCTTCCACTTACTACTCAGTCAGTTGGTGGATACCTCGGTTCAGGCGACATAGTTAGGCGTATCAAGAAAATAAGTTGTTTATGTCATGTTCACTTCACCGTCATATTATTCAGGCTATGGGCTGGTAGGCTAAGGTGAAGCCGTTTTGTTAAACCCCCGAGGATGACTACGCCATAAGAAAGTACCTTTAAAGGACATGGCTGAGCTTAAGATGGATTGAAAGAGTGGGGAGGAGGCCCTTTGCAAAAATGGACCGATGGATGGACGGACAAACAATAAGGGAGAGAGGTTCAGGAGAAAGATTCATAGAGATGGATAAAGGAAGTGTGGATGGATGAGTGGAACGATAGATCTACCGGGGGAAGGGAAGGAAGCACATACAAGCGATAGCAGAAGATGGCTGGATGGATGCAAGAAGGTGGCGGACACTGACAACCATGAGTGCATCAGTAATGTATATCAGATATCAGTTGCTATCATACAGACCTCATCTACTGCTCACTTCCGATTCTAACCCCATTGAATAAATAGCAAGAAATTAATATCAACATTTATAGCTCGCACTGCAGGATATAAAAAAAAAATCTCATTAGATAGATCAAGTAAGAAGAAAACTACATATTAAACATATTAATATCAACATTCATATCCGTTTAACTACATCAATTTGCTCGCACTGCAAGCTTAAAAGATAAAAATCCCAAGATGATTCGTTTTATAGCTAATCATCATGGTCGAACAATAACATGTGCTTTTAAAAGGCGCACTGCATGACAGGATCATCACCTTTATCTAATTAACGCAATCTTGAACCAGGAAACATCCCTTCGCCTTCTACTTTGTTAGAATTCAGAGACGTCACAAATCACAGAGGCACTCTCAGAAAACTAGCCAATGCTAATGTTTTGTGTGTCGATTTCAAAAGCGAAAAAAATTGCAGAAACTGGCCATATAAGATAAGCTTCTTTTGATTAGTTTGGATATTTACACGCAGCTAAGTAAATCAGTCATGGTAGATTTCACAGAAACAGAGGGAAAGGCTGACTCAGCTTACAGTATTACATCAACTAATTGTTTCCATTGTCAATGCAAAATATGGCTATACAATATTGTACTACTTAAAAGCATCCTTTGAGAGCTTGCGCATCAACCTTGCGATCACTTTAACATCGTAAGCATTACATTAACTCTGCATGTTGAACGCTATTGACGGTGCATTCAGTACCGATGCACCAGTGTAATTTTTACGATGGTAAGAGATCCCATCGTGAAAGCGCAAGCTTTCCATTAGGCGCTCGGTTGCAACCCTACATATATCTAAAATCTTTTGGAAATCTGTCGTTCATTCGGAAACGCGTGTCGGTGCTCATTTGTACTTAAATTGGCGCTCAAACAAAGACTTTTACATCACACCCCATGGCGGTGAAGTCTGTTCACCAGACCTCGTTAGCACCTGCCCAAGCCGACTACCCGGTTATAATCTTATTTGTGGAATAGTTTCATTCGCGATCAAACACATGTGGATTCGATTCTCCCCATGGCCATGTTTGTAGATGTAGTAAGAAAACATTTCATTCATATTTTTCTCAGCCGACCGATTGCTGATGTTCAGTGCCTGTAAAATGGCTGCAGCACGATGTGCTCCCCAGGAAGCTGAGAAAGTTACTGAGTGATCTGACCTTCTAGAATATAATAATATATGATGTATATATATATAATATATATATATGTGCCTAGACAGATGACTCATAAGTCTCATTATTATTACTAGAAGCTAGACTATACGAAATCGAAGAATAGGCTTGTTATGCCTGAAACAGTGACTTTTTTATTCAGGGACAAAGTCGCTCTGAATAGATCAGATAACAAAGCGTGGCGCGACTTCGACCTGTGAACTTTGACCAAGCGAAGCACTGCAACTTTTTTTGTCAGCAAACTTAAAACAACAGTTGGTGGTTACACGAAAATTTACAGAGATTATTTAGTTTTTAAAAATACAATGCCTATCTTCCTTAGATAGACCAAAAAAAAACAAACAACTCGGGCCACCAGGCAACTCGGCACTGACAAAAATGGTGGGATGTCAGATTCTATGGGCTCTGTGCTGAAATGCATCTGTAGGCGTTGAAAGTCCTTAGCTTTATAATAATAATAATGCGGTTTAGAAGTCTTGTATCCAGGCTAATGCATGCTCATACGACTTCACATTATTATTACCCCAGCAGGCCTGTTCAGTCTAGGACTTTTTCCACTCCCTAAGGAGCATAGGGGGCTGCAGCCATAACTTTACAGGCGCTGATCACTAGCATTCTGACAATATCTTCCCCTGCCTATAGCCAGGTACCCATTTTACAGACGGCTGGACTGATGAAAATGTGGACGAAATGCTTTCCAAAGGCACTTACAACACGATCGTGGTCGGGAATCGAACCCATGACCTTTAGATCTTGAGGCCAACGCCATAATCGTTCGGCCACGTTGCTTCGCGTTCACATTATAGAATGGTGATCATGATTATCCCTTTTAGAGTTATATCTATGACGATGTGATCCACTTCCTTGTTTAAAGGCAGGCCAGAAGGTACTTTTGTATGATAAGAAGATTAGAACTGTTTTTCACATGTCTAAGACAATGGGTTCCTGTAACAGTTTAATTAAGCGCATTAATGCTCAGATGCAAGATAGGCATATTACTGATAGTGATACAAGCAGGGCTACTGACTATGCTAATCATCTTGTTTGTTTGTCTGACTTAGACATCTAATTGTTTCTCTATTTTGTTTTTGCTGTTGTTGTTGTTGTTGTTGTTGTTGTTGTTGTTGTTGTTGTTGTTGTTGTTGTTGCCGCAGCACCTGCCGCTGCAGTTGTCATTGCAGGATAGTGAAAATGATGGCGATGAAGATTATTGATGAACATCATGATGATGATGATTTTGATGACGATGATGCCAAAGTCACTGTCTGTCAATCGCTCATTCCTCTTCACTATATTACGTTTTGAAAACGTCTATCAGTATGTCGAAAACGCTCCCTTTGGGCAAAGGAATAAAAAATAATTGCAGTATAGCAATTTCACTAGAATAACTATCAGCTACATATTGCAATGGACCTGTATCGATCTGATACGTGGAATTGGACAGTATCACAAGCCTTTTTTTTTTCTTTATTTCACGATTAAGGCAACGCACTAATACCACTTTCGTGCTACGTTCTACCACAAGCTGAGACCTCTATATATTAGGCTAAATGAACGCCATTCTAATTATAGGCTATTGCGCATGATCAGATTGATGTGAAAATGACTGCTGGACGATTCCAAGTTACGTCATCGATACCCCCACGGGGCTCAATTAGTGAGCGCGATGAAAGGTGGGCCACTTCGGAGTGGATGAAACCCAATTCTGAGTCCTATGTTATTGCGGGCATCCCAGGGGCTTTATAAATGTTGCTATGATTCAAATCCACTGCAAGGTAGTATGCATGATTGAAGGAACGTTGCTATATCGGGAGCACAGATTGAAAAGAGCAAAAGCATTAATGTTGGCAACGTGTGTACTCCCTGAGTATCCGACAAGCAATCCCCAACTCTCGATTTCATAACTTATAAAATTTAACAGTACACCCCCCTCCTTTTTTTCATAATATTTATATATATAAAGAGTTCATGGTCTTTGCACTTTTAATAAAAAGCGATGCGGCTGTTCCAATTCAAAAGTCTAACCACAGTCACACAAAAATGACGATTTATCTTGCATTTTCCCTACTAACACCGGTACTGGGTGTTAACGCTATGCATATGACATCAGGTGGTATGGTATATTCTGTGTTCATTACCATTAGAGGGAAAAAGGTGAACCCAAACTGAAAAGTATGTCACTACTAATTTTACCAAATTACAATGAAAGATCGATTTTAGATCAGTTTTGATGTGAGAGGCCGAAAAACCTAACATTAGAACATTTTCTGTCCCCATATCGGCGATTGAAGCCAGGGTCTCTCAGCTTGCAAGTCTGAACGAGCTAGACTACTACACCACAGAAACACTAACTATACAGTTACATGTATTTAAACCTTAAAAAACTTACTACCTGAATTATTGTTCCCTAACTTCCACGTGTGATCTCAACGTTCATGCGTGAACCTAACACACTTTTCAACTGCTCACACATGGCGCTCAAGAGCCACATTATGGGAGTGATCGTTATAATTTTTTGCTGCCTTCGCTGAACTTTAACACCTAACCTTATAACCCGGTCACCCCACAAACACCCCAACGGTACAACTACAAATAACAACGCATATGAAGTTTTGGCTGTATTCTGTGGTGTCCTCGATGTCACAAATTTTGAGCTTGTAAATACTTTTATACAGATTATCTTACTTACATCTTCAGCTTTTGGAGTAACATTTGACTAATAAAACGAACAAAAAAATATCCAGTGAGTGAGTTGCAAATAATGGTCTGTGTCTACTCACCTCTCTTTCATTATCACCAAAGGGTATGCTAAGGGTGCCCATGGCTCTTATAATGGCCACCAGTGACTGTATTGTGTTACTGTAAACCACAGGTTTATACTGCTTGTTGTCTTCGCTTGTGAAACCACCTTCGTGGATAATTCTGAAATAAAAAAGACAAAGGATTAGTCTCGCGTTCTCAGGACAGATTCCTGTATGCTCAATACAGTACACCTCATGGATAAAGCAGAAGGGGGCCTGAATGCATCCACGGCCAGGAACGATAGATACCCCTGCAAGCTCTGTAGAGCTGTCCGGAGCATCAGACTCTTCCATTCGGCCAGAGGCACCTGATGTCAGTACCAAGCTGTGGAAGACCCTCTTGGATCTGCAGAGGATCTTCAACGTTTCCAACAGAGCAAACTTGAAGGCAATGACAGGGAACGAAGACGACGAAGAAGCCTAGCGTACAAAAACATCGGGCAGAGGACAACAGCCAATTTCAATTTCAATTTCAATTCTGTTTATTAGCTCTTGCAGAGTTCTGCACTAGAGCAATGCAAACAAATACAAAAATACATTTCAAAATGGTGAACATTGAGGGAACATACTTACTAACATATTGAAATGAAATATTTATGCTTATCTAACATATGAAGGGTAATATTAATGGTGGTAAGATATATAATAAATCTCATCATTCTACGGATTCAAGCCATTCAGCAAACATTTTACAAATGTACATACAATCTTAAGCCAACATCAGCTTCCTACACATACAGGAAGACATGAAAGGGACAAAACGCATTGGCTTAATGCTTAAACATTGTAATTAAATTATTATCTAACATCGTTTCATGCTCGTTTTTTATGAGGTTTGATAACGGGCTTAACTAATATATGTTACGCAAGTGCTGTTTTGTCTCCCAATTCGTTTCACACAACGTATGCTGTATGTTATATGATGGATGTGTATCAAGCCCCCTGGACCAGAAGCATTGCATGTTATACACCGCATGATAGTTCATGCAATATTCATAGTATTTCAGTGAGTTTGGACCAAGCACTTCGAAAGTTTAGTAAGATGTGTTTACAATTCTCTTCCTTTTCGCATGATAGTCTGTTAATGCGTAAGGTACAGTGCATGATGCAGAAGATCAATGTGCGTTGTCCACAACACTACCTAGGCCTACTGTTCGCTACTTTTCTAATTTGTTGTGACACCTTGATGCTGTCCTACTTCCAGCTGCTAAGATTTAGCATAACAGGGTGACCAGAACTCATTCCTGGACAATCGACCAGAGTTTTTTCCACAGCAATTTAGGTCGCCCAAGCAGCAAATGATGATTTATAATCGACTTTTGGACTTATTCGATGTGCAGTGAAGTCGGTCCTCTGGAAAAGTAAGACAAATAAACAAGGTCGAGCAAAAACAGTTCAATTATTATTCTTCCCCGCGAAGTCATGTTCGCCGACTTACAGTTATGATACACGTGAAGTTGAGATCTGGACAACATATTTTTGGACCGATAGTCGATCATAGACGCTCGATTTTCGCCTACCACGGCAATTATTGGCCTAATGTTGTCCGTAATTATGATTATAGACCTGTAAGTGTAAGTGCTGTTGTTTCTCGATTGTCTAGCCTCAGATGCTTGCAGAGAACAAAACACTAGAAGGTCCTCAGAGGGAGGAAATATATCCTTCGTACAGAAGTCAGTGTTTTGCATAGAATCGGCTCTTCATATTTCATGACTCTCAAAAGAGACCGAGCCATACCTGGGTCATTATGCCTGTTGTTGTTGTTGTTGTTGTTGTTGTTGTTGTTGTTGTTGTTGTTGTTGTTGCTGCTGCTGCTGCTGTTGTTGTTGTTGTTGCTAGTGTCGCCGCTGTTGCTACTGCTGCTGTTGTTGTTGTTGTTGTTATTGTTGTTGTTGTTTTGGAGAGAGCCGGAGAGTTCAACGCCGCAGCTTTAATTGTTCTACTTCACAGCCTTGCCAGATGCTCGTTTCGGCCACGGCATCACTAGAACGAAAGCTAAAAGTTCTCCGATGTCCGAGGACTGGCTGAATTGTTTTTAAGCCTAAGAGCTTTTTTAAATTAATTTTATATCAATTATATTTTCTAATTTGTCTCCTCTCAGAGGCTCACTCACACACTTCTCCTAGCGAGAATTCGGTGCTCCAAAGCCCCTGGCGAAGAATGTTTTTTTTAAGAAGTATCTGCAAAGTCATCAATGGGCGTAATCCTAGCTGGTGACGTTCCATGTTTCATTTCGCTTGGTCCAATACAAAGACTTCATATCATTTTGCATTTTTCATGCACACCATTTCAGCGACCAGCAAGTGTTAAGTCCTCTGACCCAAATTATCAGTTGATAACCATGACTCAGCATTTGGTGTTCTCGAGGAAAGTTTATTCTTGCTGACACTTGAAGTTGCTGGGATGTTCATATTTTCAGTACAAACGGTTCTGTGCGGAGCTAAGGTCTAAAAACATAACAACATATAGTGTCAGCTTGATAAGTTGGCCAATTCATTGATTACTGACGTCTCCAACAAGAAGGAAAATAACGGGACTCAGGCGTATGTACCGATGTGATTAGTTGGCCAATTCAATGGATGGAAGCCCGTCAATTGTGCGAGGCGTCGTCAATAACCAACTATTGGCCAACTCAAGCTGGCATATGCGCTGGTGCGCACCGCCACGACTGTGATTTCTCTTTCATGCAAGACCTTAAGTTAATTCTAATCACAATCACAACCCTCCTGCAATGTCTGCGTGAAACTCCTTACAATTTCTCTGAAAATCCGCCGGACAGAATGTACAGTCGGGGAGGGTGTGTGGGNAGGGGGAGGGGAGAGGGGAGGGGTCCCGAGAAAGCTCATCAAAAGTTCCCCCTTCCCCCTCCCTCCACCCACCCACCTGCATGTCTCCTCTCCTCTTAGTTTCAGCTGCCTCAAATTAAATAATTAATAGTGTACATTTATGTATTATTATTTCTTGAGTATCCCTCGCAAACCATAAAACACCATTATCCTCCTCTCTCCTGACTGAAAACAACCTCTGAAGGAATAGTAATAATACACACAACAGCAACAATAATCTAGTTAAGCTCAAATATCATGAGCAAACGGGCACCGTAACAACCATTGTGATCCATTCACTTCAACATCCAAACCACTCCGACGCCACTTGCACACACTTCCTTTTCTCTTCTCCTTCTCCCCCTCTCTTTCACTCTCTCTCTCTCTCTCTCTCTCTCTCTCTTTCTTTCTCTCTCTCTCCCCCTCTCTTTCTCTCTCACTCTCTCTTACTCATTCACACACTCACACATTAACAGGTATAAGTCTTAAAATATGCACGCTAAAGGCATGAAGTCGCCTCTATTTAGAATATTTACACACAGGCACGCTACATTTAGTTTCAGTTTCGCTTCTTCTCATCGCTTAGGATAATCCATATAAAGGCATTCTGCTTAATTACCGCGCTATTGTGCAACCTTGCCATAACTAGATAATAGTAATGCACAAACATTTTAGAAGTTGCATTGAAAATATCCAAATTCTTTGTTCCAGTTGGTGAAAAGATATAGTCTAGGTCCTAGAGACTACCTTAATTCTCTTTCCCTTCCATTATCTTGTCCCCATCATTCATGTTCCTAATTAGAGTGAGGAAAACTCCAGACATGTAAGGGGGTTTGGGGGAATTCGGGTGCTGGTGGAGGGGGTTGGGGGTCGGTGGGAATTACAGTCCCTGCTTCACAGTTCATTCTTTTCCCCTATAGATTGAAGCTAATCTTTTAAAGCATTAAGTCGTTATTATGAACATTTAAATGCTTTAATCTGTTAACTCTTACACTAAAATTAAATTCGCTCATGTCACTTGTGAATTGTTGGTTTGTTTGGTTTTTTTTATCTGTCTCTATAATGTGATCCTACATAATTAACCGAAACGAATGAATTTCATTAGAAGAAACGCAATGAATGATCAAACGTCAGGTGCGCTTGTATTATTTTGCCTCGCTGACCTGGAGGTAGGCTAGTCACTAGATGACTGCTGTATATTGTTCGATCTCATCCATCCGCACTCCAATCCATTCTCCTCTACTTGACCGCGATTTGGACTGCACGCAGGAGGAGTAAAGAACACAGAACGCACACCCGTCTCATTCTCGCTTCCTCTCGCGTGGGGGAAACATCATGGCGGCCTAGGGCGTGGTGCTCATTTTCCAGACGATCGAACAATAGCGAAAGTGAGCGATGATAGTCAAGGCATTCTATTTTGATAGTCTTAACTAGAGATCCTGTTTCATTCCACCGCGTAACCTGGCTTAACTTGCTTTGTTTTCTTTATTTGTTTTGCTTTTTTTTTTTATTCCACATTAGAATTATACGTCAGAAGAGAAAGAGAGAATCTGAGAGGTCGAGATAAAACCTAGTCTAGTATAAAGAAGAAAACTTGGGAAGGGACGGTTTAATACGAGTGTCGACGCAACTACGGTGAAACTTAAAAATTTAGAATTTCAGCGACGAATTAATTTCATGTTTTAGATTTTCTGGCACTGCCACGGAACAAACTGACAGATGCATTTCAGCAAATCCATAACAAGTTACAAATACTGCCTACGTGTTTACTCATAAGCAACGGATAACGTTCAAATCTATGTAATTGGGGAATCTATATTAAGTAAAGTACGTGACAATGCGCACACAGAAAACTGCAGAAAAGGGTTAATAGGATTGTAATTGTATCTTAGTCGATCTGCCGATATAGCGATATTGAGTACTTTCGATACCGGTCCTTAACGTGAGTTCACACTTCCGAAAGTTGAGTCAATATTGTTGATGCTACTCTTTGATTGTTTGTTTTTTCAGTTTCTTTTCAGTTATTATATTTTAAAGTAGATTCAACATTGCTCAAGGGCTTTGATTTTTCAAATGATTCCTGGCGGTGCTTAAACTTGCATTTCGCCAATGTTGTTTATATTCACATTCAACTAAATAGATTCGACTCGTGTCTTGATACTCTGTGGACCTCGGTAGTTAGCATTTGCTTGTGTGGCACAATATGGAAACGGGTCACCTTTTTATAACAAAACTAGAGAGCGACTGGTCACAGGCAAATGCTCACACAGGACAGGGTATCAATGGAAGTGCGTGAAGATAAATGCAAAAAGCTGAGGATAAAAAGAAATAATGAGACGTATCGAGACATGACTCGCCTCACCATCGGTTCAAATTCAGGTAGACGTCTTTACGTTGCACCGTTTGTGAAACAGCCCTTTTCATGAAATGGGCAGCTGGACTTGCCATTTTATGCAATGCTCAGCACTATGATCATGTGTATTTTGACCATGTTTAAACGCTTGGGGAAAACATTTCACTCACGTTTATCCCATTCTGGTACCGGGCTATAAGCAATGAAAGCTATTTGCCGAATGCTAGTGACCCCATGGCAGCGGTACTGTGTGCTCCCTATGGAGTTGAAAAATTTGCGGAATGACTTGGCCTGCTAGGCTAGTATACCTGAAGACACCTGAGTGGGCATTGCCTGGATACGAAACTTACGCTGAAAACCTCATTTGATTATCATTATTATTATTATTATATTTGGTAGGGACCAAACATAAAATCTGCCCTTGATGAAAAGGGTTCATGTGTAAGTCTTCTCTGTAAAAGAGGTGTGAGGAGGGGGTGGGGGGCAGTAACAGCGAGCGCGGTCGCTTAAGAGAATGTATCATAGGTACGTCTCCTGTTCTACTTACTCTTCTGACAAAATGGCGGCCATCTAAGTTCACTCAGCCCATAATCGCCCTATTCCATGAACTTCAAATCTGCCAATTTTGTTCTTTTCCCGGTGTTTTTGGTCCAACATACCTTGAGAAACATTTAGCCTTAAATCGACTGCGGTGGTCTCAGTAATAAAGCCAGTTGTTGTACATATCAGGGGTGGGGGATTGAGGGATTAAAAATTTGGTGGAAGAAACGCCTTAAACTTGTAGTTTGTGGCAAAACGAGTCCAGCGGGTGAGTACCACACCGTTCCTTGCCTCAGTGAAGCGGCCGGGCGAGCGCCGCACACGCGTGATTACAAAATCGATTTTCCAGGTCGAAAATTACGATGACGTCATCAATTTGTGCTCACTAACACCGACACCTCTTGTCATTGCTCAGACTTGTCTAAGTGATATAAGAATACGAGTTTCAAAAAAGGGGATGAGGGCGGGGCCAAAAATGGGCCGTCGGGAAAGGGGGAGGGGAGGGGAAGGGAGGGGAGAAAAGGTTTCAGCCTCATATTGCTAAAAATGTTGGAAGACAAAACAGGAGAAGGAAGGGCTAAGAGGGAGAAAGAGGGAGATATTGATAGAGAGAGAGAGAGAGAGAGAGAGAGAGAGAGAGAGAGAGAGNAGAGAGAGAGAGAGAGAGAGAGATTGCTCATTATTTCGCATTTTCGAGTACTTCACGGCCTAGCCACACAAAACCTTATCAGAAATCNGAGAGAGATTATGCCTGTTTAGTTAAGAGATATGACGAATCTTTTGTGCGTACACCAATAGGTACAGTAAAATAAACTGGATTTAATGTTCTAGAGAATTTTATTTCTTCATCTTTGATGGTACGTTCTCTGTAACAATAAAATTTGAATATTTATTGAAGGTGTAACTCATTAATTCCGTTCACCCTCGCCCATTTTGCACATTCTGCCCTCGATTTAAGGGGAATAGCTTAATTAAGGTGCGGCAAATTCTTCCATATTGATGTCTGTTTGAAATAAAATGAGAATTTGCCCATTACGATGGGATCTCTTACCATCGCAAATATTACATCAGAGCATCGGTGTTGAATGCACTCTTAGCAGTGTTCAACACGCAGAATTAATGTAATTTTTACGATGGCACGAGATCCCATCGTTAATGCGCAAGTTCTCACAACTCTGGCCCGATCATACAGACCTCTAGACGCAAATTAAGCATATTTATGTATATGTACTTTATCTTTACGAGAAGATCGATCATGTTGTGGTGGGACAGAAGAACCTTCTAGCATCTCCTCCATCCAACAACTAAGTTTTCAGCCTATATCTATTAACGGCCAGTGATGTTGTGAAAAAGGTGAAAGGAAATAATACATGTGGGAGGGATTGGAGGGGAAGACCACAATGCCAGAGGTGTTAAACACACGGGATGGACACTAGAGGCAGTAGGGAATGCACTAATCTCTTACGTAACAGGTAACGTACTAACCGGCAAAAATGCGGGGATAGTTTCTGACAATAACATTGCTATCATAGAAGGGCCCTCTCACAGTATTTGGCCTTTTTGCTAGGGTTATAACATGGCAGCGAAAACAAACTTCATAAAGAAGAGGCAGGGCTTGGGGTTTAGAGCTCATCCCTGGGACATACCGGGACCAGGGTTGAGAGATAGGGCTTTACTAATTGCTTAACACATAGTGATATTCTTTTTTAGGAATCAGGGACCATATTCTTCGAAGATACCAGACTGATATACATTAGAGTAGCAAGTGATAAAGGAATGAAGCAATATACAAAAACGCCATTAACATAATGAAAAGTAACGTTATTTCTTGGTATGAAAGATTAATATGTATTAACTAACGCCGAAGCGCCAATCGGAAAGGTGCAGGAAGGATAATAACTAAGTTCAAGTTTATGTAAAATGTAGGACATTTTTTTTAAACTAGTATTCGAAAACCTTTGGGATTATGACAAATTTCTGAATCTATTCGAATATTCATATTTTATCGCCCATCACTGCCGTCTTACGTCAGGGGCACACGCACCGGAACCTGAAATTAGCGAGCTCTGGTGACGTACATACAACGTGTGCTGCGTGATATCCTGAGGAAAGGCAAGGTTTGATTAAACTTGCAAAAACTTCTCGGGCAAGGCATCGAAGTCTTAAGATCTAGCATCTATCATTATTTTGGATCAGTAATAAATAGATCTAGATGATGTTCAGCTGTTTTCGCCGATCTGAGGGCTGATGTGAAAGTTGGACGATAATTACTCAATTATTTATAATCAACCTGCCTTGGCATCTTCATACATATAGGCCTACATATATACATAATTATTGGCTTAGCAGCTGTAGACAAAACAAAATCGCACACTGTGTAGCTTATACGGCTAACTACTTATACAATCGAGCAATATTATACAATATTATAATAGCCGATGAAACTGGTCCTTTTCGCTTTTTACACTGTCATGATAATGAAGTATTATATTCCTCCAGTCCAAGGTGTTGATTTCACTTAGCGTCGCATAGCCTAGTTCGGAGCCTCCAGCTGAAATGGTTTTGAACACATGTCTACGTGATAGATCTATCTGATATTCGTTACGAGAAAATAGTATGCCTCCTATCCCGTAGGCCTACTGTAGAATTTAAGGACGCACATAGACCTAAGAATGACCATCGTGCTCTTAAGATTTTTTTAAAAATATATATTTTGTCACTAAACTAAATTTCCCTGCGGTGCTTAGTACCATCTTGCAATGGTTGTTACCTATAGATCTTATCTGAGCTTTTCCAAAAAAAATTGTCCTCGTAAAGGGAAAATGACAGTTACATAATAAAACTAATGAATATGAAGTAAAGAACCATTGTTTTAAGAAAATGTTGATTTTATTTCAAACAGAAATGACTGTAATTCTATGCACAGTTAAGCTTATCAAAATTTAATAAATTTAATATTGTTATTGATGATTTACTGTGCTTAAGTAATAAGAAATCAGTTGAAAATTTATGTCCGTACCATTCTGTGAAAGTCATCAGTGTTACAAATGACAAAACAACAAGCTAATTCATGCAAATGTCACTGATGGAGAGAAAAGCATCTCAGGTTGCACTGAGAATAGTAGTCTTCTTCATGCCATGTCCACTGATCATGAAGAAAGATGCAGGCTCCTTAGGGGGAAAAATAAACAAAGAACATTTCAGTGCCTAACACTGATAACTTATCTCGACAAACCAAGCTAACCAGCTTCTTGGAACTACTCATTTCTCTTTTTTAATATCCAAACTTCTCTCCCCCAACCCTACTCCACTTCCACCCAAAGGTCTTGCCGATTTTCCTACCCCTTCTTTTGCACACATACTAGGCACACATAGGCCTACAAAAATATAAATGCAATACACAACATGCATATATATCATAAGCATAAAACACATAGTCTACTATCCGCCTCTTCTTTTCAGCGAAATTACTTGGTATTAAAGACCAGGCATTTCCTGGATTTCCATGTGCTCATGATGTGTTTTTATGCTCATGTTTTCCTATTTCCAACTTTCCCATACGTTTCTCGTTCTCGCACTCGACGATTATAACGCTACTCATTATGTTTTGCCCTTTCTTTATTTTTAGCCCCGTCACAAACAAGCATGCGCACTGCAAGCAATAAGAGGGGCTAAAAATAGCTGGCTGCCACAAGGTGAATGCTGGCTAGAGAGAACGTGTAATGCAAATATAACATGGCAGTCTCTCACAAACAACAGCATGTCCATTTTTTTAAAACATAATTATTTGCAAAGTCCGGCAAATACAAAGGGTGGGGGACAAGAATTTTTTTTTTTTCTGAGGCCAAAAGCTGATGAATTCTAAAGGCAGAGCGAGAGCGCGCTGCCATGTTGTTATGATGCAGCAGTCAGTCGCTGATGAGCTTTTTGCAGGTCACTTCCGTCTTGTTATTGGGTGCAATCAACTCATGATCCCACAGCGAAAGCCAGCATTGGCCACGAGACCCGCTGACAGCTCCATGTCAAGTCTTCCTCTTTCCCTCAGCTCAAGGTAAGGAGATTTATAATATAATATAGGAGACATAGATTTGTAGATGGTGCTTCACATGCTGATACATACGCGCCTCAAGTGGTACTCTTTAATTTTGGCAGCGACGCTGGAATAATTGTCCAGACTCCCAAATTGACTACTTCGAAGGTGACAGGGGAATGTAATACCAAGAGTAAGTCTACGGGATTTTACAGGCACAGTCAGGGGACTTTTGTGTCGCACCTCGTATAAATCTCTCTTTCGTCAAATTTGGTCTCTCTGCAGTCTGCTTCTAACGTCCTGAAATGTGATTGGCCCGTTTTGTCGTTGAATTCTTCGTTCGTCCTCAGGGCACAGTCTGGAAACTTTTGGATCGCATCTCGTATTTGACTGTCTTTTGGCAAATTTGGGTTTTAGCCCCACTCTACTTCTAACTTCCTCAAATGTGAAAAGCCCAGGAGATGGCATATAACGCGTTTTGTGGTGGAACTCTTCGTTCGCCCTCAGGTTTAACTGTGAGTAGGATAGGTAACCCCGCCCTGCGCAACCCTTTTGAGTTTTGATGAGTAGCCGACACCTAATGGACGCGTGATGCTTGTGTAAACAGCAGAGGCCCTGTGTCTGGCGGCTGAAAAGGAACTGATGGCTCTGAGGTGCGATGGGGTGGAGTGGGGCGGGATGGGATAGAGTGGATGGGTTTGGGGAGCTAGGAACAGAGGTTAACAAAGACGTGCAAAGCCAAAGGTGAGTTAGCAACGAGGGTGGTGGGGGCGCAGGGGTTGAATCAGAATAGGCCTTATGAGATTTGAGATAACCGAAATGACCAAAAAAAAACAAACAAACTAAGGAAACAGAAGGAAGGACAAGAAAAAAAAAACAAAAACAACGAAGGGGTGGGCTGAAGTGAGAGACAAGCAAGTCCCAGGCCTACAAACATTTTACTACATCACCGAGGGAGATGGCAGGGAAAATGAGAAGATAAGCAACGTTTAAGTGCTTTGAATTATGGCAAGAAATCGGTCAGTCAATGCGTGTGCGTGGATGCTCACGTGCACGGTTAAAGACACACACCTACGTGTACGCACACTTTGATGGCAAGAGGATATAGAAAGCGAGTAGGGTGCTTCCGTTCAGTGGCAAATCCTCAGGAGTATATAAACCATTTGCTATTATCCAGTGCCCTTTATTGTATTAACAAGCTACGATTAAAAGAAGTTGCAACCACCCATTGACATTTAAACACTTATACAAAATATCATTTTCTTGTATCCGTATGCTTCATTATGCGAATCACCATTACAGCTGAATTGGCTGAATGATGCTGGCTGATTTCAAAACAACGTACATTGCAGAGAAAACATTTATTCAAGACGAAAAGAAAAAAAAATAAGGTTGGCATCTTAAAATGTGACACATGTGATACTGTAACGCCTTCCAAGATTTCTCCACATGATATGGTTTTACTCGATTCAATCTTGTTATTTTCACTCTGCATGTTGAACGCTGCTAAGAGTACATTTAGCACCGATGCACTAATGTAATTCTTACGATGGTAAAAAAATCCCATTGTTAATACCCACGCTATCAACTCTCATAAGCTGACTGGTTCCGATAGACAACTTGGACTCGTCTGATAAATATCAGATTGTGATGGGGCCTGGTGATTGTTATCAAGTTCTGTCTACAACCCACATGAGGAAAGTCACGAATATTCTTTTTTTTTTTTTTTATTTTAAATCTTTCCTGTTCGATCCCGGGTAAGAACAGGATATTTTCTAGTTGTAGGTTTTTCGCCTTTCGTCTCAAACTTGATCTAAAAATCGATTTTTCTCAGTACCTTGGTAAAATCTTAGCAGTATCCTTCCCAGATTATATCATCCGGGCTTACATTCCTCCCCGGTAATGATAATGAAAAATTGAATCGAAGCCTTACCACGTTACAATAGGTTGAGGCGGTTGGAATTCTACGCGTAGCCTTTGGAACTGATCTTTCCTAAAGGTTTAAAGCAAAATTATCCATGTAGCTAAACTCTAGGCCAGCCAACACCCACATTTTAATTACATGTATTCCGCCGCCCACTTTTTCCATCACTGTGCTTGTTTACTAATATGTATAAACATTACTGTCATTCACGCATTTGAGCCTGATCATACGCCATATCACATACAGGATTGTTTGAAATGTTTGGTTGATTGGGAATGGTGAATTCTCTTGAAGGCGGGATGAGGGAGAGTGGAAAGGTGTTGTTTTCTTTATATCAAGAAGTTTTAATTTTGTGAGTTAAGCGTGCTATAGAGAGAGTCCAATCTCTCTGGATGTATGATACTTCTTACTGAGTACTATGCCCCATGCCCCATGCCCCATGCCCGAGGGCAGGCTATGCCTCTGCTTTACTGGTTGTTTTATTCTCATCTTCCAATATCCGCTACGATTTCTTCACAGTCTATCCTTTCCTGACCTGACCCTTTCCTTAACATCCTCACCTCTCCTCTCTCCTGTCACAACAATTTGTTTTAAACGAGAACATTTAGACAGCGTTTTTAGAGCCTATATCGTAAACAAATGAAAAGATAAACATGACTTGAAGGCCAACGACGCACACTAGCAGTAAATGGATCTGCAGGAACCGTTCCTCTTCCCGTCTCCGAAGTCTGCACTGCAAATTTGATATTCTGCCTACAACAAACAACTACTGTTCTGCAAACGACGACTGTATTTTAGACAACAGTGACCGGCCTTGTGGGCTTCCGGGACAGATTACACTCCCCTTTATGTTCTTGAAAAAGTTTGATCACAGATTATGCACTTCCGGTTTTCGGGCCTCCCGTTTAAGCATCTGCTTTATCTCTGCTTTGGTTTTTAAAAAAAAAAAAAACACAGGGTAGAATAGAGTAAAGTGAAGAAGTATCTTCTGAGGTTTTGGGATAACAGTGCCAAATCTGGAGAACCTGTACATTAATTTCGACTTTGTGAGGTGTTCGAGTTCGTGGGCAATTGTGTGAAACAACAAAATACGAGACTCTGGACCACAGCATTACAAAGAGATCGCGAGTGTTATGACTACATGGGATCTCTTATCATCGTAAGAATTACTTTCGAGCAGAGGTGCTGAATGCACCCATTGTACTTTCAACATTAAGAGTCAGTATAATCTTTACGATGGTAAGAGTTCCCATCGTATATGTGCAAGCTTTTAAACGCCTTATAGTCATCACCTTCTTCTTCAATTCACTTTTGGGCTAGTTTCGTATGAAATGTAGGCACTGTTTAAAATTCCGGTAAATATCGCTTGCAACGTAATAATCTTCACATGCCGAACAAAAAAGCCCTTTTTGTGCAAGATATAAGCACATTCAGTTTCAAATTGAATGCAACTTTTGGCGTTACTATTGGCAACAAGGTTTTGACGTGCGAAACCGCCATGTAACTTAAATGTCTTTAATGCCCGTGTTACAAACTGAACTAGAGGGAACAGCTTACGAAATATAGGTGCGCAATCTGAGGTGCGCTAAATATCCTGGGCAATTGGATAATTTCTGTATCTAATTTAGGGATATCACAGCGTGCCGTAAATGCAAATATGTCGGCACGAATATCGCTCTATTCGGAAAACAGAACAGTATGGGGTCAGAACAGAATCAGTGGCGTGGACAAAATGTTTGTCTTTCTGGAGAAAATCGAAAGATGGGGAGGAATATTTTCAGCCATTTAGATCTACATCCTTTGTCTGCAGTATAAACGCACATTAATTTCATTAAACCGACTTCACTGCTTTTTTACTTTGCCTCCTCCTACCTAGTTGACTGGGGCGCGGTGAAAGAGGAAGGCCTTAACGCTGGGTTGGCTGTAATGTTTTGAGCATAACCATGAAGGGTTTATATACATATATATATATAAAAAGAGTTATTAAATTTTCTTCACAGTCTTCCTCCGAGTCTCACACACCCCCCCCCACTCACTTCTCGTACTCACGTGGATGCGCCCATGCAAGGAATCCATCCTCCCCCTCCTCGGGCTCACCTATGATCACATCACGCCTCACCCTCCCAGATCAAAGAACCTTGACGTGAGGCAAACAATTTGATCTCGGCGTTTATGATAATGGTCATAATAGGGTGGCATGCACTGATTTTCCCCCTCGTACAGTCACGTTCTGATAGCAGGGAGACATCACGAGCCATCGACCATTCCGAGAGCGCAGAAGAAAACATAATTTTTCTAAGTATGGGTCTCATCCCATGACACGTACGCCCCCTGTGTGTTCTCATCCACTGTTCGATGTGTCAGTCACGGATTACGCTGGCAGCGAGCGATACCCTTCAACGGGGGTAAGGAAGCTAAACTTTCGTAAGTGATCAGGGGCGGAGCCAGAAAGAAAC
>JAWQUT010000157.1:683182-716915 GCA_033807755.1 Ellobium chinense
TGGTGATAGTAGTTTGCTAGGTGGTGATAGTAGTCTGCTTGGTGGTGATAGTAGTTTGCTTGGTGGTGATAGTAGTCTGCTTGGTGGTTATAGTAGTTTGCTTGATGGTGATAGTAGTTTGCTAGGTGGTGATAGTAGTCTGCTTGGTGGTGATAGTAGTTTGCTTGGTGGTGATAGTAGTTTCCTAGGTGGTGATAGTAGTCTGCTTGGTGGTTATAGTAGTTTGCTTGATGGTGATAGTAGTCTGCTAGGTGGTGATAGTAGTTTGCTTGGTGATGATAGTAATTTGCTTGGTGGTGATAGCAGTTTGCTTGATGGTGATAGCGGTTTTCTTGATGGTGATAGCGGTTTTCTTGCTGGTGATAGCAGTTTCCTTGGTGGTGACAGTAGTTCGTTTGGTGGTAATAGCAGTTTGCTTGGTCATGACAGTAGTTTGCTTGGTGGTGAGAGCAGTTTGCTGAGCTGTTAGTGATTGTAGTTTGCACAATATGTTAGCAGTTGCATGGTGGTTTTAAAATTTACTTGGTTGTGGTGATGGCAGCCGGCATGGCGGTGGTAGTGGTTTGCTTTGGGCATGGTAGCTGGCGTGGTGGTAAACAGTATTCTGTAGGTTATTTGATGGTGTTCTCAGTTTGCTTTGTGGTTAACATTAGTTTGCTTGAACAGTTTGCCTGGTAGTGACAGTTGTTTTGCTTAATGATGAAGACTATAAGATTAGATATACTAGCAGTTGCTATTTTGTGGCAAGATGCTGGGATGTGGTAGTTTATTGTTGGTGGCAGCGATAGCAACGTTTAGTAGCTTTAATTTCCTCAAATAGTGATTCTCTTGATGGTGGGGGCAACAGTATGCGAAGGGATTACAAAAATCTGAGTTCCGTTTATCTGGTCCTTGTGGCGTCGCGAAAGGGACTGACGTTGTATTCCGTGGGCAGTCCTCAGCAAAGTGTAGTCTATGTTTTTGATTAGTGCATGCAAGTCACGGTGAGAGAGGGTACACACCTACTAGAGGTGTCTTTAGAAATTATTAATATGTCGTCTTTAGGATCAAGGGAAAAGAAAGCTTGGCAACATGGCAGTAACCATCTACGAATTCAAATTTGTTAGTGAAACGTCTCATCAACTGTTTTGTGTTGGAGGAGGATGTGGCAAGAACCACTGATGGTATGTGTGCTGTCACCAGTCAGTGATTGTTTTCTGTATCTTCCACATTAGTGGCAGTCACCTTAGCTTGCCTAGAGATTGGTATTTCCTTTGCTAGGGAAAGAATGTGGCTTGCCATCTTGTAAAATTGCAGGGACCAAACAAACGCAGCCTTAACATAGATCATCTATGTCATTTGGAACCATTGATCGTTTCAGTTGATGGTGGCTCATTTTGCATGATCTGCTCGTTCAGCAGAATGTAAATGACCACAGTTTTCTTCTATAGCAATCCACGTTGTAGGGGTAATTCAGTAAGTTAGTGTAACTGATCCAACTGATGTTCCATTATCTATACAGTCTGGTGTGTTGGTCCATGTCTTGCGTAAATGTATAGTACGCATGTGTGAATATGTGTGTGTTTGTGTGTGTGTGTGTGTGTGTGTGTGTGTGTGTGTGTGTGTGTGTGTGTGTGTAAGTGCAAGAGGGCGTACGTGCGTGGTGTATGTGTGTGTGTGTGTGTGTGTGTGTGTGTGTGTGTGTGTGTGTGTGTGTGTGACAGACAGACAGACAGACAGGCAGACAGACAGACAGACAGTAGCTTTGATACCAGATATTAATGTTTCGCATTTTAGACTACCTATTTTATCATTCTATCACAGCGTCTGATATTACCACGATGCCAATATTTTACTTTGTAGTGTCTTCCTCTTCACTGCTTTTTTTTTTCAACTCGTTTGTTTCAACTCTTAAGAAAACAGCGAACAGACAGCCAAAGAATCTGTAAACAAGCAACACAGTAAACAGGATAGCTGAGAAGGTCATGACTGAGAGTATAGTCTCATATGAATTAACGCAATTTGTGCATACCTGGTGTAGGAGCTCCTGTTACAGGCTTAAGATAAAGCTTCCCTGAGCGGGCAACTGCCTACATAGAAGACTAACTAACATGTATAAACCGCTTTGGTATTATTATTAAACTGTACTTCAAATGTTGCTGCTATTTTACCTTCTATGCTCTCTCTTTGCTTCCTTTCCTTCTTCTTCACCATCTTTTTTGTCCCCTCTTATTTGTCCCGCTCCTCTTTTTCATCATGACCCGAGTCTCCTATTGCATCACTAGTCATCCATATTGCTAACTTCCTACCTTCACTATGTGCATACATCTCTTTGCTGTTAGCTCTTCGTGCAGACATATCAAACTTTTCAATGGCTCTCTGAATGACTGTCTGAAATTTTCATTTGACCTTCCCAAACTTCCCAGTCATGAATTTTGTGGATCTAAACTGAAATATTATTATCAATATGATCACGGCCACCACCATCGCTACCATCATCATCATCTTCATCATTACTGCTACTGCATCATCGTCGTCATTTGATCGATGATAATTATTTATCAATACTCTCATCATGTCTGCCTCTTCAAACAAATAAAAACCCCACTGCTCCAGTCATCAGTCATCATCAGCGATACCTACTACGAACCAACATCAGCTTCAATGTAGGCATCTGTATCACCAACGGGTGTCATACCAATGTTCATTACCTACGCAGCTGGCCCAGTTGTATCAGGTTCATATGATCACCCAGATCCCTGTCTGACTGCACTCAGACATACTACCCACGCAAACCCCCACTCGCCATATCGTCGGTGAACGTTAAAATCGCAAACCGTGTATATCATCCGAGATCAAATTTCATAAGAGAGTAAAACCCGTTTTGCTATGTGGGTGTTTGTGTTAGAACCATCTCGCAGGAATCAAAGCAGTTGGAGTACATAATAGAACAAAGCTATCAATGGTTTGATCAAAGCATCCATAACTAAGCTAAAATTAGGTAAATAGAGTTGCATGGAAAGCACAACAGACAAGTAGTCAAGTCTACCACAGCTTTTCTTCACTCTCAGTTTGACCATATGACAAATTTAACGCGTTTCTATTCATCTCTCCAGTACAGGATTTGAATGGCATATAGAGGGAAAAGGAACACGACTGTGCACTAAATAACTTCGGATTTACACGGCTTGCGATTTTCATGGACGAAATTCTAACATCTTCTGACAACAGGACTTATGTTGATATTCCTGCCAAAATAACTTTTTTTTTTCTTTTTGGGCACATTCATGATTTTATCAGTACTCATCTTCCAGCACTCTCTTTCTGCGAACGCCCTTGATAGAGTAATAGAAATTAGCCCAGAATATTGTTGAAGCAAAGACCTTCTTCAAAGAGAACCATTCACTTTTCTCAAACATAGTCTTGGCAAATATGAGCCCTTTTGTCAGATAATGTTACAGAGTTATCATTTCAGGTGAATTCCGTTATAAACGCGTTCACTAGGGCTCTTGCTGCCGCATACACTGCCAGGAACCTAATGACCCCTAATTTAGAGTTACTACAAGCAGCAGCAGCAGCAGTAGCGGCTGCAGCAGCAGCGACAATACCGACAACAACAACATGAAGAAACGATAGCAGTGACATCAGCAATGTCATTGACAACCACAATATTGAGGCTAGCGATAACAACGATAATGACAGCAGCAACTACAACTAACCAGCAACAGCAACAACAACAACAACAGCAACAACCAGAACACACTGACAGCTATGTTTGGGTGGCTAACCAAAGGTTCATTCTGCACATACTGCGTCTACAGCCTCCACAGCCGTAATATGCTAATACACACACAAACCAGAGGACACAAACTCATTCACGCACGCATGAGCGCTCACACTCCCTGACTCACTTACTCACACCCCTGAAAAACATTCGAGTCAATTGACATTGTGGCTGGGCCTCTCCCCCATCAGCGTGCACACGCACACACAGGCAGCATAACAATCGATTCGTCGCATTGATTTTTTGGGCGAGCTAGGCTAAAGCAAAGCCTTTCGTACATGCCCCGCCTGAATACAGTCGATCGGCCGAGCGATGGCGAGGGAAGCTCGGCTTGACGGGAGCGCATACCTCAATCAAACGCTCGAACCTGCTTCAACAATCTGACCGACGAAAACAGTCGAAATTTTGACAAAGAAAACAACTGCAGTATGGTGCTCTAAGGTTGAATGATGATGCAAAATCTAGGATGGGGGAAGAGAGGGAAACAATGATAATGCTGATAGGAATTGTGGGTGAGCACATATGAAAGCGCGGTCGAGTTCGAGGCAGGGGGTTGGGTGAGTCGAGTGAGCCGTGTGTGTGTATGGTGATGGGTACTCACCTAAAAGTAGGAGTTTTATATCCTTGGCCGCCTGCATGCCATCTTCCTTCAAGTTTTTCTCGATGGCTTTGCTCCTTTCCATAGCCGCCCGTTCCTCCGCGCTCAATGTACACCCCATGGTTGAGATGGCGAATGCTCCAACCGACAGACCGGCAAGACGCACCTGCCCTACTAACAGTCTACCCCTCCGCTAGCGCCGTGGTTACCGCTACCACGCTAGCAGATAAAAACAGGAAAACAACACTGAAAACCCGACGAGTATGGACACCCCGAAATCCGACCATAAAAAACAGCTAAGTCCACGGAAAAGGCCCAAGCCTCCACACTACAACCGGTGAACAAGAAAATCCGGTCGCCGCCCGTACTGCCTGAGACCTGCTAAATATGTCGGCGTCTTGTTCTGCATAAAAAGCAAGCTCTCGGGCAGCGTGTGAACTCACGAGATGTCGCAGCGCTCTAAGCTCGCTAGAAGTACTCTACCAGCTTCTTCCAGCACGAGCGCGGCAGAACGATCAACACAGTGCCAACCACCGGCGAATAGCAATTAGCGCGATATCTTGCTACTCGAATCCAGAACAGTAACAGAGCGAAGAAAAGAAAATTCCAGTCAAAAGTAGAGACTCTATCCCAGCTGCCAAGCCCCGCCCGGCATGGTAAGTGAAATCTGCTAAGCGGGAATGAGCACTTATCCTTGCCCTCACCCCAAGGATGTGAAAATCGGGTCAGGCTTTGGCTAAGCAATGTCCGTGCGATAACGATATTGCCTCCCTTGTCAGGGGCAGCGATACCGAAAGCAAACTCAGTGAAAATACCAGTGCCAACTTGGAATCGACTTATCTGCGTTCCGGGGGCTGCGTGACGTCACACAAGGCAGGGGCTCTTCCAACATTATTCCTGAAGCTATACAAGAAATTATGAAAATTAAGGTCATTTCACATTACTTCTGCCTGCGCCCGCCTGCCTCGCCAAACGAAACGCCTTGCTTGCTTTCCTGCCCTCGCTTTTCTATCGGTTTTTCTTTTGACATTCATGGATGCCTGTGTGCGTCAGGCATTTTTTGTGTGAGCGCATACATCAGCATAATCAGCGCCGGTGAGTGGTCGATGCACGCGCTTGCCTTGCCCCTCGTTGGCGGAGTAACGATAAGCGGGGAATATGGCGTTAGGAGTGAGTAAATTATGAGTTGCCAGCCTTTGGGGGAAAGAGCATGAGCGCTCATGATCTTGCGTGATGTTTTTTTAGATAAGTTCTTGAGGGTCATAATATTATCTAAAGTGAAAGGCAACGGCTATCATCACCAGGCAGTTCCGTAATTCTGCCCAAGGGTTCCCATTTTATTCGGGACTTGCCTACCCTTGAAGTAATTAACATCGAGCAATACAGACCTACTCTTTATTTGCAATGCAGTTGTGTTCAGACATATGTTCAGACACAGTGACTAGTGTAGTCTCCTATTATGATATAGTCGTTCTGCTTACAGCAAGCCGTTTAACCCCATTTTTATTAAATCATAGCATATTCCAAATCCCAAACTGGATGCTTTTCTGTATGCAGATCAGTGGATAGTGCCAGTTACTTGTAATTGCAGGCAACCCAAGAAGTCTCGATTAAACAGAGCCGGCTGCAATAACACTGATGCCTTGCTTTGAGCGCTCAGGCGACAAAGAATGCCAACTAACCCGTTTTAGGTAAAAGCCACCAACAAGGGTTCTTCGGGGTGTCTGTCTAGTGCACTGAATACAAAAATCTACAGAAGGAACAAAGCCATGATTTGACATCAAAAATATCACCACCTCGAAGAACCATGCCAACAAAGTTGTTGAGCTTCAGGTAATGGCTGTCGCATTTGTCGCCTAACCAATGTGACCATAATCTAATTGAGATGCACAGAAAAAAAAGGTTCTTTATTCACAATTAAGTAAACTGTCTCCAAATGAAAAAAAAATTGATTATGATTTGAAACAATCATGTCAGCCAGAAACCTTAATTTTTTACCCACAAACCACAATGGTCTTCTCCTGAAAGGCTGGAACTTCCAGAACAGTAATAGTTTGGTCGAAATTTTTTTTTTTGCATAAGTTAATTGATCAAACATCATCGTGCAACTCACAAATGAACTTCATAATCCCTCGCAGCTGTTGCATTCTAATACTGTACCTACATAATTACAGAACGGACCTAGGTTTGCAAATCCACGCATGATTATACTGCAGTAGAAATGGGAACAAAAAACACTTTCCTCGTAACAACTTTTCTGGTCACAACTAGTCTTCGAGCTTTAGGAAATGAACACCCGGAAATAACTTTTGTCCCTTCTGCATTTGTTTAAATTCTGTGGTTCTCTGCTAACTTCCAAAATTGCACTCAGTTGTCACGGAGCTTCTTAGTACTGTCATCCGGATCTCGGCGTTTGATGTTTCTTGCGTGGAAAGTAACTGGAAAGACCAACTGAGTTAGTAGTAGGCGTGTGTGCGGTAAACATGTGCGTCTAGTCCATTGTATGATTGAGCTCGCGCAAACAGGTTTCCCATTATTTAAACAAATTCTAGCACGTGCACAGTGCATGGTAGTGGTTGTGCGACGATTATGTAAAGGAATTATGACGGAGACAATAGTTGAGGTGGTGGTGGCATGTCAATGATCCTGTTATGAGATGACCAATTCATCTATCTTAATTTAGCTGGGAAAACCTGATGAATGTTAGTGAGAATCCTGTACACATGGAGCATTTCGAAATGTCTCTCCTATGAAGACAGATGTTGTCATTGTCATTGTCGTCGTTGTTGTTGTTGTTGTTGTTTTGTTGTTGTTGTTGTTGTCGTTGTCGTTGTCGTTGTCCTCGTCGTCGTCGTCGTCGTTGTTGTTGTTGTTGTTGTTGGTGGTGGTGGTGGTAGTGTTGTTATTATTGCTGTTATTGTCAAGGTCATATCGCTGTTGTTCTTGTTGTTGTTGTTGCTGCTGTCGTCGTCGTCGTTGTCGTCGTCATTGTTGTTGTTGTCGTAGGTCGTAGTCGTTGTCGTTCTCGATGTTGTTGTTGTTGTTGCTATTGTTGTTGTTGTTGTTGTTGTTGTTGTTGTTGTTGTTGTTGTTGTTGTTGTTGTTGCTGCATATATCTTACAACTGTCTAAAAGATTGAATTGCAATACTACTTTAAGGGTATGCAAGCATATTATAATTTGTAGGAGTGATCAAGCCAGCACATACAGATGATAAATTCGTAATCATTAAATGCAGAGGTTTGAAAGTTGTCTGTTGTTTGCCATTAAACAAATAAAAAACATGTAAATATGATCCAATTTTCTTTGTGGCAATCCAAGGTTCTATCTTGATATGCCTCTTCATGAGACTTTCTGGTGTAACATTTTAACCAGGGGTCTTCAAGTTTTATTCAAATTACAGCTTCACCAAGACTACACCCAAACTTTCTAGTGTAACTTTTTAACAAGGGGTCTTCAATTTTTGTTATAACCTACAGTTTCGCCAAGACTAAACCCTGCACTTTATTCCGGACTGCAAGAACGTAAACTTGATAATGATATGAGGATGATGATGATGATGATGATGATGATGATGATGATGATGATGATGATGATGGTGGTGAAAGTTTTATGTTAAGTTTATAAAAAATTCGCCAGGGGTCTTTTAGAGGCCTAACTTCTTGTTTGGTTAGATGCAAATTTTCCTGATTAATGGGATTCTTTATTACCAACGCCTATGATGATGAGTGGTGGTGGTACTGGTGGTTGATGAACATCAAGTAGATGTTGATTAGATTCAAAGTTGAATAAACAATTATTGCTTTAATCATTTGTTCAAAGGTTCTTTAGGCTGCTCTTGTACTTTCTCTGGCGACATCCGCATAAACCTTTAGTGATGACGACTGATACTGATCGCGACTACTGCGTTTGTCGGGTCCCTGTGTCGCGAAAGGGGCAGTTCTTGTATTCTGTGGGCTGACATTAGTAAAGGAGGAAGCAGAGGTACGTTTTTGGTTGGTACGCTTAACAAGTTTAACAAGTTTAACAAGTTTATTGAACAGCTTATGGTACATTTACAGTACAAAAAGCATTAAACAAGAGGACACACACTCGATGATTAATGACAAGTCTAAACATAAATGGCACAAAAGCTAACCGGGTTACACTGAAAATGAGCACACAACTTCATAACTTAATCAACAGTGACGAAGGATCACACCTTCAAAGGTTTGTTAGAAATGTAACCCTCTTAGATCACCAGAAGAGAAAGCTCGACAACATACGGCAACCATCTACAGTTTCAAATTTGGTAGTGGAACATTTTATCAACGGCATTGTCTTGCAAGAGGATATGGCAAGAATCAACGGTGGTATGTATGTTAATGAACTAGGCGATTCTTTTTTTTAGTTTATTTGCCTCTGTTGATTGGACAGCCGTTGGTCAGAGGCCCATCCCATGTCTGTCCTTCCATTAACAATCGAAAAACTGGCGCCAAAATATGTACATATGTCCATGAAGTTTCACCACCCTTCCAGGCATGGAACTCAGGAGTGACCTGGAATGAGGCAAAGTTATGAGTATAGCAAACACCACTCGCAAGTCAGTGTGTTATTTTATTGCTCTTCCGCATTAGTCGCAATCATCTTGGCTTGCCTAGAGACTGATTTCCTTTGCTGAGGAAGAGGTGTGGTTTCCCAACTTGTCAAATTGCAGAGACCAAACAAACGTAGCCATGAAATAATGAAAATTATAAAGGACAAAAAAAAACAACAACAACAACAAAACAGCCGCCTGATCAAGGATTGAACCTGAGCATCTCCCCGAAAGTCGCTCAGGCGCTCTATCAACCAAGCTATCACGCACACGGTAGAGCATGGTTACAGATTTGAGTCACCCTGCCAGAACAATTGAATTCTTGATTTCTGAGACACAACACGAATAATACAAATAAACTGGATGAATTCCAATGACGATGTTAATTAAAATGATAATTAACTGGATACTATTTTGGTCGTTACAGCGGCTGATGATGATGATGATGATGATGATGATGATGATGATAATGATTTTTGTTTCATTCTATTGATAAAGGCCTTAGAGCCGAAGCGTTTAGAAGCAATTCTAAATTCGATTTCTATTGATAAAAGTCTTAGAGCCGAAACGTCTAGATGTCATTTTTGATCTTAATTCTCTACTAGATTTTTAATAAATTCCCAGAATTAAGGTTGAGCTTTTAATTTTTCTCAGTTTTAAATGATGATAATGATGATGATGATGATGATGATGATGATGATGATGATGATGATGATAATGATGATGATGATGATGATGATGATGATGATGATGATGATGATGATGATGATGATGATGATGATGATGATGACGATGATGATGATGTTGATGATAATGATGATGACCGCCCCACTTAATCGCTCAATAACTGACTTTTAGCTCACTCTTCCATGCTTGTCTTTCTTTTTCTTCTTAATGTGGTAGCTTTTATTGCGAAAGTTATAATTCTTGTTTCATTCTATTCATAAAGACCTTAGAGCCGAAGCGTTTAGAAGCAATTTTCGTTCTTATTCCTTAATGGATTTTTAATAAATTCCGTGAATTAAGGTTGAGTTTTTAATTTTTCTCAGTTTTAAATGATCATGACGACGATGATGATGATGACGATGATGATTAGTTCTTTGACTTTCTGCATCTGAAGAAGGACGCCGGTCCGAAAATTTATGTATTAAATTTGTTAAATTGTTATAGTTTTTTTTTCTTTACTTAAATGTTTTGGAAATAATGATGACGATGATGATAATGATAATGATGATGATGATGATGATAACTCTTGTTTCAATCTATTGATAAAGGCCTTAGAGCCGAAACGTTTAGATGTAATTTTCGATCTTAATTCTTTACTAGATTTTTAATAAATTTCTTGAATTAAGGTTGAGCTTTTAATTTTTCTCAGTTTTATAATGATGATAATGATGATGATCTTGAAATCGTGTTTAACACGAAACGTCGATTATTTTGTTAATAATTCATTATACATTTTTCAAAAAGTTTTGAGTCATTGGGCAGAATCATATTTAGTTTTAATGATGATCAATGACGACGACGAAGATGAAAGCGATAATAAAGATGAAAGCGATGACGATTTTGCTGGTAGTAATAACGACAAGAAATATTAATATGATCATTATTATCATTTGCAATAGATGACATAATATTATCATGGTAATTATGGAGAGAATTTGGATTTGAGAAGTATAATGTGAAGACAAACCTCAATATTTAAAAACAGAATCTGTTTAATTCAAAATGTTCCTAATCAATGCAAAACATCATGAAATGTATCAGTGCCATACTCTCTTCATGTAGCATCCTCTATCCAGTTAAAAAAAGAGTTTTAAAACAGTTGAAATAATAGTCTACATGACTTCCAAAGTGAGCGCCTCAAACCACTGGTATCAGCACTAACTTCTCTTACGTAGATTTGAGTATATCGCCTATCAGGATGTTGATATGTTTATCTGTCTGTCTGACTGTGTATCCATTTTTTTTTGTTTGTCTGTTCATTTGTCTGTCTGTCTGTCTGTCTGCCCAAATGTATGCTTAAGTACTGTCCCATGGCGGCTATATGTCCACATTTTGGAACGTTTTTAGAATGGAGAATTAACTTGTGAAATCCGTGAGAAAAATATATTGAAGATAGATTAATTATTGATTACTGACTTCAACATTCTGCCGTCCAGATTTAACAAAACTTAAAAAATATATATATAATCAATTTATTTTAGAAAAACAGTATATGTTTCGTGTCTACATACTATTTCAAGACTAACAACTAAAATAAGAGACAGCGTCTACAAATAAAAGCAAGTGAATTGGATTCTAAAGCCAACTGAAATAGAAACAAAAATCGAACAACGGAGAGCTAGAGGAAAAGGCGTGTGAATGTGGAAAGTTCAAGTGTGTGAGTTATTTTAAGCGGCGATACAGGTAAACACACAGACATGGCCACACTTTCACACAGAACTACACGCGCGCGCGCGCGCACACACACACACACACACACACACACACACACACACACACACACACACACACACACACACACACATCATTGATTATGATAATGACTTTGATGACGACAGGAACGAAAATGATTATGATGATGATATTGACAACGACAGTAACAATAACAATGACTGCTGCATGCTGTGACGATTACTGTTATAGTGGTAAAAATAGACACTGTTAGGGTCTAACAGATCTAATTGTTTTGATTATACCTCGTGCAGAGGATGACCTAATGGGCGTGTAATATGGAGCAACGTGGTCGAATAGCTGAGGCGTTGGACTCAAAATCTAAAGGTCTTGGGTTCGATTCCCGACCACAGTAGTGTTGTAAATGCCCTGGGAAAGCATTTCATCCAGATTTTCTTCAGTCCATCCGTCTGTCACATGGATGCCTAGCTATTGGCAGTGAAAAATATTGTCAGAATGCTAATGATCAGCACCTCCAAAATGGCAGCCGCCCTGCATACTCTCCAGGAAGCTGAGAAAGTAATAGAGTGATCTGGACTGCCGGGGTAATACTAGTGTGAAGTCACACGAGTGGACCTTGGCCTACATACGTGACTTATAAACCGCCTTACTATTATTATTATTGTTAATTTGACCCTCATTCCCCTCTTTTACTAATTCCAGCCCTCCTCCCACTCCATTTCAGTTCCTCTTCAGTGGGGTTGTTAGAGGACAAATAGAGGTCAAAATATCCAATTTTTAGTTAAAGCAAGTCCTTTGCCCAACTGCATAGATATGGCTGTAAATTACATTTTTTTTTTATGGGAACAAGTATGTAGATAACAGTTTTTGGTGGAAACAAGCATGTAGATAACATTTTTTTTTTCCAATTTTGGATGGGAACAAGCTCTCTTGCCCATGGTTGTCGGTTAGCGACCGATGCAAAGTAGATAACATTTTGTGGTCCATAATTATTTAAGCGTCTAAATGATACAAGATCCACTATTTAAACTGGCTTATTTGATTACCTCAAGGTGAGATAGAAAATATGAAACATTAAATTTTTAGGCCCATTTTTCTATTTATATATTATGCGAAGTGTCTAGATGCTTGTGATGTCTATGATGAGGGAGCCTGAGCAAGAGAAAGATACGGGGGCTCCTTTTACAGTAGTCGAGGGGGAGAGAGAGAGAGCGAGAGAGAGAGAAAGAGAGAGAGAAAGAGAGGGGGGAGATAGTGCCAATTTTTTTTTCTAAAGATGAGGTACGATCCAGCAATCCGCCCCTGTCCCTCCCCCGACTGTGCCTGTAAACACTGGTAAACGGACTCAAGGCGTCAAACTTCTCTGTCACTTTCGAAAATATCCACTCGTGAGGCAACAAAATAATTTCAGCGCCTCTGCGAAGCCTACAAGCACTGTTGAATATTTTTATGTGTCAGTCTGTCAAGCACTGTCTGCGATTCAATCTGTATATTATACATATATATATACATATATACATCCTTTAGGTGCGAAGATGCCAGTAGTAGGCATAACGATATGCAATATTCTAAATAGTCCGTATAAAATTAAAACATTGGCCATGGGAAGGGGGGGGGGTGGGGAGGGTTGGATTTGATTTGAAGGGCTTAGATAGGCGCAAATACTTTCGTAGACTCAGAGCAGGTATAAAGTAAATGATTGTTAATAGGTGGAGAAGGTTACCCTATTAACGGTGTGAAAAGGTCTAAGATAATAGGTAGTTTGAGTCACTGCCGAAGTTCTCAAAAATCTAATTGGTCTTGAGGCATTTTTCTGTGTTTCAAACGTTGGAAGAAGCGTTAAGCAACATGTGTAGAAAGTATTTTGGCGTGGGATCCCTGCATATGTTATTGAGGGGTGTAAAACCTCATATAAGCCAGCAATGGAAAGAACATTGACATCTTCAAATCTCTATCACCTCAGATCTCCTTACATGCACGACCGCTAAATATTGTCCCAACTACTATTATTAAATAGTACTATAGCCACTGCTTGCTGCTGTTGACGATGCTACATCAAAAACAACTTTTATCACTACAATTTTTGCTGAGGAGAAATAATCGGGATTAAAAGGAGGGGAGGGGAAAGGGGTCGGGGAGNGGGGAAAGGGGTCGGGGAGGGGGGGGGGCATTAAAAAGAGAATCATTTCTCTCTTCAGCATAACTACGGATAATATTTGTTTTTGAAGCTGCAGATAAAGCGTTACACGTGAATTTTTCAGAACATGTGTATGTTTTTATACACTGCACATTTTTGCGGTTTTTTTTTCTTCTCATATTCCGCATGGTAAACTTTACCACAATGCACGATGGATGGATGGATGGATGGATGGATGGATGGATGGATGGATGGATGGATGGATGGTCCATAAAGGCTCGTAATTTTTTAGGTCAGGATCAGAAGCCCGTCTTTTCGAAGAAATGGACGCAATTAAAGCTGATGCCTTAGTCTCAAGGATATGGGCATCAACATTAAAACTTCAGTGGATAAAGGGGCGACCATAGTAGACTTCACTTATAATTCTGCTTCATTAATAAATAAAAATAATTTCTAAAGTTTAACATAACAAAGGTGTATGGAAAGTTGTCACTGCAAGACAAATACTAGGTCTAACTATTCAAACCAGTTCAAACTGAATAATATCCGCAGGCCTTCAAATAAGCATGTCCCTCTTCATCCGTGTGAAGAGTCCTCTGCAGCAGACGTGATAGTGCTAAAACTCAAGGACATGACACGGCAAGGTAGCGAATAGCCATCCTTGAGATCAGCTGAAGTATTATGCCTATAGTGTGGGCCATTTATTTAGAAATAGGAATCGGATTCCAATCAAAGTAGAAGGAGCAGGCTTGTAAATTTAAGCTCAAAACAGCGAAACATATATAGGCACCTGCCTAAATATCCCCCAAACTGGCTATGAGGATAAGTCCTAACTAGGAAAGTGAAATTGCCTTCCGCTCTTCCCCCAGTGAATTTCATGACTTTGTCGCCGGTTGAATAAAACTTAAGTGATTAGCGATTACAATTTAAGACCTTAGACGTACTCGATTACTTCCAGTCATTTTTTACTATGTTGATCACTTACAATGGCAGGACGATGGAGCACGGAACAATGTGTTACAGAATTCAAAGATCTGCAGGTACATTATTAATGTTTATTTTACCCTTGCATTTGCAGATTGCGCAAGCATAATCATCACTGAATGAATGTGGGATATTTTCAGCGTTCTTGTACCTCAACTTTTATCTCAGCAGACGACAGTGGCGAGCAGGGTTTCCGTCCACATAATCCAACGATAACAGACTTGGCAAGGCCAAACTGACCTGGTCAGACAGAAGTCATTCTTTTAATATCACAGCCATTTTCAATATACACTTTACTCAGATGAATACACAGTCCATTCTGGATATTGAACACACCAAAGCCTCGCCCAGTTCACTTCTTTTCAGAGAAGGTGGTCCTCTTTTTCCTTAGCCTTGACTGAGTTTTAGAGAGCACTTGTAAAGTTTTTTGAATTGATGTGCTGTGAAATCTGTTAACATGGTAGTTGAGGCTGATAACATAGTCTAGATTTGTTGGGACAGTCATGTTTTGAATAAGAGTTGACAAATAGCTGGCTGATCACTCTTTAGACTATGGTTATTGAAGCAGATCACATTTCTTAGTCCAATTTTACTGAAAAGATAAAGGGGGTGTGCCTTTGATGGGCATTCTGATTGGCCCACTATTTGCCAGTTTGACCCATATTAGGAAGGGATGGCATTCTTATGAATGGAAAAGTCTGTGTTATTATTTAGTTCAGGAAACATGCTACTAGATCTAGTTTATAGCAGAGTGATGCAAACATGGATAAAAGGATTTTTTTTCTTTTCTGTCATTCAAATATAAATAAACCAAATGTAAAATCCGGCCACCATTGATAATCCCTCGGCCTCACTAATATGTCGGACTGTTTCACGCGGTCCTGTAAATAAGCAGTGGAGTCCACTTTGTCGGACTATATCCACAAGGGCGGTCATAATGGGGCCATTAAATGCCCCACTTCCACTCAGAAAAAAAAAAAAATTATTTAGAGAAAGGAATTATGAGAAGGGCATGTTGCTGTAAGTTATTGTGTAAATTTTCATAGTAATCATGAGTAGACTAGTGAGAGACACTTACTCTGGATTGCATGACACTCAATAATACCCTCACCCCATATACAGTTTATAATAAGTACAAATGGTGTGCACTGGTTAGTAAGAGATGATAATGCAGGAAACAGCGTTTTTCAAATAAGGATTCTTACTTAGTTTGTAGAAGTATCATAGGAGATATTGGCCTTTCTTGAGGTCTCTAGGAGACAGAATCTTAACCAAACCGTGACTGGCCCCACCGGTTCCCGGACACTTGGCCGACGGACATTTGGCCGACGGACACTTGGCCGACAGACATTTGGCCGACAGACATTTGGCCGAACGAACACTTGGCAGAACGGACATTTGGCCGAATGGACATTTGGCCGAAGCACATTTGGCCGAAATTCATTTTGCATGTTGTTATATTCATTCATCTTGGCACTTTCTTCTCTCTCTCAGAGAATGTGCGAATATAAGTTATCACTAAAAAAAGTCCATATTATGATCGATACTCAAGCCCAGAAGGTCCGTCGATTACGCATTCACCGGAGGAATACGCCAGCCAATGTTTCCTAAAGTTTGTTTAGGTTTCCGTGAACAAGCTTCGGTCTACACAGTATGGTTTTTATTCAACGGTAAGTGCGTTTCGCGCACTCAAGTTTCGCCTTATGCTTAGTGAACTCTTTAAAACTTAGCGTATATAAAGGCAAACACTACCTGATAAAAGCCGGCACAAATGAGAACAACGCTTTGAAATTATGAATACAATAAAAATGCACGTAGTCTAGACGTATTTATTTTTATATGTTGATAAGTACTGCAATAAAGAATTATGCTGTAATAAACATTGGTCAAAAGAAACAAAACATCCCCCCCCTTTTTTTTGAAGAATGGCCCCACCCCCACCAAAAAAAGAAAAAAACAACAAATATTCGGCCAACTGTCCTTCGGCCAAATGTCCGTTCGGCCAAATGTCCGTTCGGCCAAGTGTCCGTTCGGCCAAATGTCCGTTCGGCCAAACGTCCGTTCGGCCAACTCTCATTCGGCCAAATGTCCGTTCGGCCAAATGTCCGTCGGCCAAATGTCCGTCGGCCTAGTGTCCGGCCACGGGCCCCACCAGAACATATTTTAGTTCTTGAATGCTCCACATCATGATCCATTATATTATAACATTTGAAAGTGGCCACAGATTCAGCAGTAATTAAGTTATGTCTTTTGAGAACGAGTTACTCTGAATAGTCTGAAATATTATGGCACAGCATATTTACTGATGAGGGGAAGGGAAGAGGAAAGAGCCTAAACTTTCCTTCCTTGACTTGATGAGTGGTGGACGAAAAGTGAGGGCGTTCACGATCAGCATGTACCTTTCTTCACTTCTTGTTTAAATCTACACTGATAAAGAGAAGTGAAAGTGGGAGAGACAGAAAGAGTGAGACCGACTAGATCTACACAGTAAAGCTTTCCTGTGATCAAAAATAAGAGTATCTTCACGAAAACAACTTTTTTTCTTTGATCTATTAAGCAGTTCTCATAAGATAACAAATTCAGGTTGTCAGATCTGACATTTTATTTCCAGACAAAAAAAAACATGTAGGGATATTTTAGAGCAAAAGAAAAACAAGGAAAATGCACACATCTTAAACTTTTGCCGATTAGATTGTTCGTTGCATAACTATGATAAAACAACAACTGTTATTAGGTTCAGTATCTCCCTGTCAGTGAACACAATGGATTCTGGGATGCCCACTGATTTTGTGATGCCTGCTGATACTCATACTTTTCCATTTCATTGTTCCTATTTGCAGATTGCTCTCTGTATTCATGCTGTATAAAATCATGATGATTCATCACTTTGTAATGAGAGTGACTATTTGTTAAGTGGTATTTAATGGACCACTGTCATTGGTTTTTTTTTCATATTTTCCAGGCAAGTGCTATGGCTGTGGATTGTGTTGGCAACTGGGCACTTTTGGCAGGGTACGTATTAATGCTGGCGTCAGGGCACCCAACTAGAGAACCATTGTAAATACAAGTTGTTTTTAAATGTTTGTTCTCTGAGAATGCCTGTTATGGAATGTCAGCCTATAATGCAGCAAAAGCAAATTTTTAATATCTTAATATTCATGTTTCATTCAGATTCTTTCCACACAGTCATTTATGTGTTGTTCATACAATATCTAGCGCTTAGTTGCTTTTTGTCCAAGCTGTTGCATTTTGCAAAGCCTGGAAAATCCAGGTGGATGGACAAAGCGATTGCAAATAAGTTTAAGCATTAGTTTGAATATAGATAAGCCATTTAAGTTTTGTTGTGCTTTTCCTGCAAGTTTTTGTTTGGCAGGCTGATACCGTGTCCCTGTAGTAGCATGTTATGCTGTCCCTTTGATGGTGAACTGCTGCAGTATTGTCTTATTGTTTCTCAGCCGCAAGAATTTGGCATTTGTGGACTTGACAAGGCCAGCACACACTGTGGTTAAAGTCACAAGACAGAGCAAGTGGGATATTGGGTGTGTGCAATGGAATGGACATGCTTCTCATGCCTACAGATTTGTAACAGCAGTGAGTATGCAGATTCCAGATTGTTTTTTGTTTACACTGTGGTTTATTTTTTGTGGGTATGTAATGTGGATAATGTGGGTTATGTGGATCAGGTTGTTGACTTTTTCGGAGTAAAAGTCTGTGTGAATGTAGGGCCAAGTTTGTACTGGAAGCAACTGGGAATGACATATAAGCTGTAAGATGTGTTGGTTTAACATATGAGCAGTTCCAAAGAGCTGGTCAAACCTGATTTGTTTTAATAAATTATCCGTGAGACACGCTCAAATGTCCTTTTTCCAAGGGACTTGCATCTTCCTTCTTTATCTGAGCACATCACATGAAAAAGATCACTGTCCTTATTGCAGCCAGAGAGGATTTTTTCATTCCAGCAGTGACAGCTCATGTCATGTATAACACTAATTACTTTCGCAACATGGTCTTTCTTTTCTTTTTCATATAATATCAATGTAATCTTAAGAAACCGTAGAATCTTGTCAACATGAAATCGAAGGAATTGGCCAAAGCTTGATGAGTGAAATGAATTTCATGTTGTTATCCATTTATAGTGTAATATATGGGAAAATTATCTTATTGATAGTTGAGAGTGTCTAGTTTGGGTATGTTGTGTTTGCAATATTAGATTGAAAGAACCTTTTCTCATCAACGTCTTTTAACCGTTGTAAAGTATGTTTTCTCTGCACCATCTGGTTCATAATGGTCGAGAAAGCTAAATGTCAAAGAAAAGAAATCAATGATCAGTGCAGTGCAAGGATGTGAGTGGTTTATGAAAAAATGCACCAGTGTTGTCTGTTGGATGCATATGGCTAGTTGCAACGTAGCACAATTTATTATATGTAATAGGAAAAAAAAGCAATTCAGGATGGCATTTGTGTCATATCTAAGAAGCACAAAAGAGAATGAGTGCAGATAGCATTGCTTTTAGGTGACATTTTCAAAAGATAGTGTTGGCTGTTGTTTGGGATCGTTGTATATTGTCATCATTTTTGATTGACACAATTTTTAACATAATCTCCTACACCTGATTACAAAAAGGAGTAAAGAAAAGGTGGAGGCAGTGCAGGCAGTGTCACAAATGTTCTTTTCTCTATCATTTTTTCTTTTCTTGCCAGTGCAACAGTTGTCATGTTATTGAAGATTTCCTGAAACTTGTTATCAGAAGTATATTGTAATGAGTAAAGAGAGCCGTTGGATGTAGATTTTTTTTGTTCTGATAACTGAGATTTGAGGCAAAGCATGGTCGAGTTAAATGAACTCTACTGTATATTTATTATTCGTATTCATTGTTTTCAGTATCTGTCATTTCCCATTTCTAAGGACAAACATTTTGGAATGGCTCAAATTGATTGATACTACAGAATTATGAGTTGAGCAATCTGTTTGTACAGTAGAAGTGCCACTTTGAACCTTTATATGCTCATGTTACTCGCATTGTGTCTGTCAGTTAATTACCTTCACAACTAGAAAACCTCACAAACTTGAATTTCTGAGCACAACTTCATAAATTCATAGTCATGGGGCCCTGTTGATTAGCACTCTTAGTGGATCCAGTTGTAAACTGGTTGTCAGTTTTTGCATTGTTCTTCTGTCTTTCATATTGTTTGTCTCTTCTCAGTTTCATTTCTTAAACTGTTCACACTACCTCCTTCTATTTACTTCTCTATACTTCAACATACTTTTGATTTAGGTTGTTTTAAGCTTCTTTTTATGTTTATCTCATAGTGCAATCAACGACTAGATGTTCTAGATTTCCGTGATGCCACTGCCTCTCATCTTTGTTCTCTCAAGGCACATTCACGGACAGTCAGGTATGGTAAAGTATATGAAATGTAATTCCAAAACTTCAGCTGTTTAGGGGCTTATTTGGAGGGGCATAACATCTCAGATTTCTCAGCCAATCATCCTTACAAATTGACAGGTCTAAGGAAGACAAACAAAATTTGAAGACCAGTTTTCTAGGTAGCAGAAGCAGAATATCAATATCAGACAGTTTAAAGCTGTTTTCTGCAGAAGATTGAGACACAAAATGGTTTACAGTGTCATATCCAAATCTTTCAATTTCCCTGGGTACAGTTAATAAGTATTATAGAGTAAACTTATGGACATCCTTCTCCATCAGCAATCTATTGCTGTTAGTTGTATAGAACACAGATTTGTGGAATGGTAAAGAACATGGGTTTGCGGAATAGTAGTGAACACAGGTTTGTTTAGTGGTAATATTGTGGCTTTTGTTAGAGCTCTCCTGATGTAACAATGTCCAGATACTGAACCCGTGAATCTCTGGACTCCCTTTAACTTGAAGCTAAAGAAGGAAATGGAGTTATTACAGTTCTCAAGCTCTGGTGAGGACCAAGGACCCCAGCAACATGTGTGGGCAAACGATGTTTCTAATCATGGTTCGCCGTTTGGTCCTTCCCCAGTGGGAGCAGACCTTCCCCAAACAATAAAAAGATATTTATGATTGAAGATGTCACAGTAATGGGCCCTACTACGTGGTAGCAAAAATCATCTAGTTCAAACAAAACATTTTTATGGATCAAAATGTCAGACAGATATATATGGCTGCCTTTATTTTACTATTGATTAATGATTAACATGGTTTCATTGATGTTGATTTGTTCTGTATCAAAGCAGTGATAACAGATTTTATGGGCATATCTTTCTTTCAGTGATATTGACTGGTCTCCCTTTGATGTAAATATTGTGGCCTCCTGCTCTGTAGATACTTTCACCTACTTTTGGGATGTCAGGTAATATCTAGAGAAATGCTGCTTAGCTTGTTTACAGTTTATGCCTGTTTCCAAGCACACTTAACTGCATTTAGTTTATATATGCAACTGAGATGAGGATACCATGTTGTAACTTTTATCCTCTAACATACACCCAAGTGTTGTTATCACGTCCTATTTGTATCAGTATAATGAACAAGGAGCAAGATACAAATATTTATTTCAATTGTAGAAATACTTCAAGGCCGATAAATTAAGAGTTGACAACTATTCAACAGACCACCATTGTAAAGAAGATTAGAAGTCACCAAACCCAGTATAACACAGTGTTATAAGGTCATGAAATGAATGTTTAATTTCACTTTTTTCCTAATGGTAGGTCAAGGAATTTTAGATCCATCAAGGAATTTTAGATCCATAAATGAGTTTACTTGTAGCACTTGAAGTACTCCTTCTAGCACTTGAAGTACTCCTTCTAGTACTCCTTCTATATCTTGAACTTCAATGTAACACTTTAGACCCTTGGAGGAAATCCAGTCTTTTGATTTTCTTTGGTCACAGAATTAGTCAAGCACAGAATTTTTATGCTCACATGTGATGATTCTGATATGTATGAATTATATGGCTCTGAAGGAAACATATGTACCCTTTTGAATAAACCTGTTCTTTTTGAATGAGACTTGGCTCTTTGCGCTAGTGCCAATTATTTCATGTTTATTTCCTCCTCCNTCTCCTGTAAACTTTCCAAAATGTCAGATGTCGGGTTGTTGCCCCAAGCCATCGATATGTGCCCTTTTGTATAAACCTGTTCTTTTTGAATGAGACTTGGCTCTTTGCGCTAGTGCCAATTATTTCATGTTTATTTCCTCCTCCACAGGGATTCAAAGAAACCAGTCAAGTCATTCCAGACAGTTTGTAAGTAGCTTTTCCTGTAAAATTTTTGTACCTTCATCATAAGCTATTTTTGCAGGGGTGGTGGATTCAAACAATTTTGAAGATGTCATGAGTCAGCTTATTTTTAGTTGATGCCGGAAACATCACTGCATTCAGAACATGCCTATAAGTGTTCTAAGCCCCTAAAAGTCTGCCTTAAAGAAAATAAGCTAATTGTGCCTGTTGACGTCAGATTTCTTTCCAGTGAGTCTGTTGCTTGGTTGGTTTGTGAAAGATTAGTATTTCCCTTAGCTGTGGTTAACTGGTGTTAACACTTAAAAAAACAAGCATTAGGAAAATGATGAAAGGCATTAATTGATTCAGATGTTTTTGGCTATTATCTTGCTCAGCTGTGACATGTTTCATGTCATTTCCATTGTGAGATACAAATCTGATTTATTGAATGATAAACTTTTAGTGGCATGTTATTTTGATTGCTTGTAATTTTTGTTTCTCACCATCAGCTGGGGCATATCAAGTGAAGTGGAACAAAGTGACAAACAACTTGTTTGCCACGACACATGATGGTGATGTCAGGATCTGGGACCCCAGGGTACGTATTGTGTCCCCCGTGTGTGAGTGATTCATTGTTGCACTGAGCATCCATATAGGGCTGAGCCAGTGATTTCCCTCACTGATGCATGAAAATGGCATAAAATTCATCGACAGTTATAGCAAGCTATTGAATGAATGGGGATGTTAAATAACTGAATTAAGTTGCCTGTAATACATTATGGAATTATTGCAATGGCATATCAGAAAATATTACTAGAGGTAATGATTTTAGCATTTTTATCTAGCATTGTGTTGAACAATTCTCACTGTTGATGCAAACTGAAATGCTTGTAGAATTGTCGGAAACCAGTGAACTGTTGAGATTTAAATTTTTACACACACATTTTAAGATCCTTAAGGATGCCATATTTTTAGAAAAATGTTCCCTTATAATTTTCTTCCATGATGTTCTTATTGTCCATAACTGCTTTGCTCAGTTATTGCAGAATGTTGAGACATGTAAATCACAAAATAATGTTTCATAATGATGATTAGTTAATTGCATGAAAATTATGCTTACCAGAGGGAGATTTTTGACACATAAGTAGGCTATGAGTGTCTCTGCCTGTGAAACATTTTATTAGTTACATATGATAACAACCATACAGCACACCCTGTATTTCTGTTTATGCTCTATTTACAGAAGGGGAATGCTCCAGTCCAGTACATATCAGCTCACCCGTCCAAAATTCATGGTTTAGACTGGAGTGAAAAAGATCAACACAAGCTAGTCACTGCTAGTCAAGACTGTACAATCAGGGTAAATTCTTGTGTGAAAGACAGATAAATAATTAATGTAGTTTCAGATAAATATCTATATCCAAAGAGTGTTTGAAGATTTGAACCTTTGAAATAATATATTATTTCTTTGTGATGTTAGAGTGAAAGTACCTGTGTGTGACCACAAAATTACTATCCTTTCTGATTGGTTGTTGGGAAAGTAGATGGTCCAGTAGTGCAGTGACTGTTGTGCAAAACTATGCCTAAAACATCAAACCATGAGTGGTTATCCATGAAGTTTAACCAAAATAATCTAGATCTGGTTGCGACCCATACATTTTCAGTGCAACCACTGACGAGACTGTGGTGTGACCAGCGTAGTGATTATTGGTATTCATGTTGGAAAGGAAACTGAACAAGCAAGTTAATTTACTTGTCAAAGGATATAATCAATGAAATTGTTTCTCATCTCATCAACACTTGATTCATTTACCTTGAATTTACCTAAGATCTAGTCATACTAGGGATCTGTGGTCACACTACAGACTTCCAGGTTTGCTGGAAAATTTGACTCAGGCTAATGAAATAAAGATAGCAACCAAACAAAAGACGAGAAGAGGCAGGTTGACATTCCTTGGTCCTCAGTGACAAAAGGCACATCATTTTTGGGCATTCAAAATCTCCTAAAGACAATCTCCGAGAAGATGATTCCAATTTTAAAAAATTGTCACAGAGGCATCCTTGTTGCAAACCAGCCCTTTCACTCTGCATCCATATGACACATTTTTAGATCTTCTGCAGATCAGCTCTTTACTGATCATCATGCTCATCTGAATAGGTGGCATGATGTAAACCTCTCTGTGGAAGGGATGTCAGTGTTTCAAACCTGCTTTTTATGAAATATCCTTTTATCAGGAACTTATCTTAATTCTTGAAAAATTATGAAATTAAATGCCACAAAAAAGTAAGTTTTTAATAAAAAATTAGAATCATTCTGGCAAGACTTGAGAAAGTTTGATTTGTTAATGTGAGATTTCCATGTGATGATTAGTCCAGTTTCCATTTTAATAAGTCACAAAGCTTAGGAAAATATGATGGCTTTATACACAAGTTTGAGAGTGGTTCGTTTCATGGGCAGACTTGGGAGTTGCATATATGATGAGTGTAAATCTCATATTTTGTCTAATTTTTATGAATGATCGGAGGGAGGGGATGGGAAATGCCAAAGTCTGTATAGCCTGAAAGGGAAACCTTCCCAGTGTTAGAATAAGTCAGAGTTATTAAAACCACTGTGCCCCACTGTGAATACCCATAAAGTTGTAGATCATCCTGTGATGTGTGATGTTTGTGCTAAAGTAACAGACCATTGCATTGATATTTCCTTAGTTTTGGGACTATAACAATCCAAGGAGAAGTGAGGCAATCATCAACTCTGGAAACCCAGTGTGGAGAGCCAGATACACAGTAAGTTATTCTTCAGTTCGACTCATCTTGAGAACAGTTAAGGTCTTGCATGTCAGAACTCATATCCTGACAAAATGCTTTATTGAAAGATGCTAAGTTTGTAGGAAGAGTGAAGTAAAAATGACCTATGAAAATTTGTCATTGCTGAACTCTGTATTCTTGCAACTTTTAGTAAAAATGTTTTAACTATGTATGATTCTTTGCACTTTATTGGAGGGACATAGATCTACAGAGGAATATTGGCAGTGTTGAGTGCAGAATGATGAATTTTAAAGGAGACAAAACTTCGATGTTCCATCTCTTAAAAGTACAGTTGACTCCCCTTAATCGCCCATCCTCGGGATCACGGAAAAAGTTGTCGATTAAGCGGAGAGGCGATTAAGCGGAGGAAGTAATTTCGGCCATATATTTGGTAAGAAGATTAAATTTCTTTGATGTCGTGGTTTGATATTGTGCATTGACACCTTCTTGTCGCCAGACTCAGGACAAACTCAAGTTTGACGGTGTTGTAGCGCACAAAATGTTTGATCTCCGCGGTCTCTCTCATTGGTCACCTCGCAATAACCCAGCAGACAATAAGGAGTAGGATGGCATGGTCAGGGTAGACCGTTCATCCACATGACATGTTCTCTGATCTAACCGAAATCCACCACACAGGCGCAATCAAGGCGTGGGGGGAGGAGACTATACGGCTTTCGGCGCAGTTGCATATCGGACGGGCGAAGGCAGTGATGCGTAGCATAGGACGAAGGGGGACAAGGGGAGGGATAGGTGGAGAGGAAAGGCTTATCACACCTATTTCGGGGTGGCAGCTGTCACTCAGTCAACCGGTCTGCCATCCGTCAGACCGGCTGTGTACATTGTTTGTTTGTCAACTGTAACCCTTCAACCGCTGATCTTTGAATTCATGGCTGCTAAAGAGTGGTCGATTATCCGGAGTGAGAGGCGATTATCCAGTGACTTTTATATAGAAAAAATTCGGTTCCCTAGGAAATGAGGCGATTAAGGGGAAAAGGCGATTAAGCGGAGGGCGATTAAGCAGAGTCGACTGTATAATACAGAAGTACCTTATGAGTCTGAAGTTTAGAAGATCAGTTCAGTATACTGATCTTAGGAGGAGTTCAAGTTGGCTAGTAGAGTTTTGCATTAGAAATAAGGGATTTAGAATCAGTGTATTATAATGAGTATGCTGCCTATTGTGTACATGAGATATGAAGTTATGAGAACCAACTACATATGGTATTTTATGTGTTACTCTGTCTCACAAACAAATGTGATAAGTTGGGGGCTAGTAATTGTGATAACCATCTGCCTCTGTATCCCTATTTCAGCCCTTTGGCGAGGGTGTTGTCAGTGTGGTGGTTCCCCAGCTGCGTAGAGGGGAGAACAGTCTATATCTATGGCATGCAGGAAACCAGCAGTCACCTGTGCACACCTTTGTGGGACACAAGGATGTGATTCTGGAGTTTCAGTGGCGGAAGAAACAGGATGGTAAGTGTTTCAAATCATATAACAGGGCCAGACAAAGTAAGTCTCATTAAATGCAAACTGATTGATTAACAGTGTTGGTCTCCGCTAATTAAAGATCTCAAGGGTGAAAATATACATGCACTTAGTTTTTGTCAACTGAACTCCCTGCCTGACCCCCCCCCCCCCCCCCCCCNCCCCAAAAAAAAAAAACCAGCAAAAAACAACCTTTCTTTGTGATTAAAAAAAAAGAACTTGCTTTACATAATCATCAGACTGTCTGATAATTTTTAAGACACAGCTGAGATTGGACAAAATTTAAGATGATATTCATTTTGCCTGACTCTTTCACATATCATTTGTTTTGATTTATAATGTTTTATCATAAATGTATAAATTTTATGTCATCTGTGATGACATTGTCACAATTGGTATACTCAGCAACTGAAATTTGTAATATTTTTATGGGGAATTACCTCTCTTTTGCAGAATATATTCCATGTTTAGATGAACAAAACATATAGTTTCAGTTTTTACAATGATATTTTTTCCTTGTTGGGATTTCAACGTGAGGTGAGATACTTTTTGAGAATTTTTTTGCTTGTTCACTGGAATTTCAACTTGAGGTAACGTAATGTTTTCAAACTTCTCTTTCATCAAATATGAAACAAGGGTGTCTGTGTGAAATGTTCGATTTTTTGAGGCCCAGGTGTTTCACAAGAAGTATGTAGCAGTATGAACCAGCTCTGTAAATTTTTACTTTGTGAAAGATGTGTTCCTGCATATCCCTTTCTGCGGACACATCCCTTTTCTGCAGACACTGTACTAACTTTATGTCAGATCTAGTTCCAACTAACTCAGTTTTCCCTTGGACATGTTTTAAATGCTTGAACTGGTCTTAATTTAATATCATGTGCAGATATGCGAGATTATCATCTTGTCACATGGTCTAAAGATCAAAGTTTGAGAATCTGGAAAGTGGATCCCACCATGCAAAAGGTAAGCCTCTTGTTGCCAGATCAGAAAATACCCATGTGTGTGGCTTCACACTGACAGAGCATAGGGTTGGCCTTCACTCTTGTTTATGCGTTTTTAAAAATACATTTTAGAAGAAGATACAGATACTCTGTATTGGAAATTTAATGCAGAAAGAAAAACTGCATCATAGCAGGCATACTTTCTTTTGTTATGATTACCAAGATTGTTCAGGAACTCTGAATATGGTGTGATAATCTTAAATCATGTGAATATTTTGTACTTTGGTGATTTATTCCCAAATGTTGCATGTAGTCAGTCCGTTGTTTGTGCGTAGAGAAAGAGACTGAAGGAATGTTTGCATGTGAATAAGCACATATCTGGGTATGTTTGGAAGGAGGGCAGTCAAGTCTAGCCATTGACACTCATTCTTGTACCTGCACAAAAGTGACAGCACTTCATATGCCTGTGTTGATGAGAGGTCTATATTAGGAGGACAAGGATCATATTATCCCATGCAAGTGTGTGTGCATATGTAATTTATTACATTTCCCCCATCAGAAACATCCTGGACTTCTGTTGGTATTTAAAGAGCATTTTCTGTCAGTTTTTGTTTTCCTGATCCAGTGCCATGTGGGCTTGAGCTATATTGTGGTATGCTAAAGTGTAGTATGTGCAGGCTTTTGCCAGTGGTTTATAGTGTAAATATAAGGTATTTCCTAGATCTGGTTTGGAAGGAAAGTATTTCTATTGCAAATTGTTCAGATAGAGGCAGCTGAGAAGGTAGTGCTTCTCTGTTTCGTTTAAGTCATCACATAGAGGGCATTGTGGAGAATTAGAGGCTACATTTATGCATTGAGTATGGCATGATAAGTGCACAGGTAAAAGATGGCAATCTAGTCACATCTTTTGAGGAAGTCTTTTGGGTTTTTGAAAAATTTATTTCTGACTATAGATATAATGAATGAGTCTTGGCCTCATAGCACCCCTGTTAAAAGCATCTGTACCCCTGTTAAAAGCTTTTGATAAGAGCTAAAATGCGTCCTGTCCACATCAGTGGTTGTTGTAGCACATCTTAATCAACCCATCACAGGTCTTAAAGTTCCAACTTTGCAGCAAAAATCCAAGGTCATGGGACAGGGACAGTATGTGGGGCATCATGATATGTCTTACAGCCAGTTAAATTGAGGCTTTTGCTACTCGGCCAGGAACAAGGATATCAGACTAGGTGGTTTTTAGGTATTGAAGTTTTGAGTCTGTTCATTTCTGTACACAAAAATATTGAATTTGTGCTAAGTATTGTGGATAAATATAAGTTTTTTTGAGGTAGGTTAGATTACATCTACATTATAGTCTAAAATTGATCTTCAGCTGTGATTTTCTCTGATTGTTCACCAGTCTTTCACTTTAAGCTACTAAATCACAGGCCATAATAATACTAAGCCAAACCTTAATTCACCTGAAAAAGTATTTTTAAGTTTTCATACAATATCAATAACTTAAGATGCTCAAAAAGTCATGTGAGCCTCATTACAATTAACTGTAAGACATATATAGCAGCATTTCATTGGTCATATGAGTTTGAAGGGTCAAATAATTGTCTGATTTGAGGAAGAAATGGTATTTGGAAAGATTATACTGTGAACTTGTGTTAGGAAAAAAGTCCTTGTGCGACACTTGTTCTTGCATGCAGTTTAAGCTGGCTGGAAGCCTGCTCAATTCCTGTCCAATCAGCAGTTTGCTGCAGATTGTAGTATTTTATATGGGCTTAGGAGAGAGTTTTGAATTGAGGGAACAAGTTGTAAATGTTCATACTTTAATTTCTATCTGAATTGATCCCATTGCACAGTCCATTTTTATCAAGGCAGCACAGCTGAAGTTACTATTCTGTCCTTGTTCTTGAAATCATCAGATGTCTATTTTACATTTGTAATTATTCAGGCGGTTTTTGGTGCATTTGAGACCTGGAATGAATCCAAAGAATGAAAATATTAGTGTTATGCTATGAGCAAGAATTAATGTGCAACGACTTCACAAGCAAGAATTCCATAGGACCAGTGTTGCACAAGACCAGTGCTTCACTATTGGGGTGTTTTCCTAGTGTAGGAAGGTCAAGTTTGTAAGGTCCGATTGTAATGTTCATGTGAAGTTACAATCCCTACATATCTGATGTTACAGTTTTTGCATGTCTCGGCAGCCTTTTACAAGCTGGGTTGGTAAAGAAGATGAAGAAAAATTAACCATTAATCTTTCTTTATCCTGCTGGGAATATGGTTTACAATGCTAATTAGTGTTATACATTTTATTTATAGTAATGCGTACATTTATCGCAGGGCATATAATACTGCATCTTTTTCACAAATTAAATCTGTAATATAGTCGTTTCACACTCGATATCTGGCAAAGAATGCAGTGCAACCCTTAGAAATAAGTACATATATGCAGCAGTATGTAACCCACCAGATGGTGTTGGTAACTTGAGTACATAATATTGTTTTCTTTATCTTTGCTCATTTCAAGATGCTACTGATATTTTACATTAAGTGGCATTGCTTTGAAAAAAGTGGAAGATTGTTTATAAACTTACAATGAATGTTCTTCTGCAAGAACCAGCTTTTGCAGCTGATAATGTGTTCACGTTTGGTTCTCATTTTATTTTACAATGCCCTATGGCAGAAACTGGCTAGAAGGTCTATTTGCCCAGTGCCAGGTCTGAGAGTTACATTCTTTTCAGTCAAGGAAAGTGAGCCATTATCATACACAATGTATCCATCACAAAAAATTAATGGTGTTACCAACCTGAGCAGCAAGAGTTGGGCAGTGGGGTGCAGTCATCATCAGGTCTCCCACATAGTTCTCCACTGTCATCAGTGGGTTGGCAGGTTGTTTTCGTTGACCATGAAAACTGTTTCCTGCATTTTAAGTCCCCGCAGCACTGATTTTTTCCAAGCTGTAATACCATAAATATAGCATAGTCAATGTCTGAAACTTATTGAGAGCAGTGCATGGAAGTCCAAGCTCCAAAAATGACTCAAATTGAATGACAGATTGGTCAACTTCGCTAATATAAAGGAAATATTAATTGTGACAAGAATTCTTGATGCTGTATAATGAGTATTCAGAGGATTGTTTGTCAGTGAGCATGAAATATGTGCTAAGGAATATGACATAGTGACGTTCTCGGATGGAATAATCTGGGGGCAGAAGGGGCAATTTCCCCTGGATCTCACACCTCTCAAGGACCCTGAGGTCCCCTCGCCTCAGGTTTCCTTTATAGCCATTGCAGTTACGGGATTGGAAAAGTGGGCTGTCGATTATTTACAAAAGGGAGCTAATATGAACTTGCTTTGCAATACTTGGTTTTATTTGAGTTACCACACTTGGTATCCACGTAAGCAGGTTTTTTTTTTATTTTTGGCTTTGTCAGTCTTCGAAACAAAAGTCATGGAAAACTAAAATTAAAAGACTATAACCCTGCCAAGCACAGTGATTTATGCAGTTCTGTGGCCGCTCCAGTTTGATTTAATCATGACTTCAATGATCAAATTCTGCCTAGTTTGTTTGGCCACACATCAGATTCTGCCTAGTTTGTTTGGCCACAAAAGCCTGATTGTAGGTCCTAAGAAAAATCCTCTAAAGGCGCAGAAGGTCGTAGATAAAAACAGTGTGTGAGGAAAAAAGCAGAGATTCCACTTGTGCAGAAATTGCAGATATATCATCTGTTTGTTTTTAAAATGTACCTTTGCAGCTGTGTCAAAATACGACCAATTTATCTATGTTAAAATTGGCATTTTTTTCATTGGCATTTCTGAAAGAGATAGGGATAGGAAATGATGGTGCTGCTTGTTGTGATTCTTGGTCCTCCAAAGTTCGGTATTACTTACAGCACATGCTGAGTCCTTAGTCCTGCAGGCCAGATGCTGGGTGCTAAGAGCAACAAGAAGGAGTAGTAGAGCAATACACAGGGTGGTCTTCATGTTTGATTCGATTTGGAAACTGGACACAGATCTTACTGTTTGGGAGAGGCTAATTTCAGAGTTTAGGCTCAGGCTGTGCAGTGTAGCAGATTTCTGAAAAACAGTCAGATGTGTTTTACTGCAAATGCACAGGCAAAAAAAAGTTGCATAGAGTGTTCTGGAGTGTCTTGTTAAATCATGCAGGATATTTTCTACTTTGGTGTCATGACAAGTGTGGATCAGAAATTTTGTGACTTTGCCAAGAAAAGATGTGGATTTTGGCAAGGTGAATACATCATAGTGTTTTGACTTTATGCGCATAACATCACATCAAATTTCATTATGATACAGTATTTTCTTTGAAAAGGATTCTCTCCTATGCAGAGGTGTTCATTTTCAGCAAATTGTATAGCAGAGATTTTGCACTGCTCTCTTGGACCTCAATAAGAAGTGGCCGTTTATTCATGGGAGTATTGTGCTTATACTTAGGATTCACTCCCTTTCTTATTCACCTATAAAGAAATGGGCTGTCAAAAACTAAGCATGGTAGAACAAAAACATATGTTGATGGTAGTTTGGAATATGCAACAACTGACAGTTTGTTTTAACTGATATCATGACCATGAAAAAGCTTTAAAGTTGTCACTTGGATGCAGTATCCCCATAAACGCCGTCCTGAACGAAATTCGGGTTTTGATGTCTTTGATCGTCTGTGTCAAAATCTCAGACCTCTAGCTTCAGTTGTTCCATGGTACACTAGAAAACTGCAAAATATGTTAGTTATAAACTCACCCATATGGCCACATATCGGAATATTGTGCTCACTTGTTCAGGTACTTCACAAAAGGTCACCATGAGAAAAGTTCGTGTTCTTTCCTGACACAAACCTTTGTTGGACTTTGTCACCAAGCAGTGTCAGTGACAAAAACTCATAAAACTCTTTGTTTATTTTTTTTCTCAAACTATAGCTCAGTAAGTTCTTACTCAACAGACTGAACTGTATTTTGCACTACACCGCATTCACCATGAGAGCGTACTTCCAAATAATTACTTTGTTAAATGTAATTTTATGAAAATGAGACAGCTTTTTCCTTCTCATGTAAAATCTGAATTTTTGTGTTAACTCGGATATTGCAAATCAAAGGATGAGATAGGTTGCATTTGAACTCACCTGCTTATTTTTCGTCCTGAGAAAGGTTGCATTTGAACTCACCTGCTTGTTTTCCGTCCCGGTTTGAACATAGTACCACCGAGCTAGTCTTGGACATTTATATAGTCTTGCTTTATAAGCGCGTGAGTAATCACAGTGATCACAGGTGCACGCGGGAGAGACTGCTCGTGCAAATTAGCACCTTATGGGACGATATTTATTTAGTAGAGATACTAAACCTCCAAACAGTTTCAAATCCTTGTGACCTTTTGTTATTTTGATCGCGAAAAAACAAAATAAAAATGTAAGACGAAGACACCAGAAGGACCTCATTTCAATAAGAGCACTAACACCATACCAGTTTCTGGGATTCTTTTATCCTTGTATTAAATCCCTGTATGTAAGGAATGAGGAACTACTTAACACAACGAAACATGGAAGAGATGATAGAAATTATTCAAAATCGAAGATTGGGAAGGCTCGGACTTCTCATGAGGATGGACAATAGCAGATTCTCAGAGAAGTTAGATGATAGAGTGAAAAAAGGAGGAGAGGCCGATCAAAAATCACATGGGATAACACAATAAATTACTAACGACCTAAATAATATGAACATCTCATAGACAGAAGCAAAGAAATTTGCGGAAGACTGTAGCTTATAGAGGAGGAGCCCTGCGTAGTGTGTCACTGAGTGTGTCACTGGCAGAGGGGAGCTAAGTGCGAAGCCCTCTTTAAGAATTTGATGTCCTACTTTCAGAGGCAGCTGTCCAAAATTTTCGGTTCACTTTAATCAGTTGTAACAGATTCATAGCCAGAATGCAGCTTTACAAAGTACTTTTAGTTTTGCAAGTGTCTCCATGTTCTGGTGTTGGACCATTTTCTCACGTGCTGTGCTAGTTTTGTCATTATGCTATATCAGTTTGGGTATTGTGTCATCTGTAATTTGTTCACTTGTAATTAAAGCAACTGCGGTCAGTTACAGAATTAGCGTTAATATAAGTGATAATGATCCCCACTTTATCGCGGGCATAGACAGAAGTAGCCATCAGTCATTGACAGGATCGACTGGGAGGGTACTTGGCCCTGTGGCTTATCGAAACTCCTTAGTCATTACCTGTTTCCAGAAACATCATCATTGCATTCTGGACATGTCCATAGGTGTTGCTATCCCCACCCCAAAAGCCATCCAAAATACCACTTGCTTATTGTGCCGGTTGTCATCTGATTGAGAACTGCTCTGTACCTTCGAGAAAGCGTGCAGTATCTTCTACTTTCTTTCACTGCACCCATCTCCTTCACGCATCTCACTGCATGGTTCCAGTCCCAGATCTTCTCTTCCTCTTCCTTTAATTTCCCTTAAAACGTGGGGACTCACGACCTTGAACTTCATGTAGTCGATAAAACAACCTACATGATTGTTATATGTATAGGTATTGCTTTGGTCCCGAGTCTCCTCACTTCTATGTCCCCTCTCCTTCCTCCGCCCTTTTCCATGATGACATGAAGAGGCAATTTAGAGTCTGCGGGACCCTGGGCACGAGAATGATGCGGGGAATCCTTCTACACTGACTAAGAAGTTCCTTATTGGGGCAGATTCTACTATGGCAGCAAGTTTAAGGACATCGGTTCGGTTTCTTCCCATGCACCTTTTTCGTTCACCCTCCTTCTCTCTTTTTCCTCCTGTCTTTTTATTTCCATTATTGTTTTTTCTCCGGGGGGGG
>JAWQUT010000157.1:718578-729475 GCA_033807755.1 Ellobium chinense
AAAATGTAGGCCTAAGTCTAAGCATTGTGGAAGAGGAGAGTGAGTGTCCTCCACCTCATCCTCTCATGACCGGTGGGCATACACATAATTCTCACGTTAGTTAACGCACTGCGGTAACCACGGGGAACGTCTGAAACATTAGTAGTGTTCACAGTGGTTAAGGCAATGCGTTAATTAACGCAAGGATTATGCATATGGCCACAGGTTCATGTCCTCCCCCGATTCCTTAGAGAGGGACACTGGTCAGAGGTCCATACCGACCCCTTAGTGCAACTTTGTCTTAAGTGCCAATTTTATCAAAAGGGATTTAAAACCATGGTGCTGTGCACCAGGAGAAGGCCTCTTAAAGTAACTTTGTCTCATCTCCATCCTCAATGAAACGAGAGAGTTATTAAAAATAAACACTTTGTCTTATGGACCAAATCTATCATCAGCCAAACATTTCAACTCTGGATTTCTCAAAACTTGACCAGTGGCGCTTAAGACAAAGTTGCATTAAGGGGTCGATACTCCGGTGGTCCTTGTGGTGCTTCCTGGAAGGCCGCGTCCTGATCCAAGGGGTTGTCTTTTTAAGTGGACCAGTTTGCAAGGATGCCACTGTTCAAAGAATTCTCAGAAATCAGAGAACGTTGTTCTTTCACACATTACTAATTTGGTTTCAGTTTGAGAAACATCAGAACACCTTGCATCGAAAAAGTGAAATTTAAAAAAAAAAAAAAAGGGACACAATTTTCTAGTGTTTTCTGTTTGGCTCGAACATTCTTTTTCAAGGTTATATTTGTAGATCATTCTGTTTACTTCCTTAAATCCATGTAAGTTTATTTCATAAGAACGTTTTTAATCTTATGGACATCACTACTAAGAATCACATAATTTCAACTAGACACTATTATAAAGCTAGGTAGTTCAGAGGATTCTCCGCAAAGTGAATGGCATCTCTAAGTCTTGAGTTATACATGATGATGATCGCGAAGGTGACATGAGTTGACTATAGCAGGATGACATCAGATGTGAGGCAAAGAATCTGAATTAGCACGTTTTTAACAATCATGCCTAGGCCGTAATGGACGGTATATGGGCGGTCAAAATAATATTTAACGAATGGCTCGGCAAACACAACAAAATATACAGTAAATTATCGTTACTGACAATAAAGGTACAAAAGATATAAATACGTAGTGTAATTTCTGTTTCAGGAAAAGCTAGAATAAAACTCGAACCTGCCATGAGGAAAAGCAGAAAGAAAAAACTATGGGCCAGTTTAAATACGTAGCCTACATTTCTAATTGCTGGTTTCTATAATAATCATAATGAATCTCGGTATTTTTTCAAGTGTATTCTTTTTTTTTCAGAAAACATTAATCCGCACTGGAAATAAGTAAATAATGCAAACCATAATAATTTAACAAATTTAATACATAATATTTCAAGTGTATTCCTTGAAATTCTTCTGAAAAGTTCATTCATTAAAAATTATCCACGTGATCAGTGGGACTATCAACTCAGAAATACATTTGTGGAAGGTTTAACCGTGACATGAATTCGTCACATACACGTGCAGAAAACGCTTTACAGGAAGGCAGTGTTAATGAGGTATTTTCAGACGGGTCAGTTACACCACGTGATCTAGGGATTGCTAGGCTATTATGATAAATGACGAGTAATCATACATGAGCAGAGCATGTAAACAAACCAACGTGTGAGCAAGATTTCCTAGGTCACGTGATGGAGCTGAAAATACCTAATTAGAGTTTATGATCCTGATGGCTTATTACGGCTTAAGGTAGAGCATAGGTAGTAAATGTGCCCTCTATCACGGTACAAGGCGCTAGAATAGCTAACATTTTGTTGTTGTTTGCCTTGCTCTTATCAGGACGTATGTCTTGTGTATATAGCAGGCCAGGCTGTTCACCCTATGCCTTGACCTCTTGGAATGTCGGAAAAGCTGATCGCTGGATCTAGTTACGATATAGTAGAAAGGTTATAAAGTATTCGGAAACTCAAGAACCCGTTTATTTTGGTGCTCCGTGCGACCTTGAGAAATTGCTCTTTGAGTTTCGTTCCGCTTTAAGTTTCATACGGATCAAATAAATGCATATTATTATACGCTTGTTTTCACATTCGTGCGCCAATGAGTCACCATTGTTTATTTACTTTAATGCCCTTTTTCTTCTTTCCCCGCCAGTCGAGCCCCCACATAATCTGTAGGGAAAGTCATTATGTCCTCTTTGAGGACCTGCGTGCTGTGTGTGCTTCTCTTTTGCATATACAAGGAGGGAATGTATAAGAGTATGGAAAGCTTGGCGACCTCCTGTTTCCAATTCTTGACAATTTTGTTTTCTTTTCCTCCTCCTCCCCCTCCCCCCTCGCCCCAGTGCTACCTTCTGTGTCCCTCCCCTCGCCCCCCTTCCTTCCCCCATCTGTTTTTCTTCGTTTCCTCAACTCTCCTTGTCCCTGAAGCTGAAAGTTGTGGGTGAAGGTCGGTCGCACCATCCAGTCCGGAACTCTAGCAATCTTGCAATAATGAGTTTTCTTTTTTTGTTGAAAACCGAGTTCTGGAAACCTTTTACTGTCGGGGTTTTTCGTCGTGTATATATTGACTCACCCTGCTTGACAAAACAGCGTATTGTAACTATATTGCATAGCTGTACATGATGCAACTTAACTTTCTCTTACACTGAGGACACAAGAACTCGCATCTCCAGGAAGACGTATGTTTCTGTCATTACAGATGGTACGTTGAAACCAAGTGAACGCTGCGCTTTCCTCGCGCGAGTACTATTTTGACGTCTGGCATTATGCTTGTTTATCTCCGTGTCGCCCTGTGTGTATCTGACGCTGAATGAATGCATCCTCGTGTGAGCATTATAGGCGTGGCTGAACACAACATGTCTGCTTGCATTGAGGTATGAAGATGCCAGTGTTTTTTTCACTGTTGGCTATATTAGGTATTACTCCTCTCATTGACTTATCCAGCGGCCCCAGGCCAAAATACTTTCCAAACATTTAGGGACATTTCTGTCTGTTTTAGTCCGGTAAAATCGGAAAATTACCACTTCTTTTATTATTTTTTTTTCGACTTTTAATTATTCCGGATGGAGTAATTCCAATCTACGGCCGCGGTCCAACTTTTTCATGGCACCTAAGGTATTCGTTTGCTTTGGATGCGTGTCGGTGCTATAGGTATTTTATCCCAAACAGCGCCTTGTCTGTCTCTCTTCCTTTGATAGGTGGTGGGCTTCTTAGTCAGATATTTGCAGGAAGTTGGCAGATGTGAATGCAAGTATGCGGCTGCGTCGAGTGGCCGTATACATATATTCCTTACGTAAGTTAACGATTTGCGTTAACCACAAAGAACACTACTAACATTTTGGGAGTTTCCAGTGGTTACCGCAGAGTGTTAACTAACGTGTAGAATATGCATACGGCCACAGATGAGTACAATATCACACAGTTTAAGATTTTAGGTGGAAGCAGGAGGTCAGCTTATTGTGGGGAATATTGACACCAGTTCAAAAGATGATCAGCTGATGTCTTCTGATTGGAGCATGTGGATCTAGACCACTGTCAATTGTCTATGCCATGGGAATTTGCCCCACAGCTATGTTGATCCCATCCGTGGACTGGGATTTCGTCCGATATAATAACTTACGCCTTGGCTACACTTCAGTGCTTGGTATCTGACTTAAGACTAACCTAAAGAACAAGGAGTTGTAATGTATGACGTTAAGAACAGTCAGTTCAACTTAATTGCACTTCTGTGAGTTGCGATTTAAAGGAGTTGCGGTTGTCCAGTGATTTTTGGTGAGAACATACAGCATTCTTTTGTCTGAAAGCTATTGCTGATATTAAGCGAACTGAGCTTAAGCGTAAACGACTGTACTACACATAACACAGTGCTCATGTCCCAGTATTAGACGAACTGCAGGCAAAAGTGCAGTATTTTAAGAATCAGATTAGCTACTTCAGAGACGATGAATTGAAGCTCTTCTGCGTGTGACGTAAAATTTAATGACTCCTATGTGACAGTTGGTGGCGTCTTTAGTTTTTTGAAGATCGAGGTAATTATCTGTCAGTGATATTTTGCAAGACGTCAAGGACCCGTAGCATTTGAATTGCAACATCGCGCGCGTTTTTGAAATACACATTTCTAACAGTGCTTGACTTGTGCCAGTGTTAAATCTAAATAGTTAATTCAGCGGCCTGCTGATTAGGTTAAAGATATACATTTTTTTTGTTATGGCTGCTTTTTATCTGCATAAAGCATTTTTATGAAGTAACGATGCGCGGAGGTTTCCGGACGAAAGAATGGCAGGCTTTGATCGGTGAAACGTGAAAATTTTTCGTACTTTCTGGCATTGTTATTTGAGGCACCTTCTTCCGTAGCGCCAGTGCCGTTGGCATACTTAAATTTCAACCCAGTTGGAGTGAGAAATGTTTGGTTTTTTAAGTTTACTGTCCAAATACTCCTCTTTTAATTGACCGTCCCCAACAGTGCAGGAATCTGTATATGGCGGCATTTCAGATGTGAGATGACCTTGTTTTTCGTTGTGGTAGGGCAGTGTCTCCTTCCCTTTGAGGAAAGGGAGGGGGTGGAGGATTAGTTCCTATTCATTGGGACTAGCTATCTTATTTATTCTTACTCTTTTGTAATTTTAATTTGGAAAAAGGCGAGGAGAGGTTGGTTCTGTATTGTGGGGTAATTTTAAGAAAGTTCCCGCAGTTGATAGAGCTCCGAGAGGTTCGAGATGGAATAGAAAAGAGACACTCTCTTGCAATGACTGGATGGAAGGGCCTGACAGACAGATCGTTTGCTTCTTTCTCACGCCCTACAAAAACAAAAAAAAAGGCATTTTAGCGATTTTAACTGGACGTTGTAAGCGTATAAGGCAATGCGGATTTCAGTGTTCCATGCTCCGTTTGATATGGCGTTTTTAGCTGTGTATAGCTTGTCAGTAGACTCAGACCACACTTGTTCTCCGACCCATCCACTCACTTGTGAATCCCCTCGTGGTGTCACGTTAAAATAAATTTGCTCTCTATCAGGTTACTGCTGTCATCGCCGCCAGCCACCCACATCACTACAAGGACCACTTGAGGTTTGTAGTGTAGATATGACATCCAACCATGTAGGACACGAAGGGTAAAGAAATGGAACAAGGTTTTTGCTTAAAGTCTTTAAAGGTATTAAAGGAATGTGGTACTTTGCTGTTTAAAGGAACCAACCAAAATATTCGCAGGTGTATGTTATTGAACAGCGGTAGACCTTGCCGTTGTTCAGGCCAATATCCAGCTTGGCAAGTTTGTTAGCTAGAACATGAGACCGACCAGTAGGGAAAAAAAACAAACAACTGAGATGGCATGACTAGAAACCATAAGGTGGTGCCGAATTTTTTTTTTCTTTATGCGGACACGGAGCAACAAAAATGAATTCAACCGACCATTAAAATATCAACAACAACAATGACATCTGTTAGTGTAAACAGCATCTGCGGTATTAGGAGCAGTCGAAGGACAACAATATTGAATTCACGCCTCGCTGTCCCACGTCGATATTTCATACGCACACTCTTCTCAGGCGCACGCTGCTCTCACAATGAACGTTTCCCCCTCCTCTCTCTTCTCATTCTCTCTGTCCATTCTTTGACCAAAAGGGAAAAAATGTATCGGTGTTGGCTGTATGAACAGGCAGAAGTCACATAACATGGCGCTAACGGGATCCAGCCAGATGGGTCCAAAGTCACAGCGCCATATTATATGACCACGACTGACCCCCGACCTGAACACACACTATCATGTCCGGGTAACTATACTGGCGCCTTGACCTAAATGTTCCAGGTGTGACCTCATTTTTCTCCCCATGGGCTTAATAATTGTATGGTATCGACGATTAGCGTGTTACAGCGGTCGTTGGTCGACTAAGGTTGGAGAATGTGAGCGTTCGATAGGACTTCAGTGAGGCAACGTCTAGCAGAGGAGGGAGGACGTTGGAAAGATAGGAGAAGTGCATAGAAAACAGTATACATTTCCAATAGCGAAGAACATGCAGAGTACAGAAATAATTTAAAGGCGCTGACCACTAGCATTCTGACAGTTAATTAGTGGAGATTTGATAATTGGCTTAGTATTAATCGAATCAAACGTGATGAAGAGTATGGGAGGTTTTACTGTAACTTTTAAATCCCCAGTCTGGAACAATGTGACGAAACGTAAATCACAGCCGAAGAGCAGGAGGGGCTGAAAAGAATGCTGGGTCAGTGCTTAACCATCCTCGCCCTCGACCCTCCCCAGCACAGATCTGTGACGAAATGTCTTCAGACTGCCAGTGTTCGTCAGTTCAGTTTTACGAGCATCCACTTCAACAGAGCTTAATCATTCTTGAGGAGCAAGAGGCCAAGTAAAGGGTGGGGTGAAGCGAGAAGAAATTACCGCTGCTGTTGCCACCACCAAGTTGTTTTTTTTTAAAAGGAGGTGGAGGGGGGGGGTGAGGCTACCGAGGCACAATATGGATTGACGTAAGGCTAGTTAATGAGGCATGAGTAACATACTTGCGTCACTTCACCATTTAAATTTTCTTCCTTACGAGATCCTTTGACTGCCATGTAGTCTACAGATTTTCTTTCTTGTGTCTGTCTTGTGTTTGTCACTCTCGACTGCGTTTTATCTCAGGATAACTAGATCAAGATGTATAATCACTTTGAAAAAAACAAAACGCGATTTGCAAGTCTGGTATTCATGCTAATCCATGCGTGACTTCATCAGCAGGTATGATCACTTTAGGGTATTCTCAACTCCCTGTCATTTATAGAAGCTGATCACTAGCATTCTGACTAGCATTCTTCGACTGCTTATATTCAGGTACCCATTTTATAAGCGGGTGGAGAGGGAAATACGATACGTGAATGAAATGCTTTCCCAAGGCATTTACACCATGACCGTAGTCGGGAATCGAACTCACGACCTTTTGATCATGAGTCAAACACCGTAACCATTGGACCACGCTGCTGATGCTTTTGATGACAAATAGTGCTTTTGATGACAAGTAGTGCTTTTGATGACAAACAGTGCTTTTGATGACAAGTTGTGCTTTTGATGACAAATAGTGCTTTTGATGACAAAAAGTCTTAAATGAAAACCGATAGTAGTAAAAGATTCAGTGCAATTGGCCTTACCTCTTTTCTAATGTCGCTGTGACATACTGAGAACCGACTGTAGGCCTCTCCGATTTCTCATTGCAGTTTAACTTAAGGTTCTGTGGATGAAATTACGTCGTGGGTTGTTTTGGACGTAGGCGAGGCGTAACAGGCACAGACATTGAAGAGGTTCATTACTTTTGTTTATTTAAGATTTAATACCGTAAAGGCGCGGGCTTACTTGGCCCACCCTGTGATATCAGATGTCTGACACCAGACAAAACATTACTAGAGAACAACAGGGTGCTGTTGGGGAATATGGTATGGAGATTTAACCCAGTTTGAAGTATTACTTATAATATTTATGGATGAAAGAGGGTATAGGCTGTGACGATTGTGGTTTGGATAAATGTCTTTTTCATATTACACTTGACTTTGGGAGGTCGTGATGCCTTCTCTTCTTAAGTCTTGTCACACTGACCTCGTTGGATGGGGGTCGTTGAATCTGAGGACACTGACCCGCTCTTTTCAGACAGGTACACTAATTAAGAGTTAGCTTTCTCACAGAAAACGCCACATAACANGAGTGGGAAATACGTGAATGAAATGCTTTCCCAAGGCATTTACACCATGACCGTGGTCGGGAATCGAACCCATGACCTTTTGATCATGTCCAACGCGTAACCATTGGACCACGCTGCTGATGCTCTTGTTGACAAGTAGTGCTTTTGATAACAAATAGTGCTTTTGATAACAAATAGTGCTTTTGATGACAAATAGTGCTTTTGATGACAAGTAGTGCTTTTGATGACAAATAATGCTCATGATGACTAAAAGTCTTAAATGAATACCGATGGTAGTAAAAGATTCAGTGCAATTGGCCTTAACTCTTCTCTAATGTCGCTGTGACATACTGAGAACCGACTGTAGACCTCTCCGATTACTCCTTGCAGTTTAACTTGAGGTTCTGTGGATGAAATTGCGTCTTGGGTTGTTTTGGACGTAGGCGAGGCGTAACAGGCACAGACATTGAAGAAGTTCATTACTTTTGTTTATTTAAGATTTAATACCGTAAAAGCGTGGGCTTACTTGGCCCACCCTGTGATATCAGATGTCTGACACCAGACAAAACATTACTAGAGAACAACAGGGTGCTGTTGGGGAATATGGTATGGAGATTTAACCCAGTTTGAAGTATTACTTATAATATTTATGGATGAAAGAGGGTATAGGCTGTGACGATTGTGGTTTGGATAAATGTCTTTTTCATATTACACTTGACTTTGGGAGGTCGTGATGCCTTCTCTTCTTAAGTCTTGTCACACTGACCTCGTTGGATGGGGGTCGTTGAATCTGAGGACACTGACCCGCTCTTTTCAGACAGGTACACTAATTAAGAGTTAGCTTTCTCACAGAAAACGCCACATAACACTACGAGGCAGGATATGTTTTGTGTGTGTTCTTTTTTAGACTTTGTAACTGGAAGGTTTATGATTCGTTCCCCCATGCCGAAGTCAGGTTTGAATCAAGCAGGAGCTAGGACTACTATGTGAAGGTAAATAATTGTAGATTATCATTTTTGTATCATGGCAGATTATTGGGAAGAGAAGTGGAAAAGAAAAGTTTCCTCCAGTGTCTTTGGTTATTCGAACTGTAAGTTTCGAGTTCTGATAACTATTGTCTGTGAAGACAGGAGATAGAATTGACTTCATCCATCAGTCAGAGAGAGAGAGAGAGAGAGAGGACGTGTTTTGGAGTGTGGTCGAAAATGTGATCACTTAAGATTTGATTTATACAGTACCAGAATTGTACCTTTTTAGTAGTGTCATCACCAGCAGAATTGAGCAAAGTTACGAGGATAGTACGGTCAAGGGGCTGAAAGTTAAGACATGTCAGTGGTCTCTAAACATTGATCTCCTATTCTCTCTCTGTTTCTGTGTCTTAACAAGTTAACTTGTCCTCCCCTCCCGCCAGTGACAAGATTTATAATGGGCATGTTTTGGTTCCGGAAGGGTTCTTTGGATTTTACTCGTGTGTTTGGCGCGCACTATACTCGCCTACATCATCGCCTGAGGTCAAGCGGGGTAGGTCATAGATCAAAATGCAGAGTGGGAAAAAAAGCAAAGCGTGGGGCTGTTGCTCTAAGGGGCCAGCGCCGTTTGCCAAAATGAAAGGAAGGTCATGGGTGAAAATAGCACGATTCTCGCTACTGAATGAGTGGGAGCATAATACTTGGTACCTTATTCATTGCTCAAGTATCTACTTGTTTTCAGAACACTTCCGGAATTCCTTTACTTTGGCAGCTTTAGTTATACCTGCGACTGCTCCTCCCCACTTGATCTTGATACAAGTGGTCTGGTATCTCATGTGCTTAGAAGTCACGTCCATCAATGTTGAACCAGTGCTGTCTGGAGTTACTGTGCCGCAAATAATTTTGGTCGTAAACACGGAAGTTTGTCTGGCAGTCTCTTGTTTACACTCTCCGCAGGTATGTTTCCAACAGAATGTCTCTCGTTGTGTCTAAGGGCAGAGGCGTATTTTGAAGTGACTGCTCTTGTTTAGAGTATTTACCTGGATGGTACAAATAAAATAGTGAAAAAAAAAATGTTTCATGGCATCGGTGGGTCCTTAAACTGCAAATATCTCTTGGCGGTGGCCATTGTATTGAGCGAGTTGTTTCGAGATACGCCGCTGCATTTGGATTGCATTTATCATAATAACCTTGGGAGAAACATGGCAGTTACGTGCATATTATTCATAATTGTCTTTATCGTTTTTGGCGACGCTGCGTTGCTGCAATAGAATGATGATGCAAGTGTCAGCGTATGTTATAAATAATGTGACTTTATTGTGAGCCCTTTCGCTGCTAAAAGTAATTCAGCTTTGTTTGGGTTGGCTCCAGTTCGACGGATATTATAGATCACTTTCATTCCGCACTATTTTTCCTAATATACATACATAATCGAATTTGTGGTCTTGTGTTCCTCTCTCGTACATTATTTTTTTATTACACCAATAGATCTGTTCCAAGAATGTAATCTTTTTTTTTTCTCTTTCAAGTCTTGTGGTAGCCCATGGAGTTTGAAATCAGGTCTTTTTTTTTCTATGGGCCCGGATTTCCTTGGCAATGTTTTCTCCAGATCGCGCGATTCGCCTCTTAAATTTCAAAATCTCTCTCTCTGCTTAAATTATATTGAACGCGGCCCGATCTCCCCTTCTTTCCTGCGCTCCAAAATTTGCATTGTTTTACTTGAGATAAACTTAAAATCCCTTCAGATATTTACGAATCTTTCCTCAGATTTATGACAAGTGGGAAATGTCGCCCCCAACTCATGTGACCTAGACAAAATACTGCTTCTTAATTGCCCCGGATTCTTTCATTCTTATAGACCATGCCTTGCAGTTTGACTGGCACACCTTCTGCTCTGAACTACGATTCCCTGTACCTTGCTACCTAGTGGTAATTTTGGCTGACTAGTTCTAGCTGGTTGTACGAGTATTTGACGTCATACTGTAAACAATTTGTTATCTATGTACATCGTCTAGGCCTATTGTAGCCGTGTCATTCTGTCGGGCCTTGACATGTCCTTTTCCCCTTCATCATGTCATGTTGTTGGCTGTCAGGTCAGCCTTAGGAGTGGATGTCGATGAAGATTGTGAATACAGTTAACCCGCATGCATGTCTTGGACATGTATGTTGTAGGGAAATGCTCTGTACTTTTTTGTTTATAGACGCGTACGAGACGGCTTAAACGCCCCACCCC
>JAWQUT010000157.1:737488-751893 GCA_033807755.1 Ellobium chinense
TGGGTGGGTGAGTGAGTGAGTGAGTGAGTGAGTGAGTGAGTGAGTGAGTGAGTGCGTGCGTACGTGCTAAAAAATGATGTCGAAGAAGAAGACGATAAGAACAAAACAAAGCTTTATTCTCAAATGGATAAAGTACAACAGTATGGGTCCAAGCATGACAATAGAGGGAAGGAATAGAATAGAGCCAGAATGTACTGTGGTTCATCTTGCTGTAAAAGCAAACTCGTTACACGTTACAATTTCAAGTTTCAACGTTCAAGTTCATTTTATTTAGACCAGTAGCCAATCTTGAAACAGTTACAACAATACATAAGCATAATATTCAAACAACAGTGCATGTATACATGTATATTATGTTCCCTGTCACTAAATCTCCCTATCTTGTCCGTCCGTCCGTGTTTGTCTTACAAACGGCCTCAGACCCTGGTCGCAAACTTCACTGAACTCAACAAACTTTCTGTGAACTTCCATAAATCTGAGTTCAAAGTTATTTTAATGACATTTATTGGGGGAGATAAGACCTGTGCTTGTTATGTCATGACTATTCTTCACTTTGAAGACCTGAGCCGAAGCATTTTGAAGATTTGACCCGAAATACATACAGTAAGTGTTTACATGCAGGTGACACTATCGTAGTTGACATTATAACTATGGCAACGTATTCAAGCAGTGACGAGCTGTATCTCAGAATGCCGCCACTGTTTTTGATGGTTAGCGTGCAAAATACTAGTAAGTAGATTCGGAATAGCCATTAAAAATGTGTGATATCAGTAGGAGTGAATGTAAGATACAGTATTATATTATACTGTTACAGGAGATTTCATTCTGCTTGTGGCGATGAATGATGGTTGGTGTGATAGTGGCCGTGGTGTAGTATTGGTGTTAATGATACATTGACTCCGCTTAATCGCAGCTGTCATTTAATCACATTTTCTACATGACACAGTGCTGCTCTTTCTATGTTAAAGTCACTGGATAGTCGCAGTTTCTTTTAATCGCAACTTTTACCATGCTCCCGATGGATGGAGTTCAGCAGATTGACTGTACTTAAATGGTAGTGGTGGTGGTGGTGGACATGGTGGTGGTTGTAGTAGTGGATGCAGGGGCCAAGCACCAATAGTTCTGGTGATATTTATGGACCCTCAAAGCGGATGAGAATGATGGCAATAGAAGAGTAATATAAATAATATAAGATCAGTCCGTTCCAATGCGATGATCTGGAGATACGGCTTTTGCGGGTACGTGGTCACAGACATTTGAAACACAATATGGACTGGATTTATATTTTAGATGAAATCGTAGTAAGCTTAAATTTTAATATCGCCTCTGTCCTTGCCTTAATTTCAGGAGAAATTCCGAGATTTTTTTTTTACTACGGCGGGACCACCGTGTCATTTGGGAGCTTGCGCAGTAACGATGGGCTCTCTTACGATCGTAAGAATTACATTAGTGCATCGATGTTGAATGCGCCCTTAGCAGCGTTCAACATACAGAGTTAATGTAAGTCTTACGATGGTGAGAGATGTTGATGGGCAGGTTCGCAGTTATGTGTTTCAACAAGGGCCCTTGATATAGTGACCTAAGATAAATGGTGAAATAACTGCAGCGACCATGTGTTGAAATATTCCCGTATGAAAATAGTAGAGACGGTGAACTGAGGATTTTATTATTCTTTGACTTCTTCTTCATTTCTTATCTAACATTGTTTATACAACATGTCAGCGACAACCACCTTCGAGATAGACACTTTCCGATACCTGTACGTTTATCGGTCTGCACTTTGCAGTGGTTTAGATTTAGCCATATTGTAGACCACCGTGCTAAGAGAAACGAATGATTGTTTACGGATGAGATACCTATGCATTGATCTATGCAAGGAATGCTGAAGTGCGTGATTGACATCTGTGCGCCTTGACACGCCAACAAACATTGATTCAGACTAAGGGTGCACAACCGGTGACCAGCGGGCCAAACTATGGCCCGCTAAGTGTGTAAAATATGGTCCGCCAGTTACGGTAGATTAGTGTCTATACTGTAAATGGAAATGTCATGCTTTATTGTGAAATTCGGCCCTCATAAAACGATTCATACACAAAACTGGCTCGCCTTTAGAGTTGGTTGGCATAATATACACGTAAGGAAATAGCCTGTTCACACAGCAAGAAAGGAAGGATGGGAGAGACGGAATGTTACAGACTATTCGCAAAATTCGAGTTCCGACGATATTGTGCAAAATGTGTGTGAGATGAGGGTTGGGTAGGTGGGAGGATGTGGTGCATCTGCGGGGGAGTAGGGTGAGCTGTCACATCCACAATCCTTGATTATTATGGGCGATAATGTTGTGCGCAATGTGTGAGCAGAGATGGTGGGAAGGAGTGTGAGTGGCTGAAGATATGATTGAATATTTAATAGACATATTTGAGCTTATCAGTATTTGAAAGAGATGGAAAGAGAGAGGGGGAGTGCTGGCGTTTGAGATTGAGGCAATCTGTCACACCCAGAAAAATAAATTATGCGATGTTGTTGGGCAGAGAGAGAGAGAGAGAAAGAGAGAGAGAGAGAGAAAGAGAGAGAGAGAGAGAGTACCGTTGTACGGGAGCCTGGGGAGATTTAAGATTGCACACCAACTGTGTTTTACGGTATTATTTTTGTGAAAAATATGCTTGTATGTGTATGCGCGTGCGCGCACGCGTGTGTGTATGTTAGGGACGGAGAGAGAGAAGGAGATTTCGGGAAGAGAGTCTGTTTAGTTGGTGTCCTGCTTTGAGCATTTAAGAATTTTCAGTAAGTCTTTATATTTGAGAAGAGAAGGCGATGATGATGAAATCACGAAACCAGATACTTGTTGCTGTTATTGAGATGGCCGTTTGCAGGAGAAAATGATCTTTGCAGCTCACCCACTATATTATTTTTTTTTCTTCGGCTCGGGTAGTAGAGTGAAGATGATTTCGACACCATCCTCACTCCTGCTTCACCTAAACCAGCATGACCACTGATTTTTCTTTTTCGTTACGTACGTGGAAGCCTCTCTCTCTCTCTCTCTCTCTCTCTCTCTCTCTCTCTCTCTCTCTCTGTGTTTCTATCCTGCTTTCTCTTCTCAGTCCCTCCGTCTTTTGGCAACAAAAACAAACTGACACAACAACCCACATAGTTTTCCCTCAAAGAAAAACACCCCACCCCCTTCGCCTCGCCTCTCCACTCCACATCTGCTGTATCCGCCTCTCCTTCTGTTCAGTCGCTCCGCCCTACTGAGCTAGCGGTCGCCGACCTCGCCATGTTGTGCCCGCGCTCGACAAGGTCTATGGCTTCCAAATCTCTCTTCCCCTCAATGAGAAGCGATAGTGTATGTATTTTGATGGTTGCACCGGTGGCCGATGGAGTATGTCGCTCGTGTCTTCCTGAACTTAATGTGGGTCATAGTGCTAAAGATAATATAGTAATACTATGGACCCCGTAGGATGTAGAGCAACGGCCGCGGCCAGCCAAGACTGACGCATCCATACAAATAATAGTATATTTATACAGGTACTTTGAGGTCAGTGGACGTATCAAGCTTATCGTTATCAGTGTATCGGACCCGTACTATAATAGCGGAAGACAGGACAGAGGATTTTGATTTTCACAAACAGCACTGGTACTAGTGACTTCTGTGCCTGAAAGACAGTGGATAAGTGAATGCTTTTGGGACATCTGTGATTGAGCTGCATCTTCCTGCTGTGGATATCAGTTTGCAGATTCTCTAGGTAAAGCTAGATTTCAGGATTTTTGTGCATTGAGTAAGTGTGTTTTTTTTTAACACTTGCAAGAGTTAATCATTTAATATAAGGATACTATTTGAGAGCTTGCGCATTAACGATGTGATTGAGCTCTTAACTAATTACATTAGTGCGTCGTTTGCTGAATGCAGCCTTAGTAGCATTCAACATGCAGAGTCAGTTGAGAACTTGCGCATTATCGAAGGGATCTCTTACCATCGCAAGAATTGCATCAACTCTGCATGTTGAACGCCACTAAGAATACAGCCAGCACTGATGCACTAATGAGATATTACGATGGTAAGAGATCCCATCCTTACTGCCCACGCTCTCAAATGTGATTCTGACGATTGTAAAAGATGCCATCGTTAATGCGCAAGCTCTCACAAATCTGCGTCGTGCTACTATTTCAGGTATTCCTTAGTAACTTTGGTTCTCGATCACTGTTGCACTGCTTTCCAAAGTGGGTTAGGTGTCCGTTGTCCGTTTTAACTTCTGTCGATGCATTGCTAATTTTTACGAGTCTCAGTCGAGATGTTCTTACAGGATTTGAAGGTTGTGGTTGTGAATGAATAGGTCTAACTCTCGCTTCCCAGTGGGTTACCTTACTTCTTATGGACTTCGCCACTGCCAAGGTGAGTTGGATATCCCTTTAAGTCCTCCCATATTTTCTTGACGAATCAGTAGTACTGTTGTTGTTGTTGTTATTAATAGCCTCAGCCAGGATGTAAATATTTATAAATAGAAGTGTTACACTTAATGAATTGGTTTGCGTGACGTTATTTACTACTATCGCCAAGATGTAGCGCTGGTCTTATCCTGCACAGTTTTGAGTGTAAGACAGATCAGACTTCTTCTTGACTTCCAGTTTCCCAGGTGAGCTAGATATCTGTCATGATCTGCGCACAGTGATACTGTAGTCATATGAACACCAGTTTCTGCCAGGATGTTTGTATTTAATAATATGTGTTCCACATTATGAATTGGTATACGTGACGTTATTTACTACTATTGCCAAGATGTAGCGCCGGTCCTATCCTGCACAATTTGGTTTTGGTTAAGACTTCTTATGGACTTCCAGTTTCCATGGTGAGCTAGATGTTTGTCATCATCTGCACAGATTTGCTTACTATAGTCATATATCCTGCCAGGATATTTGTATTTATTAGTAGAAGTGTTACGCTTTATGAATTAGTATGCGTGACCTTATTTACTACTAGTGCCAAGTTGTCGCAGCGCCAGTTCTATCTATCCTGTACACTTGACATAATTTAAAGTGGGGAGCTTACTTCTTGTGAACGTACAGTTTGTAAGGTGAGCTAGTTATTTATCATCATCTGTTCAGATAGTGGCTTTGTAGTCATACGAACACCAGTTCCTGCCAAGATATTTGTATTTATTAGTAGAAGTGTTACGCTTTATAAATCAGTATGCCTGGCGTTATTTACTCGTAGTGCCAAGTTGCCGTAGCGCCGGTTCTATCCTGAACGCTTGATGTTGGTTAAGAGCGGAAAGTTTACTTCTTGTGAACTTCCAGCCGGCAAGATGGGCTAGGTATCTGTCATCATCAGCTCAGGTAGTGGCACTATAGTAACAAGAACACCGGCTTATGCCAGGATGTTTTTATATATTAGTAGAAGTGTTATATTTTATGAATCAATATGAGTGATAATGTTTACTACTACTAACTAGTGCCGGTTTAATCCTGCACACTTGATATTTGTTAAGAGTAGGGGTTTGCTTCTTCTGAACTTTCTGTTCCTACGGTGAAGTGGGCATCTGTAATCATCTACTCTTGATGAAACAGTGGCAGTGTAATCATATCAATACCAGCTTCTGTTAGGATGTTGTGTTACGCGTCATGGGTCGGTATGTGTGACAGTGTCACGTTGTTGTAGCGCTGATTCAATCATAAGTACTCGACACTGATTAAGAGTGGGGAGTTTATTTCTTCTGAAATTCTAGTTTCTGTGGTGAACTGGGTGTGTGTCGTCCATTTGCTCTTGACGAAACGGTGGCACACTGTGGTACTATGATAATATCAGCACTAGCCTGAACTCTACTAGGATGTCGTATTTAATTATAGAGGTGTTACACTTAATGACTCAGTATGTGTGACGTTATTTACTATTAGAACCAGTTGTCACTACACCGGTTCTGTCATGTACACTTGATATTGGTTAAGAGTGGGGAGCTTACTTCCTCTGAACTTCCAGTTGCCAAGGTGAGCTGGATATCTGTCATCCATCTGCTTTTATTGAAACAGTGGCTTAACATCAACCTCTACCAAGACGTTGCATTTAATGATTCATTTCCTTTATGAATCGATGTGTGTGATGTTATTTACTACTTAATGCCAAGTTGTAGCGCCTGTTCTGTCCCATACGCTTGATATTGGTTAAGAGTTGGGAGCTTACTTCTTTTGAACTTCCCATATGGCAAGGTGAGGTGGGTATCCGCCATCCATCTGCTCTTGACGAAAGGGTGAAACTGACATCATATCAATACCAGCCTCTGCTCTGCTATGATGTTGTATTTAATATTAGAGGTGTTATACGTAATGAAAAGATATGTATGACGTTATTTACTACCAGTATCTAGTTGTCGTAGCGCCGATTCTGTCCTGTATATTAGTTAAGGGTGGGAAGCTTACTTCTATGGGACTTCCAGTATATATCAAGGTGAGGTAGGAACTTGTTCTCTACGCTTTTGGCGAAACGGTAGAATTGTCATCATATCAACACTAGCCTCTACTTATCATGATGTTGTATTTTAATACCAGAGGTGTTGCACTTAATGAGTCAGTCTATGCGAAAGTTTATTTACCATTAGTGTCAAGTTTTGTAGCGCTGGTTCTAATTACAGCCTTTGGACAACGGGAGAATTATGATATTGTTGTACTTTCGCTTGGCTTTTTGCTGTTTCTTGTTCCCCACAGCCTGTGATACTGTATGTGAAAAGTTAACTAAGTACAATATAGTATAGTCATTGTTGTCACGTAACTGTATGCACCAAAAATGCATTGTTCCTGATGTGCGCCGCTTCGGAATCCGGGTTGGTTCCAAGGCAGTCTTCGTAATGCCGTGGACGCGGGGACATAATATTGACATAGTACGTGTTTCTCCCCTTTATTTGGACTACCAAGTGAAAGGTAGGCCAAACATGACTATGTGAACATCATTTTCATATCTGCGTCGGAGACGCTGTTTTGTTTGAATTCCGTCCGATTTAACCCTCTAGTGCCCAGCCCTATTTACAATGCCACAGACAGTCCGAGCTCCAGTTTTTAGATCACTTCTGGATCCACTATGCTGGAACAAGCATCAAAATGATAATAATAATAATAATAATGCGGTTTATAAGTCTCATATCCAGACTAATGCCCGCACATGCCACTTCACACTATTATGCTGGGGTGATGATCTTGGTTTCACGAAATGTATCAGATCTGATACGCTGGGGGCACTAGAGGGTTAATGATGGTTCAGGGTAGGGCTGGCTGATAGATAGATAGATAGATAGATAGATAGATAGATAGATAGATAGATAGATAGATGGGGTGGGGAAGAGAGAGAGAGAGAGAGAGAGAGAGACTGTGGTCTTTGGAGAAGACATGAATGTTGTGCATGTCTTTTTGAAATATTTAGACATTAAGTTGAATGGTTAGCCCAGCTGATGTTACATCAGGATTTTTATTTTTTTGGGATTGCCCGCACTTTTTTTCCCGGGGGAGGGGAAGTGAGGGGGGAAGGGGGAGGAAATGCTAGTGATCAGCACCTATGAATGGCAGCAACATTAATTATTGCACCCCACTCATCTGATTTGCAGGGTGTGGTCTAGTCTGCCAGGGTTAATGTTGATGTAAATGCATGTGAGTGGGCGCAACCCTCATAAACGATTCATTATTGTGCTTCATTATTATTATGATGATGATGATTATGGTGGTGGTAAGTTTTGAAAGCCATGTTTTGATTATTGTTTTTGATGTTAACCATGTTAACATTACCATAAATGTACGGCACTGGGCTGCGTTTATTTGATCTCCGCGGGTGAACATAAGGGGTGGTCCTTTTCTAATGGGGGCAGTCCGCCTGAGATTATAAGCAAAGCGTCTCTCGGCAAGCCAAGATGGCTGTGACTGATGCGGAAGAGCTAGATGAGAAAGCGCTGACTTGCGAGTAGTGTTTGCTATACTTATATCTTTGCCTCATTTTTTAGCATACATACTATCGTAGATTCTTGTCATTCCATGTCTAGGCCCTCGACACAAGGTCATTGATCAAAAGTTCCACTAACAAATTTGACACATAAATGGCCCATTGTTCCCGAGTTGTTGTTTCCGCATTTCCGATGTAACTCAGACAACTTCAAATTTTCTAACTAGCGTCTAAGTGCCGCTCACTTTCACGCGCGACGGGAGCATAAAAAGTTGATCCTCAGATGTTGCCGATAACGTGTTTGTTGCTTTGAATATATGCCGCAGCATTTATATTCTCGTATAATGGAGTCTTTGAAGTGTGGATAAAGTCAGTCAAATGCACATGTTTATGAGTAGGAATATGTACAGACCACTCCGCTTAATCGCGGTTCGCTTGCTCGCAACTTCCGCCTAATCACGACAATCATGACCTCACAATCTTTTTCGGATAATAAAATACAGTGAAACTCGAATATAACGAGCACGGATAAAACGAGTTCTCGCATGTACCGAGCAAAATGAAAATCCCCGTTTTTTTCCTTCTTTCTAATAGTAAACTTGCCTTTCATAATAACGAGCACAAAATCCGCTAAACGCGGCCCTAACAAGGTAAGCCCTCGCAACCCTTTCGTCCGCAATACAGTATTGTATTTTCTTAGAAAAGTTGCAGTATAAGCACCGTTTTTGTTAATCGCAGCTTTTTATGTTTCTGAGGAGTTACGAGTTAGCTGAGTTGAGTGTTTTAGGGAGGCACCGATGTGTCAGAGCAAAGGAAAGTTGGATCATACTGCACACATTACTAGTGTTAGCGAACTACGTAAATTTGCACGACTATTTGTGTTGGCAGTTCTTTTTTCTCTGTTTGCGTTGAAATGTTATATGTCAAATGACATCGATACGTATTCATAGTGCGCAGTAAAGGTGAAGAGAACAGCAGTAGGTGAACTGATACAGTATTCACTTGCAGTGTGAAGCCATGCTAAGCGAAGGGTAGAAAAACATGGTCGAACAGTAACCAGGTAATCTTAATAAGAGGATCTAGATAAACACTCCGGAATTTCTCATATTTTGTGGATTTGGTGCGATATTGTTCTCAGATCAAATATCTGTAAGCATTACCCTAAATTATATGGTGTGCCCTGGACACGACACTACTTTTTCAGCAGTCAACTAATTTTTCGTCTATCCATTTTTTTTTCGCCTTAATGAGTCTCAGGAATACGGTTACGGAAATCGTGACAGTAGGCTTCACAAGCCAGTTTATGATGTGTCTGTTGTCTTCTGTTTTGACTTTTAGTGGAAGATAAGGTCAAAACTGTTTGTTGTTGTGTTTTTTTCAGTCATATGTGTAATTTTAGATTGCCGAAAACTAACACCACTATTATACCTGGGAATCAGTGACGTTGCTTACTGGTCGAAGTCCTTCCTCTGCTCCGCCCAGCAGGTTTTTCGCCGAAGCTCATCTCAAAGCAACATTTTCAGGACTCTTTGTCTTTGCTTCAGTCTGACAGTGGTTTCTCCTTTTGTTTAAGGCTATCCGACTCTACCTCCTCTCCACCCCCAGTCCTCAACGCACTGCACGGAATCAAGATAGAAAGGTAAGGCGCTGCTGGTAATGGAATTGGAGGAAATATTGAGACATTGTTATAATATGTGGGATGTTGTATCGTCGACGGGCTCGCGATGGCCTGTGCTGGGAGATCGGGCGTAACCGCTTGATATCCCTCCAAGATGCTCGGTGCTCATATCGTCAGCATTCAGTAACCCGCGCAGTAGTAAGACTAATGATTTGCTATAAATATTAAGGCCCAGTTTTATTCATGTTGTGAGTTATGACCCGCGAGGTCTGGAAGTTTAGAGTTAATTAGCTGTATCATAAGAACAGTGCTATCAGACACTATGGACCGTATACAGAATGCTGTACAATGAGCCCTATAAGAGCACAATCTGTCAAAGGAGGAGAGAAAACGTGGCATTGCCAAGATATATTCTCAGGAGCTCGGCTTATGCAAATGGAGAGGAGATTGACTTTGGTCACTTTTCTGTGTATGAGGCCTCCGTCTAGTTTCGTGACAATGTTGTATGTGCAGTTTTGGTCAACTTATATCTCTCACTGTGTAACGCTTTATGAATTCTGCTGTGTCTGGTCTGCCTGCAAGTCATCAGGCCTTATTTTCTATTAGACGATTGTAAAATCGTTGCTTACATTGTAAGGATAGGAACACAACGATAGCCACTAACTCGAGGACAAACTAGCGGTGTTCATGTACAGGGTGTCACAAAAAAAAACAACAAAAAACAACAAACCACCCTTCATTCTGGCTGTCTTATGCAAAATCGTATGCATAATCCTTGCGTTAGTTAATGCATTGCGGTAATCACGGGAAACTCCCAAAACAGTAGTAGTGTTCACTGCAGTTAACGCAATACGTTAATGGACGTTTGGTATCACATGAACTAACTTTTTTAAGAGTGCAGTTCAAACATTGAAAGTTCGCAGTATATCTTAAGGCACCCCCCCCCCCTCCAAAAAACAAGGGGCAAAAATCAGAAGAGCAACCCAAAATCGAAAACACCTGATTTTACACTGACGTGTCCACTCAGCGCATTTTCTCAGGCCAAATTTCAGCGCCTTGCTATTTTGATTTCGTTATTATATGTTTAGTTTTTAAGCCATGAACAATAGATTTAGAGTAATTATGTTTCATTAGAGCAGCGTGGCCGAACGGCCAAGGCGTTGGACTCAAGATCTAAAAGTCGTGGGTTCGATTCTCGAACCATATTGTGAGTGCATTGGGATAGCATTTCATTCACATTTTCCTCAGTGTCTGTAAAATGGGTGCCTGGCTATAGGCAATCGAAGATATTGTCGGAATGCTAGTGATTAGCGTCTGTAAGTGGCAGCGGCAATGTTTGCTTTCCAGGAAGCTGAGAAAGTCGTAGAGTGATCAGGCCTGCTGGGGGTAATAATAGTGTGAAGTCGCATGAGCGAGCGTTAGCCTGGATACGAGAGTTATAAAACGCGGTATTTTTATTCTTAAACGAATTCAGTTTGTATGACTGTTTCCAGACTGTTTCAGCGAAAACTATACGGAGAGTCCCGGTTTCACTGTGACACCGAGTACCTATGCTGTAATACCTCATTGTTAGTCTTGTAAACATACCAGTCTTCAGTGGTGCACTGGTGAATAAAGTGATCCGCCTCGTTATCTTTACTTTGCTAACATAACCCTGTAGTATGTACAGTACTACCGTGCGGCCGAACCAGAATCAGTCCAAAGTCTTTATATCTATGTAGGAACATTTTTTCCCCAGTACTACAGTTGTAAGCCTAATGCTAATGTTTACATTTAGATAGTACCATTATGACGAAGACATTGGAGTTCGGTTGTTTTTTTTATTTGCTTTACGTCAGCAGTTCTTTAAGTCATCGCTTAGTACGAAAAAACGTGATGCGCGTGATGAGAGCTTATCAATGACAGGGACTTGTCGATCGGTGACTGACATTTTTGCACCAGATCTAGGTCATGACTTTTAACTAGAGTTCAGCTCATAATTTTGTGTTTCCAGGAGGTGACAGCCAAAAATTATATGAATTCATCAGAATGGTGATGACGTGTCTAATGTTTTCTTTGGGAAAAGCATTATTGTGAATGAACTAACTTAACGTCATGTGTCAGAGACTGTTTTGATCTTGTGTTAACTGGCAGATCATTCCATTGAAGTTGCCCAGTCAGTTACCATAAAAGAAAGCAAGTTTTATTATGTTAAGTGTCTGTCAGCTTTCATTTTGCTTGTTTATGTCAATAGCAACACGTCTACGCGAAAATGGATTGGCATCACATTCTTAATCGCAGCTGGTTGATGGAGTAACTGACATGATAATCCCCATGGAATGGCCCTGGCATTAATTTATCTATTCTGTATCCGCGGTCGGTGATGATTATGGTCTGGTTATCCCATGAATCACAATGTGTCCTGCGACGTGGAAATTGAGCTGATCACAAAGGTCCTCTGCATGGGTTCGAGTCGTCAGGATCTACTGAATAGGTGGGGGTGTCTGGGGTGTAATGGGGAGAGGGGGTGAGGGCGAGCAAGACACTTCAGGTTAGATCAGGCCAAGTTGTCACAAGTTCTTGCACTGACTGGAATTTGGCATCGCACGGATCAGTGTCTCGCATTCTTCTCCAGAGTGTCCCGAACTTGAATTCTCTGAGTTGGCAGCGTTACAGTAAGCCCATTGTGTCGTTCATACATAGGATCTAAACAGGGAAACTGAGAGACGATCTAAACCTAGGAAGCTGAGAGACGCTATTTTAAAAGGATGCAGTACATTGCAAACACCGCTATTACGAACTCGCTTTAGAGGTTCAAAGGTCCTCCTCATTCTTCTTCTCAAATGCCTAATCTGCAGCAGTCATTGGTGATCATGGCCTTCCAGTCTTGTTTGCTCTCTGCTGTCCTTATGAACTTGATATTACTGATTCTACCATCGTTAGATCAGGTGTTCAGGCAATCCGCATGTGTTATTCTTTGTCTTCCATTGTCTGTTTTTCCCCTCAATCTTTCCACAAAGAAAGATTAACCTGTTTCTCTAATCCTCCTTTTCTGACGTGTCCAAAGAAGACTAAACTTTTTCTGATTATTCTAAGGAGTGTTCTCTGTACTCCCACCATTTTGAGAGCTTTCCTGTTTGTCTTTTCTCAGTCTAGGATATTCTTAACATTCTCCGTTTAACCCACTTTTTGGTGGTTAAAGTTTTTGCGGTACGACATTACTACTTATCCAGCTTTCACACAAAGTATCAAAACATAATGCTCATAGAACACGCGTCTGTGTGGAGATTGACTGATAGATATTTGTGTGAAAGTACCGTGGAAAACAGACTTCTCCTATATATCGGGAAAATATCATCATAGCCATTTAACAAATTAAACTAAATCCACAGAGATATTTAAATTTTCGAGTGTTTACTCACTTGTCATCAGGGAATAAATGCACTTTAAGCTTGTCAAAGGGTAGCAAACCAGTTCAGAAGGCACCTCCTGTTACTTATGAGTACTGTCCATAGCATACCAGTTCAGAAGGCACCTCCTGTTACTTGTGAGTACTATCCAGAAGGCACCTCCTGTTACTTGTGAGTACTATCCATAGCATACCAGTTCAGAAGGCACCTCCTGTTACTTGTGAGTACTGTCCATAGCATACCAGTTCAGAAGGCACCTCCTGTTACTTGTGAGTACTATCCATAGCATTCCAGTTCAGAAGGCACCTCCTGTTACTTGTGAGTACTGTCCATACCATTCCATCCTCAACTCCATTATTATAAAGCATTCGTTACACAGGCTATAAACTAGGATAATATCTATTAATATTATCACTCTAATCGTTTTTTCATACTTAATGGAAGAGAGACCTGGGCATGCACAGAACTGGGTACGATTTATATTCGCTGTCAGATCTGAGTCATTATTAAAAGAAAAAAAATACGCTATAACCGAATCACGAAGGAAAACACATGGTAAAGACAGATAGTCGAAAGTGAGTAAAGAGCTAAAGGAAGGCAGAAATAAGGTTGAGCCAATCAAGTGGAGTTTTAAGTCGATAGACTAGGAACTGAGATATCAGGTTCTGAAGATAATCGGGGCCATCCGGTGTAGAATTTCTGTATGTTGCAGAAATCGAGAGTAAAAACATTTTTCTCTCTGCACAAAAACCTGTTGTAGGCTAATGGTTTGTAAAATAATTGTAGATACATTGGCATTTTTGTGAGGCGTATTAATTAGATGAATTATAGACGATTTATTTTTCGATTTAATCGTTTTCATATTTTCTTTCCATCGCATGGGGTGACCTCTTTCTGCATTAAACAACTCTGTCTTTGGCAAGTTAAAGCCAGGTCATTTTTTTCCATTTTAAATAGTACATTTGTTCAACTTTTATGTCATACCGACAACTTTGTTAAACCAGAAAGGCGACTTAAGCTTCATTTTGGCTGACCGCCAGACTTGATTTTGAAGCAGAATAATACACTTTGGGCTACCGTCTCTAAACAACAATTAAAGCAAACTTAAAGAAGATTAATTGCATGTGTCTGACGTGCAAAATACAGCTGTGCTGTTGTTTGCGGATTTAGGATATGATATCACAACATGAATACACTAGTTATTATGTCTCTCTTGATGTGGCGATATCTAGCTCGGGAGAAAACACTGCACATTATTTTTGAATTCGCCAGGAAGGTAAGGTGTGTTTACAGTTTTGAAATCTTTCGATCTGAAAAAAAAAAATTCTTGTGGGTTTAGAGAAATGATGCTGAAGTCTAGCCTTGAAATTGCGTTGCAGATTTGAACCTCAGCTTTCAATGGCAGTGGTTGTGGGTTCCACATGCCAGGTTGGACTCGAAGTCATTCCCAGAATAATTAACACTACCGTTAAATGTGGTATTCTTT
>JAWQUT010000157.1:768347-859613 GCA_033807755.1 Ellobium chinense
CAGAGTATCGGTGTGCCATGTCGTTGTCAGTGCTGATGTATAGCGGTTTGTTCATAATGAATTGATCTATTCATTTAAAGACAGCAGACAATGTTTCATTCTGTTTGTGACCGAGTTTTGAAGCCCGGCGCCGATTTCACCGGTGAAACCGCTGGATGTTGTGAGTGAACCGTTCAGGAAATTCACTAGGGCTGAAGGTGGAAGGCTTTTACTTCTTTCAGCGTTAGAGGGCAAGTTGTTGTTGTTGTTGTTGTTGTTGTTGTTTTTGTAGTTGAAAGCAGAAATGGGTGTATACTTATATACTTATATAGTGTACACTCAAAACAGGATGTGGATTTTTTCGAATATATAAGAGGTTCAAATAGTGAAGTTCCAGCTGCGAATTTAGTTAAAAAGAGTATCTTGCAAGTTTGTTAGTTTTGGAAATCGAGAATAAAAGCATTTCTTTACACATAAAAATTTATTTTATAGTCAAATGACCAGGAATTGTGGATAAATTTGAATTTTTGGAGGCATAGTTAGATGAGTTAGATGGCAACACATTCATTCTTCTTCTGTCACGATTTTCTCAGAATTTTTTTTTCCATTGCATGGGGTGACACCTGCCACTTCAACCAACCATATCTCGGGCCATTAGAATGGTTGGTCAAAAATTGTCTCACCTAATGAAAGTATATAATTTATGGAGCTTTTGTATCATATCAACAATATGATGTAACCAAAAAGCGACGTACGCCTCATTTTGACTGACTGTGTGGTAGTGCCATTGAATCGTTGCTGGTTTATGGGCTGTAGAGTGAATCAACGGAGAAACATACACGCACGTTGTGCTTCGGAAACTTGTGTGTACATGAATAAGAAAGTAACCACATTTATCATTGTGAATATTTCAGATCTGTTTTTCTTGACAACCTGAAAGATAAGCTGGATATTTTTCATAACTGGATAAAAATCCCATTCGAGATAATTTGAGGTCGCTCCGACCTGATGTCAATAAAAACAGCATGCGTACCACCAAACATGGGCACTGAATGCGGGTAGATTGACGTCAGTACACCGAGAAACCTAAATATTAATAGGCCAGTCACTGTATGCTTCATACACCTCTCCATCACTATGGTAGCATAGATCGAGATCTAGTTTTGTGCCTACGCAAACCTGTTTTCCCGCCCTTAATCGGCCGAAGTTACATGTTGTTATGAGAGTTGGAACATGATGTGGTCACTGCGCCCTCGCGCGCAGACTACGCATCATATTACGGGAGCGGTCGGTGTTTTGAAAGCAGAGTATGCCTAGAATTAGACAGGTGCACTTGACGCAGTCACTGTAGTGATTTTTAGATTAGTGAGTACATAGATATTTCTCTTACGTACAGACAGTTTTCAACATATACACAACGTGCATATTATACAATAGTGATTAGAATCATTAGGTATACAGTTGCATTAGATGCATGAACGCGTCAGTTGTAATAGATATTTCTTTTACGTACAGACAGTTTTCAACATATACACAACGTGCATATTATACATTGGTGATTAGAATCATTAGGTATACAGTTGCATTAGATGCATGAATGCGTCAGTTGTAATAGATAATCATTATTTTGGGGGTACAGGTACGTTGATGAATTTTTGATTTGTTATTTTGATGAGGAGCAATTTTCACGTTGTATAGAGGTAGTCTAGTTGATGGTTTTTTGGGGTTTTTTTTGGTTTCTTGAAGTGGAATTAGGTAATGTGCAAAGACAAAATTCATGTAACAATGATAACAGTACCCATTCTTAGAATGGGATTCCCATGCTATAACACTTTCACAATATGGGTGATGAGAGACTGCACTCGAGGCAATGCTCTGACCTTACAATTAAGAGGGAAACGAAATTAATTCAGCTTTCGAAATTGATTCAGCTTTCGAAATTTTATCTGCTTGCTTCAGATTGGCTAAACAGACGTTTTTGTTTTTTGTTTTTTTCATGAGGATCCAATGTTCGCAAAAAGTCGAAAATGGCTGCATTTTTATTTATGTTTAGGTTGTCGTATGTCATTCGTGTTAGTCTATAGTGGGCAGAGCGAATGTTTGCACAGCAAAGACAAGAAAATTGAAAACGATGCTGTATAATATTCTGTTGTGTCGCTGTGTAGTAGGCTTATATTTTGTTTACTTTATCACACATCGTAAAGATAAGTCACTCACTGAACAAGCCGCAGAGCATCAGGATCATGCGGATCCTTATAGGCGAGCATAATGATTAAAAAAAATATTAAGGTCTTTACCTAATGCTTAGATTTCTCAGTTCTAAATAGTCCTTAGTTTTTCAAAGAGATGTCCTTAAGCCATTATGATATCAGTGATCGGGATGCAAAAATCACAGTTTGTTGTTTTGTTGTTGTTGTTGTGACTAATACATATAACATAAAAGAAAAACGTAGAGGGACGAAATTGGCGTCATTCAGTCATACATACAGGATCTTGCGACAAGCAGATTTATTGAAAAGTATCCTTAAAAGGTCCTTAGTACTTGACATGAAAAGGGGACATCAACCTTTTGTTAATTGCACGGTTTCTTTGATTGTTCATTGCCATTATCAAAACCACGCTGTATGCAGACTCTCTTCAGGAAACGCCTCTGACTTTATATTAAAAAAAGGGATGTTTACGTCGTTTAAGTCAGATTTCAGCAGAAACGGTGTGTGTATTTCCTTCTATGCGTCATGATTTTCATCATTATTGCTGTAGAAAAATGAATCCAGCTCTGGACATGCATAGATAAGTAAACCATTGACTTTTAACACGTTTTAAACAAACAACCACCTGTGAGGTGAGCAAGTTTTTTTTATACTTCATAATCCAAGATAAGAACTTTGTTTTCGCTTTTACCAGCATCAGAGAATTATAAACACCTCTTCTCTCACTCACATCCACTTCCTACAAAAAAGCCAAAAAAAAAAATTAAGGAAAAACAACCAGTCGTTTCCTTCCATTATCATCAGTTCCGCACTTGTTTTGCAATAGCGAGTATAATATTTAGGATAGGGAGCTTTCATGTGGCAGTGATTCTCAGTTCGAACTCATCAAGGGAGCAGCCTCTTTATCAGTCATTTCCTTACTTTGTTTGTTCTGGCAGGGAGTGTATCTTATGGGTGTTTTATTTACCACTAGCTTCTTGCGGCACAGATTCTTCAGCTGATTGAGGTACAGTAGCCTAGTTAGTGACAGTAAGTCAAACAAACATTGATCTCTCTCTCTCTCTCTCTCTCTCTCTCTCTCTCTCTCTCTTTCTCTCTCTTTTTCTCTCTCACTCCTTCAGTGCTGTTATATCACGATATTGGATATCTAGCTAGGAAACGAAATAGTCACTTCTGTTTTAGCTGTCTCACTCTCGGGGTCTGGAATCATTTGTCATTCTGATACGCCATTCTTTTACCGCTCCTGTGTTTCCCTCACCGATCTGCCTTTTCCACTCCTCCACCTTTTTCCTCCTCCCTGTCACATTTTCTAACCTCCTTTGCCTCATGTTCCCCTCTGCATCCATTCCTCTGCCTGTCTCCTCCCTCTCTCTTCTCCTCTTCCCACCCCCCTTTTTTTTCCTTTTTGATGCTGTCTTTCTCATGACATTTTGTTCTTTCAGTTATACATTTAAATGACCAATTCATTATCCCCCCCCCCCCNAAAATCCCTTCCTCTCTCCCTCAACCACCCTAAAATCACAAGATTATTTGCATCCTTCCACTTCGCTCAAAAAGGTTGCAAATAAACAGTTGCTTTAGGGAACTCCCGAAGAGAGAGAGAGAGAAAAAGATGTTGTGATGTTTTGGGCTAATTTATAGAAACCGCTAGCATTCTTCATCCTACACGCAGCCACATCATGCCAGTCACCTTAAAATCACAAGGTTATTTGCATCCCTATACTTCGCTCAAAACAGTTGCTTTGGGGATTCCCGTGAATACTCAGAGAGCGAGGGAGCGAGCGAGCGAGAGACAGAGAGATATAGAAAGAGACACACACACAAAGAGAGAGAGGTGGAGAAAGGTTGTGATAGTTGGGCTAATTTATGGAAACCGCAAGCAGTTTTTTCTTCATCCTACACTCAGCCACACACTTACCAGCACATCTTTGTACTTTAAAAGTGCCACCTTAAACCCTCTCTCATCAGCTGTTTTCATCCCTTCATTTCTCATCACTTCGGAGATCAAAGAACCCAATAGTGACTTGAGTGACAAGATTGTGAGCGCTATCACTTACTCACTCTCACTGTTGCACCTAACCCACTCCACCTCCCAACCACAATCATTTAGTTAACTGCTTCGAACAGTTTGACGGAGATTTGTTTTTTACCATTGTTAACAACGATTCTCCCCTCTTACTCCATCTCCTAACCACCTTTACTTAACTGCTCTAAACAATCAGCTGTACTGTAGCTTTGTAATTTACCATCGTTGGCAGTGACCCCCCCCCCNAACCCCAAAATGTTGGGTTTTTTATTCTTTGCATCATGTGTTCTTGTCTCCCTTCACCCTCTCAAAGCCAAAAATANTTCTGTTTTCAGTGTTCACAGTCACACTTACAACTTAATTGTACACTAATTTACTGCTAAGTCCTCTAGTCTGTCTTTCCATCTTTCTCCTCTGCCATCAGTTCGAAAAAGTATCACCACCTTTACAAACTATCTTCGTAAATGTTACCACCATCACCATACTTTCACCATAACCACTTTAACAGCTGTGACCACTCGGGCATCTTTGTAATGAAATGATAATGTACGTGAGTGTCCATTTCTAGTACTGTATTCTAACTTTCTCACTCTAGAGTGTAAACAACTCACTTCGGTAATCAATATATCACGTCTGTTCTCCCCCCCCCCCNTTCCAAAAATCTTCACCATTGTGTTATATTATATATCTGTTCCAACCATCACTACACCACACTACCTTATTTGGATATGTTTAGATAGGATTGTTATCATAGCTATTATAGTGTTTCCTCTCCGCTGGACGACTGCATGATTCACTCCTTTAATTTCAAATCCCCCCCNNCCCCCCGCCCCATTCATTGAAAGCTCGTCAATTTCCGTCTTATTTCTTGCTCAGGAACTGGAAATAATTTGAAAGTAATCTGTAATCCCCCTTAAAATTTACAGATCCTGCCCTTACCCTGGTTTATGGCAAAGGGGGGAATGTCACTCTCAACTCATATGACTAGGAGAAAACCATGGATTCCCAGTGGATTCCCATAATCTCTTAATATCTCTTAGAGAAAATAGTGGATCTTTTTAGATAAAAGTATTTCCTTTAACCCTTATCTCCTGAGCCTTAATTTCTTCTTACCCCGAACTCCTGAAATAAATTATAATGTATCTGATTCACATGTATCTTATTTATCATCATAATAATCATTGTAGCATTTAAATTGGCTTATGGCTATCCATCAGTCGGTGACTTCAGTTTTGGAGCATTATTCTGGGATCGCAGAATGAAAACAGTATGTGGGGCAAAGAGGTATAGCAGTGTTTCAGGATTATGGCATGAGAAGGGCACATTTGGGGCATCCTGATATCCAGTTTATGATGTCTTTACAGAATTTATTTTGCATGTTTCACTTAATTGTAATGTTTCCCATACTTTGCTGGGATATCACTAATATCAGTATGAAGGAAATCAAATGCAAAGCCGACAGTGTTAGTGCAGGTGTGAGAAGCATTTATTTTGATTTGGTGCATTCCATGGCAGGTTATATCAGCAAGCTATTTCCTCTCACTCTGCTATCCAAAACACTGACTTCATTTTTTTCTGATGGGCATTTCCATCTTTTCCCATTGGGCTCTTCCGTTTTGTTAGACAAGTGGATGTATATTTGTTTGGCAGTGTGTCAGACTGTTAATCAGTGTTATAAACAGTAAACATCCTGTGCCAATGCCAGTTTTTATTTGGAAAGCAGAGAGACTTAAATTAATGTGTTGAATACTGTTCGATAATACCTTCATATATTGAGGTCTGGAAATAAGCTTAAGGCTGATTTAGCTCAGTGGTAATTGTTTTCCTTTTTGTGGTTGCTTTGAAGGTTTTAAATGGTGAGGAAGGCTTTGTTCTGGGCAGTTCAGTTGGTGCGGTTTGAGTCAAGAGCCTTGTTCTGATTTGGGTCGTATTCTTATTCTGATGGAAGTTGTCTGAAGCACAAAGGGTTCGTTGCTTTGTGGTAGTGTATGTATAGGCAGTATTCCTTCTCTCTTCCTACCATGTGGTGCCAGTCTTTTGCCAGTTTGAGACTTAGGTTAAGCTCGGGTGGGTTTGTTAATTGATTCTCTCTCTCCAATTGACTGACTGATGGGCTAAACTTGCCATGATTAATGTTTTGGCTAGTTACATCAGAGAGTTCAGGTGAAGAAAGTATATGTACTGAGCAAGTGTGAGTGAACGCACTATGAGCACAAGATAGTTAGAAAAACATGTTAGAGCGGGGAGAGATGGGGCGACAGAGTATGAGTATGTAGTGTATTTTTGGAAGTGTTTCTTAATTTATATGCGATTTTATTATGTACATGTTCAGTATATAAGGTGGAAATTGTCCACACCTGGCTTATAGTAAACATTGAATTGAATTGATCACTCACAAGTGCCCTGACTGGAAGGGTGATGCAAGTTATTCAATTGTTTTTAGTAAGGACAGACATGAGATTGTTTTTAGAAAGGACATACATAGGATGGACCTCTGATCTATGTCTCTCCAAGAACAGAGGCGAATAAAAGTTTTTTTTTAAAAATTGTGTTCGACATTGCAATTTGCTTATCAGATCTCTCCCTTCTTTTTCTCCTCACAGAGCTGTGGCCATGAAATTGATGAACTCAGTAATGGGACCCTGGAGGAGGAGGACCTCCTGCCACCCCACACCATCGTGACAGAATTTGAACCATTTGGGCCTCCCCTTGTGAAAGAGCCCAAAGTCCACAGCACCAACAGCTTGGGCACCAGCAGCATCCCCACCCTGAAAAGAGGTGGAAGCAGCGGCAGCAACATCGGGGTTGTGGGTGGCACCAGTCCCGGCCAGCCATCGCCATTGGCCAGCATGCTGCCGGTATTGTCCCTGGAGGAGGAGATAGACGAGATCATGGGGCGTATCCCAGGGGTCAAGCTCGACCAGGTATGTAGGATGATGGTGAGAGATCTTGAGGGGGGATAGCAAAGAGGGTTAGAAATGGGGACGGGGAAAAGTGAAAAGAGTGGAGAAGGACAGCATGAGAGACAGACTGGGGAGAATGAGGGAAGGAAAGAGTGGATGCACAGAGAAGGAAAAGGCATAAAGAGTTTAAAAAGGAGAAGAGCAGAAACACATGCAATGAAGAAAACAATTTTTTTTCATTTTTCTCTTTGGGGGATTTGTGGGGGGAGAGGAGTGGGAATTTTAGGGAGGAGAGAGTCACTGCTTACAATGGAATATAAAAAGTCTACAACAGATTGTATAGGGAGGTTTCATTTTAATTGTAATCCAGATAATTGCAACTCCTGCATAATCACAACATTTTCAACAAAATAACTATTATTTGTGTAATGGACAATGGCAATTATAATCGCAACTTCTTCTGTGTTTCTCAGCAGCTGTAATTGAGAATAAAAGAAACTACAGGAATTCATGTTATTGGTAGATAATGTAATTTGCTTTATCGCTGAACACAACAGTTTTAATAAATTTCCTCACAGCTGTTTTAAAGGAATGTTGATTAGCACTGAAAATGTGCGTTAGGATGATTTTTTCACCCATGTCAAAAGGAGTGTTCTTTTAATTGACAGTGCACACTGTTTTAACACCCTTCTTATTTATAACTTGCGTGGGTGTCAAAGGGATGCCACTCCACTTTACTCATTTGAGCACAAATCTTTTGGAGATGGATTGCATTCCCTGTAAGCGCTTTCCAACTAGTCAGAACATACTTTATCCCCAAGAGGCCGTAATATTTTTCCACACAGTGTTTTTAATTAACTCTCTTTTTATCATTAACTTCATACATGTTTACAGATGTTTGTGGTTACCTTCACACAGCTGTATGATAATTTTCTGAGCCAAGTTTGCTTTGATTTTTCTGAAACGGAATTTCTTCAAATCTGCGTGTCTGTTTTAGTCTGACTTGAAAAATCAAGCATGCACATCGTTATCTTTATTAAATAGGGCTCTGTGTCCATGATAGACAATAAACAATGCTCATAAGAAATACATGCACCACTTTTGATGTTGGTGTTATGGTGTTAGACATATGACATTATTTTATATGTAAACTTACAGTTTGCTGTATTTTAGAGCAACATCATAATGTAGCTTTGGTTTATATAGCAGGATATCTGAGATCTATTTGTTTAGTTTTCATTAGGGTGAGGCGGCAGGACAGGGGAAAGAAGGGGAGATGACATTTCAGGGATTAAAAAGAGAGAAGAGAATTGCAAAGTAGAAGGAGGAGGCAAAAAGTGTCATTGGAGGAACAAAGGTATCTCATATCAAGCATAATTTTACTTTGGGTGCAAGATAACCTTGTTCCACCACTGGTGTAAATGTGAGAAAAGAAACTTGTGGTTCTTTTAGTGATAGGTAAACTGGATTCAGTTGAACTGCAATCTGCATAATCACTTTTCCCTCATATTCCCAATATTTTGCAGAAATAAATATATTTTATGGACTTAACAGTGCCATTTTACACTTTGCTTCTGCTATGCAAGTGTGTCTTGTGCACACTGAATTTATCATTATTGCTGAAACAGTTATACATCTTGGAATCAATAAGGCTCAATGAATGGATGATATCTAGGAACCTTAGTAAAATGAATGACAGATTCATAGTTGCCTTTCCTCAACCAGTAGATTACAAGTAATGTGTTATTCAGGCAATTTCAAGACCATGGTCTTGAAAACAGGAAAAATTCTATGACAGCAAAGTATTACTCATATCCTATGCTTGATCACAACAAGACTTATTCTGCCAGTGAATTGCATGGGAATAGGGTCAACAATATGATGGTTGATGAAGATGGATTTAATTGCCTAATGTCTTTTTTGGTTTCAGGCTGACATTGTCAAGAGGACATGCAGTTTCAAACTGTCAAAGGGTCCAAACTTTGTGGATATTGAGCTGCTGTTTCCTGAGAATTATCCTTTCAAGATCATGCCGTCCATGATAATCACTCAGTCCAACTTGGATACAGAAACACTTTCCAGACTCACGAAGGTAAATTGTGGATCAAGTTTATTATTATTAACATCTCTTGCTTGATGTTCGACATACATATGTATGTAATGGAGTCATGTAGTTTACAACCTTCGATGACAGTATGGGTGATATGTACCTGCTGTCCTCTAATGCAGCGAGCAGCTGATGTCCCTGCTGTCACTGAATGCAGTCAGCAACTGCTATGACAGTATGCAGTTGCAGCTGTTTTGAGCTCATCACCCACACATGATGCTGCATATGCCTTTCCAACAAACAGAATCATCTAACTGTGGTCATTCTGTGACTTACGCATTAGCTGCTATCTTGTAGTCTCTACTGTTCTCTTCTCTTTATATCTGCTATTTTGCCTTGCGGTCTTTATTTCATCTTTCTTCAAACACTCAGTTACCATTCTCTTATTGATGTTTACTGTATTATGAAGTCATGAGATTGCCAGAGAAAGCCTTCAGCTTCAAACCAGAAAAAAATCAGCTTTTTAAAAAAAGAAACTGCCTTTTGTTGAGTGCATAAAGCACTTGTAGAAGCCATAGAATAATGGATGAATAATAACAATATTTTTATTCTGTTTGCCGCCTATCTCCCCACCCCTCTTATCTTTTCCCTCCCCCTCCCTTTATTGAACCACAAATGTTATTTGTGAATCATTTCTATCTGTGAACTTATTGTCATGTCTGCTGATGTCCCCAGACATTCAGTGACACATGTAGCAAGCATGTGAAGCAGCATGTGAACTGTGTTGAGCCGTGTGTCAGACAGATCCTGCACCTCATGGAGAAAGTGGGCTCCTCTGGCATGGTACAGGATCCCACACAGCATGTAAGTGAAGACAGTGTGTGAATCACTGAAGATGGAAAACATGTATATGTGTCCTCTGCCACGCCTCAGCCAGGAACTAAGAGCATGTTATGATGTCATCTTTCTTGCACGTGGCTGAGTAATGACAATGTAATAAGATGTCCTGCTCTTTCACCAGTTCAGTTGTCGTGCTTTATGTCATAGATAATTCTCGGAAATTTTATAATTTTTGTATGTTAATTCCATGGTATGTAAAAATGGTCCAGTCTTCAGTTAGTTAAGATAACTAGCTTGTACATGTCCATCCCAAGGGCATGGCATAACAAAGATGTAGTTCATAACAGTATGAAAATTGAAGAGCATTTTTCTAAAGTTCAGTGAGTGCACTTTCACTGAAAAATTGCCTGGTCGTATTTTCAGTGATGCATTTTTTATCAAATCCTCCAATTCAAAAATAAGCTTGATTTCTGTATTTCATCAAGAGTTATGAAATTTTCAGGAAGATACGAATGTATTCAGAGCGCACATAGTGAATGTTGAAAACCTGCTTTTCAATTACATACAGTTTAGGTTTGAAGTCTTTTAAATTTTGGGCACAGCTATAAATAGGAGAGAAAAATGGTCAGTGACTAATGTATCAACTGATACGTCTGTTTTCAAACCATTTCCTTCATATTTGAATCTGATATTGTACCAGGATATCAAGTGCTACATTTGAAAGTTTTGTGTTTTGCAACAAAATTGCTTATCTTTTTCCTTCCAGCATGAGGACCGCAAATCCATGCTAGATAAAAAATACACCGTGGAAAAAGTCCGATCTCCAACAGCCCCAGTCCAGCCGAACAATGTTATTCCCATGTATCCTACCGGAAGCTTTCAAGACTCCTGCATTCCTTTTCCAAGAACCTGTGGTGCTACATTCTGTTCCAATGGTGAGTGGGATTTCACACAAGAATGCTGGGTTGTTGTTGTTGGTTGGAGTTGAGTGATAAAATGGGGAGGGTGTAAGGTTAAGGGATCTGGATGTAAAATGGTTTGACAAGAATCATAATTTGTTATTTGGTATCTTACCAAGCAAGAAAGGAAGAAAAAAATTATCTGAGGGACATTGTGTGTTTTGGTGACGTAATAATGTTTTTGTAGTGATAAATGATTTTGATTTATAGTAGCTCAATGAGGACCTGAGCAATGAAATTTCTTGTCATTAGTTAATAAGATTTGTAACAAGATATCAATCTGCCAAATCTGCCAACTCTGTTCGTAAATGTAGGTAAAGAATAGAAGTTCTCAGGTACGCAAGTCAAGTCTGTCAAAGAAATGAATTAGGACCTTGTTAATCATGGGTTGCAATCATGTGCTTCTGAACTAACTTATTAGTTTTGGTACTCTAAACTACGGACAGTGAAGTCCATGCAGTGAAGAATGTAAAGACTTAAACAACTGGTCAGATATTTCAGAAAAGTTTCATTCTTTTCCCGTAAGTCTATGAATCCTGACCCGACCATGTTTATCCCTATTCTGGCCATGAACAGATTAAGGGAATGATGTGCAGTACATCAGCCAGGTGTAACCAGGTGTTTCAGTCTACCAAAATACATACCTCTAAAGCCAGGCTAAAATATCACTAAATCACTAAGACCCGGCTAAAATAAGTCTTTTGGGTTTAAATGATTGATACATTCTCATCTTTTTGTGGATAAACTCTGATCATTTCATCTACTCCTTGCACAGATCATCTTGTGGTGTTTGGTGTCCCTGTTGCCATGAAGAAAGTCCATGAGGATTCAGAGGTGACCCCAAGGTGAGTATAAGCCTCTTCTTAATAATAACTGTGACTTTTATAATTTAGTATTCAGGCTAATGTCCATTCACGCAATTTCACATTATTATTGACCCAGCAGGCCAGATCATTCAATGACCATCTCAGCTCCCATTTACAGACGCTGTTCATAAGCATGCTTATAGAACCTTTCACAGCTGTTTTATCCAACCTTTCACAGCTGTTATCCATAGAACCTTTCACAGCTGTTATCCAAGTACCCATTGTACAGATGAAAGAGTGAAGAACATATAAATGAAATGCTATTTAAAGGTATTTACAACATAGAGATGGCAAGAACTGAACTCAAAACTTTCAGATTTTGCATCCATTGCCATTCATGCTGCTCAACATAAATGTCTTTGCCTAGCTGTTACAGGCTTCTGAATGGGTGATGATTATAGGAGAGTAGTAATGAAGTGGTGGAGTAAATTAATATAACTCTGGATACTTTGGTAGCTTAAGAATTGTAAATTTAGACCAGGGTTGGTGAAATAAATTCAGTCCATTGTGGTGGAGGTTGTAGTGCTTTGCAGTTAGAATGTGTGCTGTAAATTATAAAGGGACATTCCATTAATGTGAGAAAGTAGATTCAGTTGTACACCTATGGCGTGAGTTTTACTAAAGCAGTCTTTTATGACTTTCAATTCCTATCATAGCTCTGAGGCTATAGAATTTCCCAAGGCAAGGCTGTGACAATATCATTTTATTGAAACCACCAGCTGTACATTATTTACTGATTTAATATTTTTTTATTCCCAGAGCCCTCTCAGACTTGGTGTCGTACACTCTGTCCCAGTCCCAGTGGATGAGATCCCAGCCCACCTCCTTTGTCTCCATGTTCTATCCCAGCCCACCACCCACAGTCCCAGAAGGCATCAGCATTAGCAGTTTTTACACTGAGAAGGTAAAGGGCAGTACATGTTTCTGAAATTACAAAAAAAATGAATGAGAAACTGGTCCATAGCTGACATGCAATGCATAGCAGTTACTCAGTTTTGCCTGTCTGTCTTTCCATTCTCTTTGACCTAGTGTGCAGATCATCTAGTGATTGGCTGGCACTGGTGGGGAGGAATCGTCGCATGGTACTGATTTACTAAAAGCATGCTTTGTTATGGGAGTGTGGTTGAGACAGTTAGGACTTAATTTCAATTTGCTCTGCTTGTTCAACCACTTGTAAAAAAGGGTGGCAGTTCCTTTTCAGAAGGCTCAGTGAAAGTATGTCTTTGTAAGGTCCTGACCGTCTTCAAGCTTTCAGCAAGTAACACTGCTCAAAGAAATCTCTGAGCAATTCATTTTCCAGAATTAGCACACTCCTGACAGTACTAATGATGACACATTTTTTGATGCTGTGTTATATACTGTTGATCGAGACATAGAGATAACTGTAGCGATAAAGAAGAGAGGAAACGGAACAATCTCATGTTTAAATATGTAATGAAAGAAAATACAACAAAGTTTCCACTAGTTTTGTTTGAGACACCTGCCTGGTCTTTTTCTGTAAGTCATTATATTTAAATCATACTTTAAATTGCAAAATTTTGGGTAATTGGGGAAAGAGGTCACATTGTTTGGTTTTTTTTTATAATGAAAACAGATTACTGACTTCCATTATTGGCTCTGCTTAACAGCACATTTTCAATATCTTATGGGGCTTTTATTAAATTGAAGTAAATATATATATTCTTTTTTTCTTTTTTTTTCAGACCATCAAAAACAGACACCATCGAGCAAGTCACCACCATCACCATCACAAATCTCACAGTCGGTCCCGTGACAGTGGGGAGTACAAACGAGAAAAAGAGAGGGAAGTAGACAAGGTCAGCAAGAGAATGCAGAAGGTGGGCTCCATCAAAATCTATGACATTTCCATTATCAACCCGGTGTCGAAATACCTGGCGGAGAATTACAAGTAAGTCATCACTCAGATATGGTTTTACTTAGATTTAACACAGAACTTTTGAAAACATATAATGAAATTATGTTAAATATAGCCAACTTTTTGTGTCAAAGCTCGTTTTCAAGACTGGCAATTTAAATGAGACATACAAAGAAAAGCAAGTGAAAAGGATTCCAAGGGCAACAGAAACAGAAATAGACCAACTGAGTCATCACTCGTGTGTAGGATGGATACATGGGACACAAGTTACATGGAAGGATAAAGATAAGTTTAATAATTCACAAGGGGAAATTTGTTTTCATACCAGTGGCATGACAAATAGCACAGAAATTAATAATGGCAGAAATGGAAATTGTAAAACCTGAACAAAGCATTCCCCATCTCAAAAAAATGCTGGATGTTACCTACTTAAATATCCTATATTTTTGGGTTCAATTTCTCTTTTTCGATGTGACCACTCCTTGTATTAATTTCTGATGATCTCTCGTAATTCCAGATTAGATCTCGAAGACATTCCAGGCACATGTGATCACAATGCAGCTGTTGCAGCTAAAGTAGGAAGAAAAGATTTGGTTCAGGTACTGAGGTTTTTCCTTCTCCATTTTTAACCTGCCTAATTTCTTTCTTTGCTATCATCAGCCTCACATGATTTTGACATGCTCACAGACAAGATGATCTGTGTGTCTAAGAAATGACAGAGGGCACCATGAGAGGGAGAGAGAGAGAGAGAACTGTAATTGATGCTTTGAATACTTAGCATAAATTAATGTACCATTAATAGCACTGGAACAATTACCACTATATCAGTCTCATGGGGGCAAGTAACGGGAACATCTTACTTTTGAGGACTTCCGTTTTGACTTGCAAGTGATTCTTAAAACAGATAAAACATAAATTTTAACTGATGGATATCCATATTTCTTTCGTCAAGTTCCAAGTTGCTGAAAAGGAGTTATTTTGGTGAGGCATATTTGAAAATGAGATTCCACCCTAATTCTAACTTCAACCCCACCAAAACCTAACCATTAGAGCAAAATACATGCTAGTTTTGATCCTGTCACAATGAAACACATATGAAAGAAGACCTTTCTGATTTAATAAAGGCCATGATTGTAACTCTCATCTCAGCAGCACTTGCATGTAAATGAGACTTAAGAGTTTTAGAGACTTCCAGCTCAAGGATTGTAAGACATGTTCTAGTAGAAACACTGAAACCTAAGAGTTATAAAACAAAAGCCTTTGTGATATCAGAAAAGGGTCTTGTTCAAACTTCTATAGATGATACAGAGCCTGTACAAGTGCAAACCTGATCTGAGACTTTCCTATGATCTGTCATGATGCTGTTTCTTTTCTGTCCTCTAGCTGTGGACCTTGGTCCGTCAGATGTCTCATCCTAAGTTGCGGCCTTCTCCAAATGTGGATCATGGACCTCCTTGGGCATACTGCCCGTTTGGTCGACCTCTGGTGAATAAAATGTAGGTCTCTCTGGCAGTGATGAGAAATTTGTTCTCTTAAGTACAAGTAGATTTGTGATCAAACATGATAATGGTAAAAGCCAGTACCTCTTGCAGTCAGCTAGAAAAAGGTTTATGTCACTAAACTAGGCACTGAGATACCAGGTTTTGAGAGTGAAGAAGGCCATCCAATATCAACTTTTTGTTAATTGCGGTATTCAAGAATTAGATTATTTATCTACACACTAACATTGATTTGTATGGTCAAATGATCAGTAATTGTGGGTAAAGTTGACTTTTTGTGAGCATATCAGAAACACTTTATAACATAAATTTGTTCTTCAATTGTGATTTTGTCAGAATTTTTTCCTGTTACAAGGGGTGATTCCTGTCACTTTAAAGAAATACATTTTGAGCAAAAATAGTGGTTGGTCAAGGCTATTTTTTTTTATTGCTATTTCATTGAAAGTTCCCCAAAGTGGATGTTGAATAATTAGGGTAGACAGTGTTACAAGAGAGTAAAGCCAACTTTACTGTCCTTGTCATGTATCCCTCACAGGCTCAATCACTATTCCAAATCACACGACGTCCAGACTATGGCTATGATATGTTGTATGTTTTGGGACAAAGACCCACCACAACGAGACATAATGAACTGCCTGACAGTCCCCAGCCTAACCAGGAATGAATCTCGAACATCCTTTGAATATACGGCAACAAATGTAAGCACTGACTATAACTAATCTTTAATGACTGCTTTGTTAACATGGTTAATGGTAAGTCAGCAGTCTTAATGAGGGTTGTTAATAATAATTTCTCTTCACAGGTCTAGCTGATTTTTTTCTTGGGAGTTTGGTTCTTAATCATGTGTATTGGACATCAGATGAGATCTTTAGTGAAAATTGCATATGTTGGAAACTGCAGTGTTGATTATTTAACACAGTCTTTCCAGTTAGCTGATCCTTCCTAACAAATGCGCATCTGTTTTGATGATGGTTTTAGAGTTCAGAAATATGTTGAAGTAATTCCAGCACAATGCTATGGTAGTTGCACTAATTTCTGCAAAGTTCAGACTTTAACCAGTTTTGGTTTATTTTTAATAAATTAACTCCAAAAAGAAACAACCAAATGTAAATGTTGTAAAAAGAAAGATTTTCAGAAATTAACATAATTGAGATGGTATTTTGCTGGATTTACCTGGCTGACATCTGCACATTTACCAATCTCTTCAAGTCTTTGAAACTTTTTAGTCTGAAAAGTTTTATAAGAAAGTCTCAATAAGTTTTATAAGAAAGTCTCAATCTGGTGTCCCTCACACACAGAGAAGTAAGCTGACTGAATATATGAGTACATTAAGAAGGCAAAATGTGATGATTTATTGTTAATGTAGAGATGATGCATGCTGTTATGATATAAATTTCATGTGAGAGTTTTATTTTCAGTCTATGTCATGGCAGCTGAAGACTAAAGACGGATTCTATCTATTCTGCCATGTCAGCAGATGCAGCCACATTACACACACCAGCTTAGCAGTTCTTCCTAACCCTCGTTATCAAACATGTCGACATAAGGCACAGTAATACCACCATTGCTATCCATTATATCAGCATCATCCTCACTTCACAACTTTACAATACTACCATTAATATCACTATCCTAACCCTCACCACTACAACATCAACTTTATACTGGGCTCATTTTTTAGAGAAGTGAAAAGAATAGGCTCTCTCCTTGTAGTGTTTGAACAGGTCAGTTCCTTGGGCAGCAAAAGTCCTTTGACTGTTAGCATAGAACAAAGCTATATTATTTAAAATTAATTTTTCAGGATTTTTTTTTACAGCAAGCCAGAGCTATCCAGTTTGTGGTTATGAGAGGGTCATCACCTGCGACCATCCCTTATGTAATTTGCAGACACTTAGCAAAAATTAAGGACATTGGTTGCTAAGTCAAAAGTCAACTTCACATTTTCTCACACATGCATGCAAAGCACTAAGGTTCAAAACTTAAGCTAGAAATACATAGGAATATACAGAAGAAAATGTCTTGAAGTTTCATTGTATTTCTGTCAGAAAGATTTTTATACATTTATGTAGAAAAGCCTCATGTCCTTTAATTCTATAAGAAAACAGCATGGCCAGGGATGATAGAGAGCTGAAAATTTTGGAAAACTGAAAATTAAATCAGAAAATTGGCACATTTTAGTAAATGAACACACATAAAGAATAACGAAACCTGAACAGAAACCTGAATATTGAACATGGTGTTTGAAAATTTATCCTAGGTTGCTGCTAGCCCTGTATTCTGCTCTTGTCCCTAAATTCCGATATCTGTTTCAAATTTTACTCATCAACTCAAAAACACTTCACAAACTTCAAAATGAAGGCATGGTTCCAGGTTTCGTGGGCATGAGGTCTTAACAATTTTTGGATAAAGCATACAAGATAGGGAGGCCCAATTCAGCAGAGATGTAATGTAGCATTCTAACTCTTCCCATCAGTTGCAAAGAAACAACTAGACGACCTTCCTCCAGAATCTTTTGCTTGATAATGTGGCTTGGCAATTGAGCTGCTTAGTGCGAGCATTGCAACATGAGAACAAGATGTCCGAGCATGTTTAGTAGTTCAGTGTTGGATGTTTTCTATTTTAGCTGGAATGAAGTCATGATGTGGTGTTATTAAATGTCATAGAGATTTTTCAAAGCCTGACTTAGTCAAATTCTTTAGTAGCCTCCTATAGGAATAGATGACCAGGATGCTGAATTTGGCATTCAGTCATACATTAAAGTAACAAAACATGTAAAGAGTTTTGAAGGGTCAGGGGAAGGGAAAGAGGTGAGACAGCATTGACACCATTAGATTGCATTGGTTGTAACTGCTGGTGATCTTTAGCTCTGACAGTCAGTCATTCATATCTGTAGAAATTATGGCTTCCCAACCCTGCTAAATATTTCAGTAACATAATTCACTTTCAGATACATAGAATCCAGACATGAGCCTATATATTGTAGATAAATGATTACATTGTTCTTTATTTCTTGCAAAGGATTTTACTTTTGGCCCCAATGCATTTCTTCTTACTTTTTGGCTCTTTGTATCTTTTCTTTGCTTTTTCTAGCCCCCCCCTGCTATGGATTTTAATTGTTCTTGGGATGCCAGCACAAGCAGACATCATCTCAAATTATTTTTTGGTTTTTTGTGCTGCTTCTTCCCGGATGCATTTTTCTTTGCAAAGGTTCCATGTGTGTTCCCCAACTGTCCCACTTCTTACAGAAAATGTTTTCAAAATTCAGGTTAAAGACAAATGACTTGGGAAATGAGCTGCGAGTTTGAAAATTGCAGGAATTGTTATTGGAGATAAGATAGACTTCAGAGATGAGCTTCAGAAAAGATCAAAATGTGGTCTTGGGAGAGGGACTAAAAAGTGTTTTGTAAGATGTGGGTTCTGGTATGGTGAACACATTTGACATGATCCTTTTTAACGTCCACTTCTGTGTTTTTGTTTGTCTTTGTTGTTGAATCATGTTTGGGTTGGAATGTGTAAAGTTTCAAAAGACAGCTTTGTAATCTAGGAGACCTGTGGGTGGTTACAAGTTGGTCAACATGAACAGTATGTCACTCTTTGTTATTTTGGTGGGGATGGGGAGGTACCATGTATGTTTTCAGCAGTATAACTGGGATTTCTTTTTTCGTAATGGTCACAAAATAGCTAAATATTTCTTGGCTGATTACATCTTACATTTTCAGAATTTTGAAAATGTAGATGTGGTGCAATGCTTATTTGACTATATAATCAGGGAAGAATAAGCTGCAGTAAGAAACGTCTGTAGGCATTTGTTAGTAGAAGTTATCACATGTCTTGAAAACAGAAAAAATTCCAGATGGTCAGCAAGTATATCTTGCGTTATTTTTGTTCTGGATGGGAAGAGGGGACTCAGCTTAACTCATGATGAAGGACAAGAATGTTTGCAATATTTATTTGCTTAGAAGAAAAATGCACTGTCTTTTGAACTCGAAAAACTGTTACATTTGGAGAATAATGAAAATGTGGATGTGGTGCAGTGCTTCTGTGACATCAACCAAAAACGAATAGAGCCACATTAAGAAAACTCTTGGAATTCAGAAGTGATGAAGTATATTTATCATACTCTCACAAGAGACTAGTCTTTCGAGGCGTTGTTCTTGACCAATTCTAGTGACTGGACCCTTTTGGATTAGTCTTACGACCTGCTGACAGCAGCATCCACCTTTTCAATGAGTCTGAAATATTCTTGATAGTTTTTTTTCACACCAATCCCACATACTGTCACAGCAATATTGTACCAGAGAAATGAAATTTGTTATACTCTCTTCAGTAGTAAATAGTACTGACGCATGATTTGTTAAATGTTCAGTGCCTTGACACCTAAACATGCATATGTGATAACCTTTTGTTCATTTTGTTCCTTTAACATGACAGCTTCATGCAGAAACCACCTTCTCCAGCAGTACTGACAGTGGGTGGCATGTGCTGCGTAAGTTGCCACTTTTTCCGCCATCTTGTGTGGCTTACAGTGGTGGTTCATTCTCACCCATGATTGGTCAATTTGGCTGATAAGCCCTGAAATTTATATTTCATATATGATTGGTTGTTCAGAATCATATGTTATATTTATCATTGTCAGTGATTGGAGTATTTGTCTAAGTTGGTCAAGTTTTCACTTAGTACATTACCTAGTAATGAAACCACTATTTGGTTGGTTATTAGGAGTCTAGATGTCTTTCCTATGGAGGGAAAGTTCATTAGGTCTACAGTATAGGGATGGGCAAAAGTTTGAGATTTGCAGATTTATGAACCTGAATTTGTCAGACACAAATTTGAATCTCAAATTGTGAATTTCAGATCAAGTAAATGGGATAGCTAATGAATTTTACACAACTATGACCCTGATTCAAGTATGTTTGAAATTTCGATGGGTTAAAACATAGACATTAGTACATCAAATTAGAATCCTGGCTCAGGAATTTTGCAAACATAAATTTTTTTATTCAAACATGCTCGTCCCTGTTGCTGTATGGAAATAAAATGATTGAATGATGACAGTTTGTATCTCTGTAACCTCTGTCCATCCCGTGATAAGTTACTGCACTAACAAACATACACATTTTGTATCGTGCTTTACGTCAATAGTTTCTATTAGTCTTTTTTTCTGCTCAGAGAGTGAATGCAAAATGCTGCATAGTTGCAATAATGCATTGACACTCTGAGAAGTCTATCCATGCAGTCTTGCCAGTTGTTTTATGAATGTCTGTGCTGATGTGACGTGTCATTTCCATTGTGAGCTCATTTTGTTTTGCATTTTGTTTCTTTTGGTTGTTGTGATTTGTCATTGTTGTTTCTTGAAGACAAACGCTCCATGCAAGCTTTAGCCCGATCGCAGCCTTTATGTAGCCCTTTTCCTTACAGCTGGACACTGTGTCTACTAAACCTTCCCATTCAAGAATGTGTAGCATCTTTCATATTGCCAAAACTGTGCTGTGTCTCACTACTGTTATTATGTTTATATTACCAAAAGTCATTTCTTAGTACAGTGTCTTGATGGCACTGTGTCAAGAGTATTTCTAATATTAAGTACCACCAGTTGGAATTATTAACATTAATTGATTATTTTGCCATTTTTCTGCAAGATAACATACATGTACTTGGCTGATTGATTTTACTTTCAATATTCTAGTAAAATTTTATCAGCAGTGTTTCGTTTCCTAGGGCTTTGTAATCTCATCCCCCAAAAATAAAACGTTGTTTTGATTTTTTTTTCCCTTCCAAGAATCATCAGTCTTACTTCTTAAAATCATTGGTTTATTAAAGTCCATTCTTTATGTCTGTGACTTGCAGGGTTGTTATCAAGAAGGTCTGTTGCTAGAGTTTTCAGGTCTCTTGCTTATTACATGCTTCTCAAAAGTAATTAGGGACCATTGTTTGACTGTAAATTCCTTACAATACAAGAGAGGCCTTACTATCAGAAAGTTAATGCATTTAAATTTGCAAGCAGAACTGATCACCAATATATTGTAATGTGAATGTGCTGTATCTGCGTCTGTGATGCACAGCTTCATCTAGGCCATGATGGTCCTTAATTTTTGCTAATGGCTTCTTTTGAGGAGTATATTCTGTCTGTCTCTCCCATGTCATATCCAATGCACCGCTTGATCTATGGGGTTCAGGGTCTGTGACATACTCATCATAGCCTAAGCACCCAGCCTTCTCAATGTCATACCTTCTTAGTTTAGAGTCATAAAGTCACTCTGGTACCATATTTCAAAAGTATTGTATAACATTACCCAGCTATTGTTGTCTGCTAACAGAGTTGAATGTTCCTTGTACTACATTGGGGACATACAACAATTTATTCAGACCTCACTGACATATTCATAGTCCATCAGACAACCTCACCTGCCAGTCATTAATCCTTTAGTCCTCACGAGTATATACTGTCATTTCTTCTGTTTTCTTTCATGGCACCAAATTAAGAAAAGAGCAAGTGAGTCCGATATATACTGCTTGCAAACTGATTTTTCTACACATATTTCATAGCACCTAATCTATATTGTTTCTTAATCATGGAGAGTTTTACAGGGATAAAAGTCTACAGGTTATCAGCATGTTTTTTTTTCTCTTTGGTTTTTTTCTGAATCACTGAATTTGTTCATACTATTTTCATTCATTTGTGAAGTTTTTTGAAACTTTTGAATTCAAAATTCATCATTTAATGATTGAATATATAGGTGAATTGTCTCATCAGAATAATATTGTTTCTTGACAAAGTGGAAATCTGAACCAGGGTGATGTCTATCTTCGCTTACATTTTGGTTCTGCCAGAATATTGTCCTTGGTTTATCTTTGTCCTTTTGATACCCGCTGCTTTGGCCAGGTTCCTTGTGGGATATTTCTTAATCTCCTGCATTTTCCTTTACAGCTTCTTCTCAACAACTGAAGAAATACCTTTGGTCTTTTTTTTACCCCTGATCTTTGATTAAATTTTGTAATGTATTTCCTGTGGCATCACAGTTCATGAAAATACACACTCTTTGTGTACAACGTGTGTGCTGCTTATGCAAGTCATTCATTGTCATAGTTGTCACATGTACATACTCGCAATAAAGTTCGTTTTTTTTTTACTCTTTTTCTCTCTCCCCTTTGCCCCAATTCCGGCCCTCCCAATTTCGCCTTATCTCTCTTGTCTCTCTCTATCTGTTCTTCATCTGTCATATCCCACCTCTGCCCCCAATCCCTCTCTTTTACAACAGCAGTACAACCCCTACCATACGGTCTCTTCTATGACCAACTTACTCAAAGGGTGGACAGCCAGTAAGTTATAACTTTTGATGCTCTTCCTTTGTTATGCCCTCCCTCTCTTGAATAGCAGAAACGAATTTGCCACTTGTCATTGCCTAGGTGCAATAACTGACAAGCACAATGGAAATGTAAGCATTTATCCAGGTATTGCACTTAGGCAGTGACTTTTGTTTATTTCACTTTCATGTACCAAACTGCAGAATATTTCTGGAGTGGCAAATGAAGATGCCACAGCTTTGTAAATTTCAAACTTGTTGATTCCAGAACAATATTTTTGTACTTTTATTTTGGCAAGATTCCCTGCACTGATCAGAGGGGCAAAGGAAACTGACCTGGGTCTGGTCTGTGCATTGTATCTTTGCTTTTACCCTGGAGACTACTGGTTTTAATAAAAGTTTGGAGAAGTTTTAATTGAGGGCTAAAGAAAACAAAATTATTCATTAAGTTTAAAATCTGAAGATAACTGGGTGTTTTCTTCCACTGAAACTCTGTTTTTTTTCCTTGCGTTGTCAATCCTGGCTGATCAGAAGCAAGGCTTTTTAGCTTATGCTTTTTCCCCCCATTTTTTTTTTTATGGTGATGTCCATAAATATGGGGAGCAATAGATTTCACTGTAAAGCTAGAGATCTACAGACTTATCATTTACCAGCTAAAAGAAAATAGAAGCAGATGCAATATAGAACTGCACCAGGGAATGTTTAAAATTGCCTGCAAATCTTCAATCCTGTATATTAGAGTGATGAATTGATCTTCATCAGCTAATTGTAAATAGAGTAACAAATATATGAAAAGGATGTTTTAGAGATGTTTTGGAGTATTAGATTTCAGTTGTTTGAAAATTTGTCAGTCACAGTTATTCTTCAGAAATATTTGTTCTAGTAAAATGCTTTCTTTCAGAACCAATCATAACTTGTCAAAGATCTTCAGTCATGTGCCATGATGTTTTTAGCATTTGTTATGAATAAAAAGACAGATGTCTAACTCTCTTTGGTCCTATGATATTTTGTCAGTGTAAAATTACCACAATTACTGGAAGTCACTGAAACCAAAGAATACAATAATATACAATAATATAGTGTTTTGTCATGGGACAGTTGTTAGGATGTTCTTTGACTGTGATATTCAGACAGTTTGGTAATGAGAGAGGAAGGGTAAAGACACGCATGAAGGGGTGGCAAGCAAAGAGGGGAAGCATCAGAGCACTTTGCTTGAGAATGTGACTAATAACTGTATGTTTCCTATAATACCAGGTCACTATCACCATAACTCTCACGTGTAGTTTGCTTTCATCCTTACTTTTGTTCTGTTTGTTTTTGTTTGCTCTGCTAATCTCATATTCAGTGTTGTTTGCAAACTGTATGCCCGATCTTGGTGGAAGCTTATATCTCTAGGATCAGCAGGCTAGTTTAGTCTTGAGTGATATCCAGATAGAAAATCTTTGCTATCAGTTGAGTGAATCCATTTTGTACTGGTATCTTTACAATGACTGCCCATAAAATTTTGGAAATCCTGGTAACAGTAAGTCTAGATGATGATTTAACTAAGTCATTTGCTTGTGGTATCATCAGACTTAATCATGCGAGGAAAACCCGTTTGATTTCAGACTTTTTGAATGGTATAACAAGCTGTCAGTTGAAAGAAGTGAAAAGTCAAATAATATATTGAAGTAGCCATTGGTTTTCATTTACTTAGTCCTTCTCAAAAGATTCACTTGAATAATGTTAAACTTATGAATATGGCCATCTGCCACCTTGCTGGTTGATTAAGAGATATCCGTCTAGTAAAGGTAAACTTTATCTAAGTTTTTGATATTTGGGATCCTATTACATGTGTGAGCTGAATGGTACACATTTCATGCCGACAGGAGATTTTAGAAAGAAGTTCATTATGTTTTAATGTGGTTAGCAGCAAATGTGTTTTATTGTCAGTTGTCTTCAAGTTAAGTCTCAGAGACTGAGGATTTATAAATGTACATGTCATTTCAAGAAAATGTTTGAAATCCTGGAAACATTTATTTAAAACGTTAAGATGTTAATTTCTTTTTACCCTACTTGGAATGATAAATTGGATGGTAGAGTTTCTGTATGACTTGCCAAAGGTAGATGTTTCCTTTCTTTTTCTCTGCTAGTTTTTCGTTTCTCCTTATTTGTTGCTATCTCTGCCTGCCAACCTCTGCAGTAGCATTTGTTAGCCTGCAATACATCCACCTGCTCAGTGCTTTCGCAGCCCCTTATGCCTGTTGTTTGAGAAAAACACAAATAGATACTTAAGAATTTATGTAGGACTGAAGAATAAGTGGAGGGGATATGTGTCCCTCAGGCATTTGCATTAGGCAGTCCACTGCACATAACATTAGCCTTCACTTTTATTCACTTTCATATTGAAATGCAATGCAAGCCAATTTGTGTTGTTTGTGCCACAGCTTGAAATTTGTTTGTGCCTGACTGGCATACAATAGATTAGCTCAGTCATAGTATAAAATCTGGCTTTCTCTGATTTCTTGTACATTTTTGGTTCCAACAACTGTGCTCAATGTTTTGATTGCCTAGCTAGTTGCTGAATGTTTATTCGGTACCATGGATGTATAGAATTGCAGTGATTATTTCGCTACATGATTTATTGATCTTATCCCTCCCTGCAGCCCAAGTAAAATTGAATGAGGAGTATGCATGACCTCAGATTATTGAATAGCAAACCCAATGGGGCATGGGGGAAATGAACTTGGATGTGCTGCTCTTTGTTTTTTTTCATCTTTTTTTCATTTAAGTCCAGCTGTCTTTGAGTTTGGAAATAATTGTCCAGTTGATGATATGACATTTAACAAAATATTTCAGTGCAGTGGAGTGCAGTTATCTCTTCCCCCCTCAAATCGTTCTTCCTGTAATGGTCTGTAACATTAGGATGTTGTACTAGAAAAAACATTGTTCCTTGATAATGATATTATTACCTCGTAAAACAAAGGTGGGTGTCCTATGCATTGGGCATATGACAACCATTGTGTTGCCATGATTCTACCATAAAATAATACGATAAATTTTATCATTGGCTACAGTGTCCAGGTAATTCATCTTCTTTGTACTGTAGTAGGGAAATTGTAACCAACTCTTTAAAGGACTTCATAAACTTAAACTCTGTGGTGGAAAGCTGTTTTATCTTCTTACAGTGTTTAAACTATTAACAGTGCCTTTAGAAACAAATGCATTTACCAATGTTTCTTGATTTGTTGCCTAATAATTTGATTCCGAAAGAAACTAAAAAAAAGCTTTCCACATGACTGTCCAAGGGCATGCAAAGCCTCCACATGACTAACATAGGCCAGCACTGCCCATCTTTGAATTCTCTTTGCAGCTGTGTTCTTCAATCACAAATTATTGTTTACAGTAACCATAAACATTACTCACGTCTTTCAAACTTTTGAACCTAACTCTGTAGCCATGGCAAATATGATGTTGTTTATCCTGGCTAGCTGATTCGGAAAGGTGAACTTCAGACAGTAATCATACTGGTTACATTAAGGTTAATTTCATTTGCTTTTTTTGGTCGGCCAAAACCAGTGAGCCCTTTGGCATTTTGAGATATAATGACACCATGGGAATCTGTTTAAGGTTATATATGCAGTATGTGTTGTTATTTGTTGGATCATAGGAAAAATAGTTTTGAACAGGTTATGACAAATTTTATTAGTAGTTATTGTTGTCTCACTCTTTCATAGTCCACTGTGGACGTTGTGGTAAATAAGATGTGCATTGTTTTGACGTTGCAAGAAAACTGTGTATCTGTATTATTCATGAGCATCATTTCCAAACATTGTAAACAGTGTCTGTATATGTGTCATTAAATTCTATTAGTTCTATGTAAATCCCGGTCCATCCAGCATGTCTTGTGAGGCCCATCTCTTTATATTAATTCTCTTTTTAATCATTCCATTATTTCTGAAGCTGTTTATCATCCTTCTCTGTGGCTTGTGGATTGTTCTCTCTTTATCCCTTCTGTGAGGTTATTGGGAACTACTACTTCCCTGAAATTCAAGAAAAAAAAAGATAATGGTCTGGTTTGTGGTAAAGAACTGTATCCCTAATTAATCACAGCAATAAAAATAAGAAACATTAAGCACCAGTCAGATATGTGACTTGCACAAATGGACAGAATCCTTTGAATTCTTCATTTTATTGTCATCCGATTTTTGCATTATGATAGTGCTGCTTACTTGCCAGGTGCAGCTGTTAAGTCAGTGCAATTGCTGCTCCTAACTTTATTAAGGCATTCCTATTTTTATTCGATTTAAATATGTCTTCAGAAAATATGTATCTTCATTTAGCCTGAAGATAAATAAATTCCCTGTTACTCTTTAGCTTTGGACAGTGGTAGCAATATATTTTCAAATCTTGGCAACATTTTTTGTCATAAAATAACCTAAATAGTGTAGGGTGTGCTTTCAGTAGTGTAAGTCATATATTTTATTATCAACCTCATTATGAAACTTGGCATAGGTGCTTGTTATTGCAGTATTTGAAAAATAGGATGCTTCTAACAGTTGCAAAAAATATATTAAGTTCATAAGAGTGAAGGATTTCTATAATGGATGTACTGTACATATTATTTGTACTGATATATAAGAATGTATATCATAAATGGAGATGAATGAGATATGAATATTGTATACTTTATTTTGAAGTAAATTAGAAGTAGGTTTCCAGTGAATTTTAAATTTTGCATTCTTTTCCAATATCTGTGGCTCTTGTTTTGGAACGAAGTAAGCTAAGATTATTTTATAAATTTTATTTGAAGATAAACTATTTAAGACTTCTTTTTTGAAACTAGTGGAAATGGCTGTGGTATTTGTTTAAGTTCTCATATGTTGATAGACAACTTGGGTAATGTGGGGAAGCTGCCATCATGGTTAGCATCATGGTTGTGAGAACATGTATAACATGGAAACTGAGAAGAAGATGGGTATGTAGGAGTACTTGAAGAGTATTGTAAAACAGGCCTTTTAAGAGGCCTAATTACAAGGAATTAGATATGAGAATCAGAAATATAAGTAGTTCATAAGAAGTGGATGAGTTAAACAAAGAACGGCGACAAGGTGGGATGTTAGTCTAATAGAGGCAGTGTGTAACAGGAGGGAAAGGTTCTGAATTTTTTTGCTGCCAGGACTAGATGTATGATGCAAGAGGAAAATGTATGATAATCAGTACTGTTGTTGACATTACTAACCCGTGCTTTGTGTCCCTGTTTCCTTATTTGTGTTGTAAACTTTAGTCTCCAAGACGAGTTCCACCCCAGCTGCAGGCCCTGTAGCCTCGCACGTCTCCCCAAAACAACAACAACAACAACAGCCACCACCATCTCCCCAACCCACCGTCCCACTACCATCATCAACACCATCATCNCTATTTTAGACAGTGTGACAGACTTCTTTATTGGAACTAGTGGAAATGGCTGTGGTATTTGTTTAAGTTCTCATGTGTTGATAGCCAGCTTGGTTAAGGTGGGGAAGCTGCTATCATGGTTAGCATCATGGTTGTGAGAACATGTGTAACATGAAAACTGAGAAGAAGATGGGTATGTAGGAGTACTTGAAGAGTATTGTAAAGCAGGCCTTTTAAGAGGCCTAATTACAAGGAATTAGATATAAGAATCAGAAATATAAATAGTTCATAAGAAGTGGATGAGTTAAACAAAGAACGGCGACATGGCGGGATGTTAAGTCTAGTAGAGGCAGTGTGTAACAGGAGGGAAAGGTTCTGAATTTTTTTGCTGCCAGCACTAGATGTATGATGTAAGAGGAAAATGTATGATAATCAGTACTGTTGTTGACATTACTAACCCGTGCTTTGTGTCCCTATTTCCTTATTTGTGTTGTAAACTTTAGTCTCCAAGACGAGTTCCACCCCAGCTGCAGGCCCTGTAGCCTCGCACGTCTCCCCAAAACAACAACAACAACAACAGCCACCACCATCTCCCCAACCCACCGTCCCACTACCATCATCAACACCATCATCATCATCTTCATCCTCAACTACAACAACTACCATGACCAGAGTTAAAGGCCGCTCCATGGCTGAAGTGGCATCCCAGCCCAATCTGGCAGCTCTGTTCCGTGCAGGTTGGTATAACCAGTCACTTGTGGAACTTCTCGCTCTTTCTGGTTGGTGGCTGTGCCATGTCAATGTCTGCAGAACAGAGGCCATATGCACAATCCTTGCATTAAATAATGCACTGCGGTAACCACGGGAAACTTCCAAAACACTATTATGCACACTGTAGTTAAGGCAGTGCACAAATTAACATAAGGATTATACATATGGCCACAGGTTCTTCAGTGCTTTTTGGCCAGTTTATAATTTTTTTATATCTTTTCAAACTCCACATGCTTCAGAAATGTTTTTTGTGGAAAACAGTGATGGTGTGCGGTCACGTGAATATTTTTTTTTTCCTTTTTTGGATAGGGGATGTGTAGGAAGGAATTTTCTGTTGCCCCAATCTTGAATCATTCACAGTTAGGAAAACAAACTGCAGAATGTACAGAAATATGAAATAGAGTTTTCATCATGAATGCAGTAATCTTAAGACACTGTTTTTTTATTTAATCTCTTACAACTGACATGAGCAGGAAGACGCAGTTCATCGTAAATGAACATTTATAAACTTGATCTGTGACCAAGTTACAATAGTTTTAGGTTCATTTCCACATAAAGTTTACTGTTTGTTACCAGATAAGGTTTGTTATTTTGTGTGTCCTAAAATAATTTCTTGAGTATCATTTGGGATATCTTTTCATAGTTTCTCATGCACTGCAGTTTCAAAAATAAACGTGGTGTTTAAGCTAAAAGAGTTTCACAGTTTTGCATTGCCTTGACTGCCTTAAATGGTGAATCCTATATATTCACTGCTAATAGTGTTATGTCTATAGGGCTTCCGATTCGCTTTGTGATGGCCTACTCTGTTAGAGGATCATGGTGTTAATTGTCTGCATTTCAAGCCCTGTGTGTTTCTTTTAAAATTTGCATATTGAAGTTTTATGGCATGGCTGAAAATGCCATAATAAGGCTCAGTAATGCTGTTACTAGTATTCCACAGGCTAAAAGGCAGGTTGTGAGTCAGTCTTTATACCGCTCATGTGCATATGAACTTGACAAAGAATTTCCGTTCATAATATGAGGTTGTCACGTTTTTTTTCGGACTTAAAGTGTTTGCATTGTAAAATGAATAGAGAAAGCATTCTGTGGTATGCTGTGTGTATGGATGCCTTTTAGGTTGTTTGAAGAAAAAGAAAGTGCATGCAGGCTTGATGTGCTGAAGCATTCCTGTCTTCATGCAGTGTTTAAACAAATGTGCTCACTGGTAATTTTCTTTTTTTTCTGTGTTTTGTGCATTTTGCAAACTCAGTAAAACTATACAGAATACCTTTGTTTCAGTCTAGAACATGGATAGGATATTGATTATCTAGTATCAGATAATTCACTCTCCTTAATTAATCTGCAGAGAATGTGCTTGTTTGTAAAAAAAAAGTTATTGTACTTTCTTGCTTTGTTCATAGCAATAGAGACAGCAGTGATTATAATATGGTAGTATTGTGTATATGAGGGTGCAGACACTGCTCACCTCATATGTTGCTGTTACAGCACTGACCATTTGTTCAGTGAAAGTAGACGGGGCTAAATTAAGTCTGTGTATATTTCAGGGAAGCTTTCAGTTATGATGACAGGCACGTATTTCTCATGATGTACTACTGTACACATAGCACTGTTGTCCTTTTTCATGATGTCTGATGAGAAATTTTTGTACACATGATGTGTAGTGTTTTTTTTTATGGTGTTGGCTTGTTGAGCATGTGAAGATGTGGTCAGTATGTCTTTGGTTTGACCGTCCTTGTAATACAGCACATGCAATTTTAGTGCAAAACAAAAAAAAAAAGATCATTCATGCAGAATTAAAGAGAAGTGAGATAAGATTTGTGAAGAAGCCCACATGTTGAAGTGTGTTACAGGTAACATTTTCACCTTAATTGATAAATTCAAGTATCAGTTTTCCTACACAAAAATCTCATTATAATGGAAGTCCAGTCCCATCAGTTTTAACTGTGATTCTAATGATGAGCTTGCTGTAGGTGGACAGTGCTAGACATTCTTCACTGTAAACTGTTGACAGGTACTTATGAGCATTTCCTATAGGTTTTCTTTTCTTACTTTTGCTGATGTTTTACAAATATTTACTTCATAGTAACACATTCCACGGTGGTTTTGTCATTTGTTCCTTCCTGGTACAGTGGAATCTTTCCATTACCTGTTGTGTTGATGCCTGTGTTTGTTGTTGATGATAAATATTTCTCAAAACTCCTTCTTTGAAGGCCGCGGGAAAAGAGAGAGATCCACAGGTAAAAAGGAATGGCGTGGCAGTTCTTTATTGTCATTTTTTTTTTTTTTTTGCTGTTTCTCTTAGAGAGATGCAGATTTTTAAATTGCATGTTGATGTTTTTTGATGCTGAACAGTGTTTTAACGTTACGTTTGATACCCGATTGACGATCCTACATTCCCTTAATATCCCTTTCACCTAATTCCTTTCAAAATCATTATCATCTCTGTGGGCACACAGTGCTTCCAAGCATTGTTTTAATTCATAAAAATGTCAAGGGTTCTTGTTTTTAAAAATTCCAATGCATTTGATGCCTGAAACAAATTTTTGCAGGGATGCGTGGATAATGAGAACTTACCACATTTTTTTTTTTATATCCAACTCTTTTTTTTTTGACCATTTCCATAGTTTATAAAACGTATGGATACTAGTCTAGTCCATATAATAATTAATTTCATTTTCTCACCATTAGATATCAGAGTCTTCAGATAATACTGTGCTTGCTTGATCAAATGTTTTATTCTTGCAATCTTTTGATGTGGGTCAGGCTAGATAAAATGAGGAATCTATAGGAACTTTGTAGAATAAGTATATAATAAGTATAATAACTATATGGATAGCAAGACTACAATTTGGACTCACAATATGCCCTACATTTCACTTTTTTTTTTATCTGCAAGTCATTTTTTTACTCACCATAGTTAAGAGACCTGTGGAAGCTGGTCTCTGAAGTAATTTGATATAATTTTTGTTTTCACCTATAAAGTTCAAGGACTGCAGAAAATACTATACTTGCTGGATGAAGTGTGTTATTCGAATACACAGTATTCTTGAAATTTTCTTATGTCTGGTTCAATTACATGCAAATAGTCAGCCACTGGTTCACATTTTTATTTTCTCTTGTTGTGAAATAATGGAATATGCAAACGTTTCTTGAACATGTTTACCACTGCCCATGATTTTCAATACTCACTTGTCTGTCACTGTTTAAAGGCCATGTTCTGCTCATAGAACTTGATTTACGACAAATTGGTTAACTGCTTATGCAGAATGTGATAGACATGCATTATATTATCACTTGAGAAATAGTTACTGGGCAGAGGTGAATTCTAGGAACTATTAGGGCTGTGATACTTGTGAATTATTTTTTTTTTAATTGTTTAGCTAGAGTTCACTGTCTTGGGTCCTGAGATATAGAGCATGACATTTGCATTGTTATGACAATAAATAGTGTCCCCTTTTAAAGAACATGCTGCAATCTGTGTGAAAACTTGCTAACATTTCATTAGGAAAACTATTAAGGATATAGTATTACGTTTACCTGTAGGTCCTCAGTGTATGTTATTGCTAATGATTTGGCCTGAATGCTATGTAGTATAGAAAGTTTGTTTTCTTACTTTCTTCCCTATTTTTTTAGATGATTCTTCTCATTTAAAATTTTGCTGAATTCTACTTTTGATAGTTAGTGAATGTTTTTTTATAGTAGTAACTGTTCTTGAGGTTTGGTCTGTCCTATGAAATGGTGAATGTGTAATAAAACATTGGACAATTTATTTGGGGGGAAGGGCTAGGGGGTTGGCTGTGTCAGTGCATTCATGCATTAATGATGATTTCTGTGTATAAGAAATCCATAGAGCTACAGTGAAGACAAAGTATTAAATTTTCTTGTATTTTCATGTTAATTATTTCAAAATTTTCACATCTTTATTTCCTTGAAATTCTGCATGTCCACATAATTGTTATTGATATATGGCACCAATTGACAAAATGCCATTTTCATCTTGTGGACTGCTAATGGGTTAAAATTATCATCTTGACTAAGAATAGAATATGGTTGATTTTAGCTATTCATGCTTCGAGCTGTTAGTTTTATGACAAACTAACTAAAGTTCAGCATCTTGTGTCCTGCAAATGCATCCTCTGTTAGAATGACTTCAGGAGGCTCACAGTGGGGCGCAGATGCCCAAATTAACACATTGTTCACTCAGTTTGGAATTGTCACTCAAATACTCTTGATCAAATATCTACATTCAGACATGTTTATTATGAAATTCACAGATAGTTTCAGACTGTTTCCTATCAAGCCTAGTTCATACAATATCCATATGACAAGTGTATCGAACTATTGCTTTGGAATTTGAGAAGTGCTTTGAATAATGCTAAGTTTGTATAAAGGGTTTTGTTATAGACATATTTGAGTTTATTAATAGTGGAAATCATAAGCTGGTTCTTTTATTGATCGATGGTTCTTTTTATTGATTGATAGATTATATACACAGGATTCCATGAACACCCTGAAGCTTGAGTAGTTAGGCTTGAGCTTGACTTTGCCTTGCCTGCTTTTTGCTAACTCAGATGCATACTATGATCCATACCCAAATTCACTGCCTGATTTATGAACACATTAACAACACTTGTTTGATTTGATGCATTTTTTTGTTTTGTTTTTTGTTCGGTCTTAAATTCACATGGGTGAGAATGAGAAACCACATATTTTGTTTTTAATTTTGTCATGTTTTTATTTTATTTTGCCTTTTTGTGTCCAGACTAAACATATTAGCTGCACATTTTATGAATTCACCAGAAGTAACTGAGTTTCATAGATGCAAGATTTATTTTACCTTAAAGCAAGGCATTATTTAGAAGTTAAAAGTTTCTGATGCATGATAGAATATCTGATATGCCTGAATAATCATAAGTGTTAATGGATAAAACATAAGATGCCCATATTGTTGATCTCTAGTCCTTACACAGTTTAAGATTTTGCACCTAGGCAGCCAGCAGTATTTTGTCCTCTGTCTTTCTTTTTCTATCTTTTGCTTTCTGTCTCTCACATTTGCTGGTCATTTTTTTTTTTTTTTTTTTTTTTTTTTNTTTACTATGGCATGCATGAGTGTGGGTATTTGAACTGAAGTGCAAATGAGAGTGTGCCTACAACTTAAGCTCCTTTCTGCTTTTTATTTTTTAAGATGAAGCAGAATTAAGTGAGAAAAGTATTCCAGGTTGGAAACCTGGGCAACTGAAAATTGATAGCAAGAAAGTCAACACATTTTTGTGATGAAAATTTCTCCCCAAAAATTTTTGTTTTGCTCCATCTTGTTGTGTCTTCATCACTTCATCAGAAAAGATAAGAGAATCTTCAGGTTGCTATATTTTCCTGGTAAACTTTTTAATCCTCAGCTGTGATGAAAAGTAAAAGATCTTTGAGCTGGTCAGAGTCATATGATGACTTCAAGGTGATGGAGGACAAAGATCCCAGGGAGAGAGAGGTGGAAAGGGAGAGAATACTTCACATCAACAACAGCAAGTAAGTTGCTGGGTCTACATGAAATCACCAATGTGGTTCTTTAGATTACAGCTAGCCATATTCCCTTTGTAAAGCAGTTCTCCCTGATTACATTATAAATATCAATAAAGGGATAATCCAACCAGATTTTTTCCCCTAGTTGTGGCAGCTTAGAATTAGAATTTCCTTATGTGTTTCAACCAGCTGTACATAATGACTGCCCAAGCTGGCTCAAGTAACACTTATTTAAGATACATTCATTCCATGGTAACCTCAAAGAAATCATGATCTTCTGCCATACTTAACACTCGTAACATATACACAGAACACTCTAGACCATTTCATTTTATGTCACCTGTCTAGAACTATGTCTTGTTAGGATATCACTCTATTATATTTAGTGAAGCTTGTTTTAAATCGTTTTTAAATTACATATTTTAGCATTCTTAGAATGTGTCATCAGCATTAAGTTTAACATGTTTACATGCATTTTTGTTTCTTAGAGTAAGCAGTAGGACTTCATAAGAAAAATTTGGAAATTTATTTTATGCCTAGGCAGCATCTGTACATGTATTTGGCGGAGTGCATAGTACAGGTCTCAACCTAACAATCATTCTTGGTCTTACAGTATGTTTCAGAATAGCTCTACTTTCATGTAAAGTTTTGTAAACATGAAACCATATTTAATGTCATCTCTGATATATATATATCAGATATGTATCTCTGCACTTTCTTTTTACTTTGCTTTTCATTTCTCTGCAACTTTCAGAATGTTGGATCCTGAACAGAGATCTCAGCATGAACTAATCAAGAAAGCTTATGCCAATATTCTCTTCAAATGGAACCTGCTCAATCAGAGGACACAGATATTGAAACACACAGACAGTATTGAGGCTGACAACAAAGGCATTGGTCAGTAATTTGATTTAAAAAGCAGGTTACAAAATGTTTTGTTATAGGTGTACTTTTAAGATACTCACTACTTGCACTTTGCAATAAGTATAATATCTGGACTTTTGAAATATCTGATAATAGCACTACTTTTGTATTAAATGTTTTCATGATACAAATTTTCAAGTGTAAAAACTGTTGTCTCTGAATACTCACAGCCTTTCAGAGAACATTGATATCTTGTATGTCTCTTTCAGAATTTGCTGTCTCGTGTTTCAACTGTGCTGAGGATGTGCGTGGAGTCCAGTGCAACCGGTGCAAGTATCCAGCCCTCAGATGTTCCATATGTCACATAGGTGTCAGAGGTGAGTGCTTCATTGTACTGTTTGACATGATGATGAGTAGTTATAGTTTACTTCACTTACTGTGCTCTGTTTTGTTATTTTTTAAAATAAAAACTATACATTAGGGACAAAGAAGAAAGCAGTATTTTTCTGTGTAAAAGTAAACAATAAGCACTATCACTTAATCACACTTGTCACTTAATCAAGGCTGTTTCCCGATTCTTGCAGAGGAGCAGTTAGACAGATTTGAACACATTAGAGGTGCCCAGAGCAGGTCTTAAGTACATGATGTTTAAGTTGATGATGTCCGACTACACTGAAAAAAAAATTCTGATTTAATGTAGGATTAGGACTACAAACATCTGTACCATCTGGCCAAATATTTGGAGAAATACACTATTAAAGCTACCATTCTTACTCGTCTTGGTATATCTCCACAGGTGCTGCCAATTTCTGTATTGCATGTGGGCATGGAGGTCACACCGCGCACATGATGGACTGGTACAGAACTCACACTGAGTGCCCAACAGGATGTGGATGCCACTGCTTGCAGGAAAATTTTATCTGAGTTATCCAGCTGGCAACATCTTCCACCTTTAGGCCACAGAAGTTCACAGTCAAGCTGTTCGTGGACTCTCAGTATGAGAATACCGCTAAGCCAAAACAAGATGACATTCCTGTTGGCTGAGGGTGATGTTGTATTTGAGGAAACACCAAAAAGCAGTATTAAAAGCTGAACAGAGAAATGTTTCCGAAGTGTGCAGCACACAGTGACCTTATACTAGAGAACATTATCCAGACTGCAACAAACCTGGGTTCCTTCTAGGGCTGTTCGCTATCATTATTGATAAATGATTTTATGAGCTTTGTGTAGAGACAGTGACAATCAGAATTGTTGTCAACAGTGTGTAGTTCTTTTCCAAAAATTCATCATCAGGGTTTACTATCAGCACAGGACAAACACTAGCAGGAAGACACTTCAGGTGAGGTCCATATGGAACCCTAAATATCTTTAGTCAATTCATATGTCATCTTGGTCAAGTGTCAACGGTTGTGGAGTGGCACAGAGATTTCAGTAGCATTATGTTGATCTGGCAAGTTCTTTTTGAGCAGGTCCAGGATGTCAGCTCGGCTAAGATTAGTATCTTCAGTATTATGGTGTGTAAACTCCAGATTGTGTGCTGTGGCAATTTAGTTTGAGTGTTGGAAATTCATAGTTTGGAAAGGTTTGTTGAAAAAAATCTGCAAAGGATTCATTATTCCCTCCATCATGTCTGTGTTCTAATCTAGCCAAGGAACTTGCTTTCTGCAGCTGATTATTATGTAGATGAGTTTTAGAAATAATGAGTCAGCTAATGCAGTTAACTTTCTTCTCATGGTAAGAATGCATCATGGATGAGAATGATGGTAGAGCAAAACATCACAGTGATCTTCGCTTATTTTTTTTTTTTTAAATGAAAATGAATTTTTCAAGTTAATGAGCAGTGCTCTTGGTAGTGTTGCATTCATACTGTTACTGTTGTTACTCACTTTTTCATAATACTTAATACCATTTAGATCACAAGCAGCATGGAATGTAGGCCTTTTTCGGGGGCAGAAAAAACAAAATTCACGGAAAAACTTTTCAACTGAGGGATAAATTAGTGAAACTAAGCACTCAACTTTTGCATTAAAGAATGTTTGTTTATTTTTTCGTCTTGGATCCCGTGACACCGTGAACATTACCATAAAAATTCTGCAAAATCATGAAATGAACTTTTTTTTTTCAATAGTAGATCCTATGACAAATCCATTCTACAAATCTTTCTCCAACACAAAATTTTCATTTTAAAAAATCCAGCATCTCTGTGTGGTGACACTGATTTACAATACAGTTCTTGTGCACTGTACAAAGAAAGAATAAAATATGCCTATGCACTGCTGCTGTGATGTAAATGATTACCATAAAAGCTGCTCAAGGGCAGATTGTTCATCACTGTCATAATTAAAACTACCTCAGGCTAGACGAGTGATCTGAACGACCCTGTGAACACTCAAGGTTGTTAGAGAAGGACACTATTTAAGGTTAAAAGAAAATAAGTTGGGTTTTTAGTTATAAAGAAAATTGAGAATTCTTAATAAAGATGAGAAGAATATAGATATGGAAATTTGCAATATCTTCCTCATAATTATGTGCAAGAGAAAATATCATTTTGAAGTCCTCATTTCCTTTGATGTCAATGCATGACTAATAAAGAAACAATATGGAACTGGATTACCACAGAAAACAAAAATATAAGGGGGCTGGGGGAGGAAGAAGGGAAGAGGTTGCTAATCAGCTACATGGCATTCAGGAATATTTCCATCAGCAAATATTAGGCCTATGTGTCCAGAAGTTGCCATGGAAATTTTTCATTATTGCTATCACCAACACGCCTGTAATGTTGTAGCAGAAGACTCTTGCCTTGCATGGCACAAGAATTTGATGTGTTCCCTTCTTACATTTATTATTTATTAATATATTAATTCATGTGATATTTTGTAAAATACTGGTTGAGTTGAACTTAGATGAATGGTTGAATCTTACTGTGATCTTGAGACATGTTAATAATCTGGATGAATGAAAGATAATGAAAACATCAAAACCTGGCATACTCATTTTAAAAAATTTGTATCAATCACCTTACATGCTGAATTGTTCACCATGTGTCATCTTTATCCTTATAATTCTACTGCAGTAACAAAAGATTTTAAAAAAAGCTTTCTTCATAACCTGTTATCCATTATGCTTTGCCAAATATTACAGCCTTTTAGATAAGAAAAGCCTGTCAATTGAAATACTGTNGAAACTGTGGAAAACACATTTGTACATGGCTTTTGCAAACACTGGAACAACACCACATGTGTGCGATGCTAGGTATTACTAATTTTTGTTTGAGGCTAATGTAGTGTATTGGTTTAAGTTAGTGGTTTGACTTCTTCTGTCTAGTTCAAAGTTCATAGATCAAAAACTGTTTGGTTGCATATTAACTTCTTACTCATGGAAAGTTTTGAAAATACCCAAAATAGTTTGTCCAAGGTGCAGTGTATGAATCTGACCATGCGGTCGCAGTGAGTTAAGATACTAATACTGGGTTTTGTACAGCGTATGGTCACAGGGGATTAGGAGTGTGAGTGCATTGAGCCATTTTCCAAGACTTATGAAGTCCACATTCAATAAGTAATGAATTAGTAGTGAATTTAGAGGTGCATTGTCAACTAATTTATTTGAAACAAAGTGAATTTGAAAGCTGAATTCCTTAACCCTTTATTTATCATCTTGAGCACTCTTTGTTTTATTCTGTATACCATGTCAACGGGCACAAATTTAATAGGACTTCGTAAATAAGGGTTAAAGAATTGTAACATTTTAAAGACTAAGTAATTAAAAGTACAATATTTTTATGTTTAGAGCCACTACCCTATAATTGCATTCCATGTGGGCTTGGTGAGTTTTGGAACAAAATTCCCCAACTGTGTGAATCATTTGTGAATACCAAACTTAATATGTATAATAGGTTTAGTGCTGGTAGAGCATGAATGAAAATGGTTATAGTGGATGCTATGGTAGGATGAAGGTATACAAACTTTGACAAGTTATTGGCGAATAAAGGCACTTACATTTTAGCGACATTGTGGATTTTTTTAATGTTTTATAATGGGGGATGAAGTGGAAGGCAGAAAGGGAATAATTGCAGAAAAATGATACCCCATCAGTTAAAACACAAATCCTTCTGGTCCCTACCAGCATATGGTATTTAATCATTCAGGGGTTGTACTTTTATTTCATGACCTCACGATCAAAGGTTAAAGCAACAGGGTAGTCTCATCTTGACAACACAGTAGATAATGATTTAGGTTCTTATTGAAAGGAGTGCATCAATTCTCCAAGTTCTGATCATTTATCTGTGCACCAATGTAGTAAAGTTGTGTGATGCATGCAGTGTCTAGTCATGTATACATGTTACAAGAACTTGGTGAGCTTGCAATGAATTTGTTGTGGATGAAAGCTTTGTGCTTGCAAATGATGAGATTTAAATAAAAATAACTTGAGCTGATACATTTCATGCTTCGATGTGTCTCACGTTCATGTCATTATTTGTGTGACTGTTGAATTTAGTTTTATTATTCCTGTGTTAATTTCATTTCATAATTTTAGGTATAAGCGACTACTTTTTCTCACTATAATTTATTCTATAATGGAACACATCTACAACAGGTCTGGTTGTAACAAGAACTTGCCTTAGTGGACAGAGTCTCAATCCCCTTTATCCCCTCTTCTTTGGTCTTGTTCAGATAGCCTTTTCAAAAGGGACTGGCTCTTATAGCATCACCTTAACGAGTTTTCTCTTTTTTTTTTCCACTAATAACTTGGTTTGACAGCTCATGAATGTATTATGAAATCATCCTGCTCAGCATTCACAGACTGACTACCAGTTGAAATCCTGACTCCAAAAAGTTATCATGCATTACATCAGCAGTTGATAGTGATTGCCAACAACTTAATCAATGATTGCCAGTGACATAATTAATCAGAAGTCTGCATCTTAATATGTGAACCTTGAGAATACACTTCCAGCTACTTCTGTAGTCTCCATCCCCAAGTTCAACAACAGCAAAGCACTGAAATAACTGTCAACTTCAAAAGTCCTGACCACCCCATCATTACTAAGTTCTACTAAACTCTGGAATGATTTCATTACAGCTTAAATTTTAAAACGTGGAGTTTATCATTGAGAAATATTCAGAAAGTGCAAAATGAATCTTCAACTGGTTGTGCTTACACTTTGTGTCCTACTATCACAATATTGTGTCTAATGTTATCTTTCGATTTTTTTTTTTTAATCAGTGCCGCCATAAATGCAACTAAGCTTAACCAGAAATCTAATTCATAAAAGATCCAGAAGGGTAATTAACAGGCTTTGGTTTATGTTAATTATTGCAGTTACAGGACTCTGTGCCAAGCCTGAAACAGAGTGGATTATGGATCTCAAAATGTTTTCAGAGACAGGACAGGGGGTGTGTGAATGCAAAGACATAAACAGTTCTTTTAAGAAATACAACTTTAATGAGAAGTTAGTCGAAACATACCAAAACAGATGCTTATACCTGACATTTACTCCACATTATACCTCATCACCTGCTCTTTCATCATACATCATGTCATCCCATACCAAATTTCCTTCTTTCTCTTCCTTTATGTACAGATGAATGGAAATTTACTTCATTCACAAGCTAGCATATGTTCCCATTCTTCATCTGTACATCTCTTACAAAGTATTCAGAACATTCACACCACACATTTACTGTATATCATAACACAGTATTATATCTAATCACTTGCTCTTTCATCATCATCATGTCATTACATATCACAAGATAACTTCTTATTTATGTGGAAACCTGGCTTGGTTGGAGTGTAAGAAAAAACCACAACAATGATACTAATCCACCAAATAACATAACAAATACAACACAATTCGCAGGCATCCAGACATACACATACTAAAACTTCTGACCATTTTCACAAAAGAATTGCAGCCAGTGGCCCAACTTCCTTAGTCTGCAAGTACTGTGCAAACACTCCTTTCTCTCTTCCTTCACACATTTGGACAAGATTATCATCAAACAAGTAACAGATGGAGGTATTATTTCAATAATAAGTTACTCTATGCTCCCATCCTTCAAATGTCCTATTGCCAGAGTAAAGATCTGCACAATAAGTGACCTTTTTGAAAAAGCTTTCAACATGGCTGAAATAGACCAACTTGGCCCACTTTTTAATTACTTTGCAGCTCTATTCTCCAATCATAATTCTTGTTTACTAATAACAAAAAGCATTACTCAGTCACTCACATTTTTAAACCTCACTCTCAGCCTATGACAAATAAGGAACTGTTTGTCATGGCTGGCTGATTTGGAAAAGCTGAATTTACTTGAAACATCCTTTGACACATCTCTCTACCTTTTATACATTCGAAATTCACATTTGTTGCAATCATAATGTAACTTGCTGTGTTGTCAAAATCCTCACACCAAAGATTCCTATCTCGCATAACCATTTATACAGCCACATTTCTCTGGCACTCCCATGAGAAAAGCTATAGACTATGGTCTATGTAGGTCTTACAATACCCACACCTCTTCACTGATGGCAGTGGTTTAACACTTTGTGTTCCTCTGTCATGATACTGCACCCAATATTATTTAATCTAACTGTACCCGTGTTGCAAAAATCCAACAATACTATACCATAAATTTATGTCCACAGAGGAGCCAAGGGATTGAAAGGGCAATTAACTTGACATGGTTGTGGTACACAAAATGGTAATCTTCCACCATATTCCTCTCTCTCATCTCCATTCTTCCCATTTTCCCACATTATCTGAATTCATTAATCCAGCCTGTGCTGCCATACTGCATATTCTCCCTCCCCCCTTTCCCCTTATCCATACGTCCTGTAATCATGCTGGCTCCAGCTCCACGTTGGTTGTGTTGGGTCTTGAATAAGCTGCTGTATCCCCAGTACTTGGTGCTGGGCCATATTTCTTGATCTTGTGCTTGACTCTCGGAGTAGGATCATAACCCTCGTCATATTCAGAACTGTTTGGAAAGAAGAAGGATGATTTGAAAAAGAAAAAAAAAAATAAAAAGACAAAGAATTAATTTCTTGTATATCTTCATCCATGCAATAAAATGTCCATTTCTCCTTTTGAACAGAATAATATAAAAAGAAAACATATCTGAACATTCATGCCATAAAATGCCTACAGTTTTTTATTCCACTCTAGCTGCGGTTAGAGAAGTATATGATACATAAAGGCTATAGCTGCAAATAATGTCAATTTTGAAATTCCAAAATATGAAAAGCAAAGAAATGAAAATGATTTTTTACCTACTGCTGCATGCCTATACTAGTATCAAAAGTAGTATTTTCCTAAAATTTTCTCAGAAACGCTAAACAAACTTGTACTTTCTATAATCTCATAAACTTAGGAAACTTACTAGAAATAGTTGTAGAAAACAAAGTTGTACACCACTATCCCAAAGCATGTCATTGTTGTGAGAACAATGTACAAGGCTGTGTGAGTATTCTCCTCCTGAGGACAACAAATATCAGTTTTTCTAAAAATCATCAACCATAAATGTCACTTCAGGGGGAAAGATATGCCTGAAACTGCTTTGATAAGATCTTTTCATGGTCTCAACTTCCATCTAAATTTTCTTCTATTCTCCTTCATCTACCGGATCACCTGTGATCACCCTCCCTCCAGTTTTGCCATGTTGTCCACTAAATGCCCCAAGAAAAAAATTTTTTCTTGTAATGTCAATGGTGATTCTGACTAAAGTGTGCCCCTTGACATGATATTTAGAAATTTTTTTAAAAAATGGGAACACTTATTTGATTTCATACTAACCGCAATAATTATCAGAGTATAGGTTTTAATGTATGCTACTTTGCTGGTTTCTGTTTCTTACTCATTTAAAATGTAGTTGACTCATTCCAAAGATATCCCATATCTTGTCAGCAGCACGAAATAACTATGGACAAATATCAGAGTAAAACTTCATTTTCTTTTAAACATTCATTGACTACTAAATATTATTGTGACATATATAAAGTACATCCTGAGAAGTCATTAGGCTATTTGACAGTGAAATATTTTCCCGGCCATTTACTTATGCACATGTTCCCTTAACTTAATTTGTAAGCACTTCCTTGTATTTAATCTCTCTGATAACTGTCCATATCTTGCAATCATCAATGTCTAAGACTTAACATGATTAAAGAGTGAGCATCTTATCTTGAGATGAAACATTAATATAACTAAAATTTACAATGTCTAACAATATCTAAATCCTGCAGTTTCAAGGTAGATAAGAAATAACATAAAGAGTGTGCCTTACCCTTTCAAATGGAGTATTCCAAAATTTTGAACATGTCAAAAAGGAGCAAACATTCTCCATCATTTCATCTGAAAAATATCCATATAATGAGTGTGTTGAGTTACTCAGTGAGTCCACATAACATGAGAGAAATTAAAAATTTCATCATGTATATTTCATACTGCTGGAAAACTAAAAGGAAAACTGTAAAGAATCAACCCAGGGTATCCTTCAACCTGTGGCTAGGTGATCACTTTCTTAAAAGTGCCAACCATAACATTTTTCAATCCAGGAGCCTATAACATGACAAAAGCCTCTCTCTTCTTATTCATCTTGATGTGCCAATACCTTTTCTCAGATGCTGGGAAAGTAATTACAACAGGACCCCTATGACAACAATTCTCATGTACTCAAAAAGTACATTCTAGTTACGCTCTACTTGTGAGTACTGTAGTTTCCACATTTACTCATCAATTCACACATCTCACCTACATTAGTTACAGACAGACCTGGTCTTGCAACTACTTGCTAGATGATCGCGTTTCAGAGACAACCAATCATATTTTCTATATATTTAACCTCTGTATAGCAACCACCTATCCAATGTGACTGCATTTTCTGTTGTCTCAAATGTTATGAAACACAAGACAAATAAGGCAACTGCTAACTGAATAATCTGAAACCTTGTGAGGATTATTCAAGACTTTCACGGTCAAATATAGACTAATTGCACAATAAATGACTGGTGCTAGAAATGATGTAAAATAGTATGTGGGAAGTAAGGCAACTACGGTTATCTAAGCTACTTCCAACACAAAACTTACTCATAATCAGTGACATCGTAATTAGTGCAAGTCACATATTGCATACATAACTACATATTTCTTCTTCCTAGTCTGACTATATCATTTGTCTTCTTAATCTGCCATAGTTTGCTGCTAAAATATACGGGAAAGACGTTTTCTTTATAACTGATCTCCCAAAGTCAATCTGAATAAGACAACCATTCCCAAGACCATCCTTTTTATGAGAAAATGAATGCTGGCTGCAATGAACAGATTCACCTCTTTTATCCTAGGATTTGGACTGATCCCACAAAACTTGTGAAGTCTTACTGAATATGACATCACGCAGAAGGGTGAAAGTTATCAGAGTTTCTGGATTAGCAACTACAGCAACAACAAAGGTAACAACATGTATAGATAGATAATGACACCAAAGAAAGCCAGGTTTGATGGTAAAGGAGTGTGAAAAGAAACGTAGGTGATTACTTACTTCTCACAGTCACTGTCTCGTTCTTTGTCAAGCCTGAAGGGATGCACTCTTCAACCATCACCTGTGAGCATAATTTATTCAAATTAGGCACATGTTCTTTTTTCTTTCATGAATATATTGCAGCTCTGGAGTAAGATGGCATTATCTAGCTCTACATAACAAGCATAATGCTCTCTATCAATCTAACTGATGAAATGTATTACACTGTGACATGCTATGAGCAGAAGTTGGACAATTTCCATGTTCCTTCTGGCTCATAAGTGCATTTTTACTCATAAATCTGTGTGATTAAGAGAGAAGATGTGCCATGCTGCCTGACCTTCACACACTCTAGCGGCTGCACATTCAAAGATGTTTCTTACATAATTCAAGGTATATTAAAACTCTTATATGAAACATATTTCACCATTCTCAAGGACAAAGTTGTCCCAACTACCACAGTGAAAAACTGTCTCCGCATAAAACCAGATTCATATGATGGGATCTCCCCATGCATTTAAGTACGCTTTGTTTATTTTCTCTTAGGTGATGACCAGGGTATAAAAGACAGCAAATTTTAGATGTCATTTAATGATAGATGGGATAAATGGCTGTAAAAAAAGTGTAATTTCCCAAACAAAATGAAAAGGCTCATACCATTAACACTTTGTGTATCACAGTCTCTCCAAGTTAATTATCATTTCAGTCCTAAAGTTTTTATTATGACATACATTTGTGGTACAACTAAGTCATATTTTGTGCGACACTAGTACAATTTACAAGCTGGACACAATATTGCAATTGGGGTCCACACAAGTGTTCAAAACTTAAACAAATCTATTTCCATACAGACACAGTTAATGGTAATTTGTCCTCCATGGAATGATAGTGGAGACAGGGAACAATGTAGTGAAGGTCTGGATTTATATTTCACTACAACACTGAAGGGTTTGCATCATCAAGTGTACACACCTTACACTGGGAAAGCAATTCTTCCATGTCATCTTCTAAACACAGAGCAATGTCCCAATAATCTGGTACAGATGCCCCTGAGATGATATCACATCGGAAGATGTCACACACATCAGCAAGACAAATAGTATTCCCTTTCTGAAATACAAAATATAATAAAGTTTTGGGAGCGTGAAGTATACCTTCTTACTCAGTCACATCATGACCCAAGAATATTTCTTCAATCAGGTAATCTTCATTGAGATTTGCTAGCTCGTATAAAAAATTCACCATCTTCATTATCTCGACATGCAAAAAATGCAGGTCAAACACCAGCATGATGATGTTAAAAGTGTAATTATTACCTAACTTCCAATATGTGATATTTTCTTTAACTTCATCATATTACAGTCGACTCTGCTTAATCTCCCTTCCTCGGGATCACAGAAAAAGTGGTCTATTACGCGGAGAGGCGATTAAGCGGAGAAGGTAATTTCAGCCATATTTTTGGTAATAGGGTTAAATTTCTTTGTCCTGGTTTGATATCGTGCATTGACACCTTCTCGCCAAATTCACAGGACAGACTCGAGCTTGACAGTGTTGTAGCACATAAAATGTTTGATTTCCGCTGTCTCTCTTATAAACCACACCGCAGTAGCCCAGCAGACAATAAGGAGTAGGATGGCACGGTCGGGATAGACCGTTCATCCACATGACACGTTCTCTGATCTAACCGAAATCCACCAGACAGTCGCAATCAAGGTGTGGGGGGAAGAGACTATACGGCGTTCGGTGCATTAGCATTATCGGACGGGCGAAGGCAATGATGCGTAGCATGGGACGAAGGGGGACAAGGGGAGGGGGGAGGTGGGGAGGAAAGGCTTATCACACCTATTTCGGGTTGGCAGCTGTCACTCAGTCAACAGGTCTGCCATCCGTCGCGCAGTTAAACCTTTCGTGTACATTATCTGTTTGTCAAGTGTAACCCTTCAACCACTGATCTTTGAAATCACGGGTGCTGAAGAGTGGTCGATTATCCGGAGTGAGAGGCGATTACCCAGTGACTTTTATATAGAAAAAATTCGGTTCCCCGGGGAACGAGGCGATTAAGCGGAAAAGGCGATTAAGCGGAGGGCGATAAAGGGGAGTCGACTGTACTTAAATTATAATATGATTAATTTAGTTTATTCTTAACTGAAAACACCTCAAAGCCATCACACACACATAATGTTAGCTACATTACAAAGTCACTCCTGTGTCAAGTGATTATCAATCGTTTTTCAACACAATTCTATTTCTATTGCTTTACTTCAAGTTCCAACCACTGTAGTACTGATTAAAAACACATAACTGTGTTCTCTAAATTAAAAAAATTTTAAACAACTGGAATCAAGTAAATTCAAGGATATGATGAAAGAATAACTATTACCTATAGTTTTATTTTCTTCATAAAACTGAAGAGTGTATTTCTTGACCTCCTGAAATCTGCTAAATGAGCATTTGCGATACTTCAATGGTTAAAGGAAATTGTACCTCAACAAGTACTGAAGACAGATCTAAGTTTTCTTCCATCAGACCAACAGACTAGTTCATTAATGAAAGCTTTGATTATCTTTCTAAATGTGCCCTGGATATTTGGTTGAAACATTAAAATCAGATAAAGTGAGATAAACTGTTTTGGAATTTTGCTCTTCAATTTCAGGCAGAACATTTTTTGTTTCATGTATTAAATTTATACATTACTACAAAATTGTTAATATCTCAAAGACCACAGCATGTGACAGTACTTTAATGACATCTAAAAAATTAAACTGTTTCCATTCATGAGTGGAATCTTCATATTCATATAATAGGCAGAATTTAAGGACAAGTATGTCAATTTCTTGCCTACCTGTACTTGATCCTCATGCCTGTTCTCAAAATGACGATCCAAAAAGAACTCAGAGACGAAAGCTTTTCCACAAAAATCACAGGTCCATCTGCTCCCACTCTCCATCACCTTATGATCTTCTTGAACAGAATATATGTCATGTTCAAGTGAAACCCTGCAGCCTTGCTTAAGATTGATTTTGAGAGCATTAAAAACTGGAAAGATTCTCTGTAAACAAAGACAAAAAAGCCATGTTCAATCTATGAGGAAAAAAAAAAGGCTTTGTAACCCAATATCATATTCATAAATGCATGCTTGTAAATACATGGAACACTGGGCAGAGAAACTGTATTAAAGTTTAGATATCAAATTGAAGTAAAAACAATAAGATTATTGGAATTCATTGTTCTAGATTCACAGCAAGTCCTTCCATTACAAATGGCTGACTAAGTGGGATTTTTAATGTTAATTCTATGTTATCCTGGGCACCAAACATCATAAGCATTTCAAATTATGCTTGGCTAATGCACTAATTCAGTGTATATTGACTGATTTTAAAAGCAATTAAGAAAATTTCTAAGAAAAACTATACATGACTTATGCCTATGACCAGTTGGCAGTTTAACCATTCCCAAGTAGATCTACACAGTCTGTGAGCATATGCTTGTTCTCATCACAGAATGGTTAAACAGTACAGCAGATATATATATATTTGTTTACAAAAACAAGTTACCTCTCTAACAACTTTTGCTACAACTCTGGACTTGTCTCTGGCACAAACTTTCTCCTGAGATGAAGTTATTGCAACAAAGAACAAAATCTGAAATTTGAGTAAAAGTAACAAAGTCAAAAGGATTGAACTGAACCATGAAAGGCAAAAGTCAATAAAATAATTATGCTTACTATCCTTGACATACAGTCTGCCTAATCGTATTGCAGTGTTGATATTAGACTCCAGCTATACTATGAGTTTGACAGAGTTACTAGCACAGCTACTGTCCCTTGTCTAGAAAAGTTTGTTTTTTAAGCTGGTGTATCACTAACTGCTCTTCATAATTCACCTAGATAGACTAGATTCATTTAACAACAAATAAGCAGCTAAGATAAGCTGATAACACAATAAACAAAATGGACCCTTCAAGCTTTTAACACCAAAGGTATGAGGGGCATATCTGGCCTAATATAAATTTATGCAACAAACTGTCAAAAGGTCTTTTTTTTAAATCTAGATTACACATTTCAATCTAGACTAGTCTAGACTCTACATGATGGTGGCGTGAGTATTCAGCAACTTAAGATCACACCTAACACTGAAAAAATGTGTTTTCTTACCCTGTTGTCCACAAACCTCAGACTAAGGAAAAAAAACAACAGACACATCACATGGGCTAGTGAATCCATCCATCTGCTCCAATTCTGCAATTTCAATTCACCGTTATTCAGCGTCGCCTGATCCCACTCTCCTATGAGACTCTAGAAGTCAAAAGCAGACCAGATAACCAAAAATTTCCAAGACTAGACTACATCAAGATGATCAATCTAGATCTAGTCTAGACTAGAAGTAGATATTCTAGACTAGAGATGTTTACCAGCACCCAGGTTATTTGTTCCGTGCACTTACCAATGACATCCAGATACTTGGGGATGCCATTCTTGGTCTTTGGTAATGCTTTTTATTGTTAGGCTATCTGCCTTCATAGACTATGGATTGTGATCCCAGGAACTGGTAATCTTGATACAGAGCTGTAGATACAGAGTAGACTACATTCTCTTCCACTCTCACTTCTCAGGTGAGACATCCACTGATCGTGCTCGATTTCCTACTTTCTTTTCGCAACAATACCCGGAAGTTTACCCCAAGCAATTCAAAAAGTCGCACTTGTGACGAAACGGATGAACATTAAAAAATCAAAAGCGTGCTGTATTAATATAGCGAAACATTTGATTTATTATTTGATCAGGAGTCTGTGAGGAATGAGGAACAAGCTGACATTAGTATGATCATTGTAGTAGCCACTACTACTATTCTTTCTGTCTTCATCTCAAAATTACTGTCACACTGTGACAAGAAATCTAAGTACAGAATTGGTCACCACCAGGCTCCCTGGCCGTCATGGCCTCATCTTCACAATCACCACCACCATCACCACCACCACCACTACCACCAACTCTATTTTATATAGTAAAGCCTTTTGCTCATCTCTTGCTCCATACACTGTCTTTGCAGGGTCAAAGTGAGGAACAAAAAACATTACCTTTGTCTGACACTTCCATTTCCTGCCAATTTCAATAAACTCTTTATTTCAACTAATGGTTGTTGTTGAGGATGTACATAAGTAAGAGGGAATGCTTCGCATTCTCGTAGTGCTTTTGTGATGTAACTCATTGTGAAATGTACTCTGCGCACAGTGAAAGAAAGCTCAGACGATGAGCCTATATATGACATTAGCTTTCTCCCAAGCTGGTGTCCTCCTTTCCACTTTACTGTGGATAGTATAGTGTGCTCTGCAAAATATTATAAATAAATTACAAGTATGTGTCAGGCTTCACATTTCAGCATGAGTGAACCCTTTTGTCTGTTAAACTGTTTGATTCGCCTAATCCCACACAGATGTGTCTTCAAACTTTATTAAACCATCTGAAAATTGATAATTGTTTCAGCCTTCAAACAGCAGTTAAGCGTTCTTCTACAACTGATTTGACATACAGTTATTCTTAGATTAACCAGACCTTACCAGTCACCACAATACACTATATATATGTCCACGCTCGTCCACAACTCTCCCCACGTAGTCACTCCTCACACCTAAAATCATAGACCCTACAGCTAGGAGGATTTGCACTTATGCAGAAAAAATGATACTAAATATAGCCTACACATTTTTACTTTACCTAAGCGCAATTTTTTAATAGTTATGCATTGGCATATCTAGAATTGTCCACTTTCCGAAAGCTGCTTTCATCCTATCAATGAATCTATGGCAAATACTATGAAGAGAAAAAGCACTGATCACTGCTGCGATCATAGTATACTAGTAGTTAGAGCTATGTCTATTTGTTCTAAGTCTCTATTTTGTTGTCCTGCCCGTGCTTTACTTTTGTTTCTTGTTTTCCAAAATGTGCTTCTGCATAAATGATTGTGCAATGGCTGAAGAGTGTCACTGAGTACACACAGGCAGAATGAGCAAACCATGTACATATGTCCTTCACCCACAGAATATATGTCACATGGGTAACTGGTGAAAAGAGCTTTCACCCACCCTTTCTCCCCCTTCCCACCCAACAACACCCATACACTGAGTCATCAAGACTCCGTGCCTACTGCAAGACAATCCACCTTTTTGAATCAGCTGCCACTCACAACAAACATTTCATATTTGCACTGTGTTTTGACAATAGCACTGTAAGTAAATACAGGTGTGCGGCACTGGCCTATTTTAGCCATGTGAATGCTTCAACTGGCCTAGTACAGCCACACGCAAAACATTTTTCTTTGCTTTTTCGGAAAGGTCAATTATATATATACATTTATAAGCATGGCTTGCATCACCAAAAATTATCATACATGACTCTCAGCAAGGGGAAAATCATAGTGGAATTGAAGTGAAGTTTATTTCAAGATAGCAGAGTGGGCAGAAGACATTAGTTGCCTCAGTATAAAGTGAAAAACCTGTACTACATTAAGGGCAAGTGCGGCACCTTGTAGGGGTAAAATTGGGTAAAATTGTGTAAAATGAGTTTAAGGCAGATTTGTAAACAGCAACATGTCCGTTATCGAATCCTGAAGTTATTTTCATGATACCTGTCTCAAAAAGTGTATTTTGATGCAAAAGGAAATGACTACCCTTTGTCAAATGCATCTATCGGGTAATCTTTATTGTCAATTATATCAAAATCACAGTTTTCGTCACTCTATCCGTTCGATCTGACTTTTTTCTGGTCCAATTTACATAAAATTTTGCATAGCAACTCTCCAAGCCCCTGTTTTGAGAATGTCACGGGCTTTTTTCGCTTTCTTGTGTTTTGGGTGTTTTTTTAAATTTTTAAAGTTGAAAATGTTCAAAATTTTCAATGTTTTTATATGACATTTTTAAAATAATTATTAAAAAAAACTATCCAAGAAATCAAAAAAGCCCGTGACATTCTATTTTAAATAAAGTGATCTTTCAAATGAAAAAAAAAACCAACATCCTACCATGTATTGTTCTCCAGATCGAAGGGTTCAAAGTTATGCAAAAGTCATCCATATTTTCCAATATGGCGGCCAAACAATTGGCGTTTCCATAGCAACAGAGGGAGGAAATAGCGAAAAACCCCAATTTATCTTCCTTCCTGGTCCTACGTGACCCATTTTTCACCCCAAAATGACAAAGTTCCCTTTATTAATGAAAATCACCTAGTTCTGCCGCACGTCCCCTTAATACAGCATGGCGCTAAAGTTGCCTCAGTATAAAGTGAAAACATGTAATCCCATACAAATGTATTCAACATCTAGAGTAGTAACAAAAAAATACATCATCAAATGTGATTTCATGAAAAGTCTAAACAGATCTCTTTCACTTCCCTACTTCAGCCACATGGAAAACATGTTTTTGCTTTTCAGAAAGGTCAATATTATGAATGTAAATAGGCATGGCTTGCATCATAAATGTTTAATATGTGTACATAACTCTCAGCAGGGGAAAATCACAGTGGAAAGGAAGTGAAGTTTCAAGACAGTACAGTGGGCAAAAGACACTATTAGAGCATGGCGATAAAGTTGCCTCAGTATAAAGTGAAAACCCATCATCCCATATATATAAATGTATTCAGCACCTAGAGTAGTACAAAAAAAAAAATACATCATCAGATATGATTCCATAAAAAGTCTGAACAGACACCTTTCTCCCTTCCCTAGTTTAGCCACATGGAAAGCCTCTACTTTTTTTCTTTAGCTTTCTCGGAAAGGTCAATTATAGATGTAAATAAGCATGGCTTACATCACAAATTTACATTATGTGTACACAACTTTAAGCCAGGGAAAAATCATAGTAGAATTAAAGTTTATTTCAAGATCATGGAGTGAGCAGAAGAAGTTATAAGAACCTGGCTGTAAAGTTGCCTCGGTATATGAGGAAAACCCGTAATCCTATATGAATATATTCAGCACCTAGCATAGTTTAACAACATACATCATCAAAATAATATGATATCATGAAAAGTGTGGACACAAATCTCTCTCCCTTTTCTCTACTGGTCACCCATACATTTTCTCTTTTTCTCAGTGTTTCTCTCCAGTCACACATTATTACATTGGTACTTCAGACTTTCCTCACAATCATCTAGCATGCAAGGTCTAACAGGACTCTGTCACTATTCCCCTATAAGCACCAGCTGCAGTCATACCATACAGATATATCACATTGTGGCACCTGCTGAATATCAAGTGCCCTAAAAAGTTGACAGCTTCAGCTAAAGTAGAATGCCTATTGGTAACTTGCAGCACGTAATCATATAAGTTTATAAAAATCTAGCATCACACTTTTCAAACAGATCTTAATTGACCTTAGCAAGTATTCAACAAAGAGTAAACAGAATAAAATCAGGCTTGCCTGAATAGTTGAAACTAATAGTGGCACAGACTTCTTTAACTTGTTAAATTCGGACAACCGTATACATCTGATCACTATAAAATTACCTCACAACATGTGAGTCATCTTGCTGGCAAATTACCTGTCATTTTGACAAGATCTTCATTCCTGACACCCATCAAAACTTGTCTGAATATGTTTTGAGCAGGACAGGAAATAAATATATGTACTGGCTATGCAATTCAGCAGTCATTTTGCACTCAGGAAGACTGAATGAGGTTAGGGCTAAAGCTTGGGGTAAAATCAGAAACACAGTCTCTTCTCTCTCTTTGTTATTTTCCTTCCTTTCACCTATTTCATCAGACACAGAAATCTAGCATATTTCAGTGGCTATAGAAAAAGTTTGTCATTTGTATGAGAGCGCATGTGTGATCTGAGCCCACTGATATGCTTACATGTGAAGTCACAGAGAGAGCAGGACACAGGCTTCTCCGATGTGTGGGTTAGCTTGTGCATTTTAAGAGATATGGCTCTTTTGGCTCTGTAACTGCATTGGTCACAAGCAAATTTTCGCTCGGCAGAGTGAGTTGTCATGTGATCCCTAAGCGTGCTGCGCTGACGGCACCTGAAATCACACAATTTACACTGAATGGGCTTCTCTCCCTTATGTTTCAGCATATGAACTTTCAGGTTGGCAGGCTGTATACAGGTGTATGAGCACAACTCACATGACAGTGGCTTGCTGTTTTCATGAATAAGGAGATGTCTTTTTAGTTCTCTTGCTCGGCGACACATGTAGTCACAATGATGGCACAGAAAACTCTTCTGTGCATGGCCCTGCATGTGAGTGGTCAAATTCCCCTTGTTGTTAGTTGAGTAACTGCACTGATCACATGCAAACTGTTTCTTTGTTGTGTCAGTGATAAGTTGAGAAGAATTTTTGTAATCAGGTGGTGCTGTATTTGGGAAGCTACTTATATCTGTAAATGAAATGTCATGTGTGGTTGCTGGAGCAGTGCTACTGCTTCTGTCCTCTTGAGATTTGTCCACAGTCAGTGCAAAACCTTCGGCTTCACCAAATTTATGGAATATGCTGAGACCAGTTAGTGGTTCCTGAAAATGTGCACCATTAGAAGAATCCATATCTGTCTCAGGATTACCATGCTTTTCTTGCATGTGGCGTGTCAAATGAAGCTCTTTGTGGGCAACAAAATCACACAAATGGCATGACAGAGTGGGAGCACCCGCAGACTTGGACTGAGCACTATGCCCATGAATCTTCACTTTATGATATTTCAGTGTGTGTGGCTTGATGCAGGCAAAATCGCACAAATCACAAGTAAATGGTTTCTCCCCAGTGTGAAAAGATGTGTGTATCTTCAATTCATGAGGTCGCAAACAAGAAAAATCACATAAGGAACAGAAAAATTTCGTGATTCCTGAAGATTTATGATGCCTCAGCATATGCTTTTTGCAGTTTGATGAGCTACTAAATGTGTGGTTACAAACTGTGCAGGTGAGCCTTGAAAGTTTGACACCTGGAGAACTAGCATGACTTGCAACTTGGGAATCACTCTTGTCTTTCATCATTAATGAAGACTCTGGTACATTATGTAACAGCATATGGTTTCTCAGCACTTCAGCATGGTTACATCCAAACTGACAAACTTTGCAGTGAAATCTCCTGCCAATACCATGAATCAGTAAATGTCTCTTCAGGAGTTCATTACTGGATGTTGCATACAAGCAAATGGAGCAGGTGTGCTTTTTAGAATATTTGTGCACTAAAGAAATATGCTTGTACAAATTAGATGAATGTGCGTAAGATTTATGGCAAGTTTTACAAACATATGGTCGTTCATTGGAAATCTTACATATGTGGCTCTTGAGTTTTTCTGGCTGGTCACAACAGTAACTGCATTTAGAACAGCTAAAGGACTTCACACTTGAATGAGTGTACATGTGATTCTTCAGATTTGAAGATCGTTTAAATGAGCGACCACATTCATTACATATGAATTTCTTTGTGCTAGTGTGAGTGCGCCTATGGGCACGAAAATTATTCCACGATGATGTTGAGTATTCACAGAATGAACACTCAAATACATTTTCGACCCCATGAACTGTTGACATGTGATTCTTGAAATGGATAGCAATGTTGTTGGTATACTGGCATATTCTACAGGTAAAAGTTCTGGGCTTTTCATGAACCTTGAGTATATGTGACTTCAGATCTGGTTCATAATTGCAACCAAAATTACACAAATGGCAAGAGAAAAGGCGGAGATCTGTATGTTTTTGCATGTGCCTTCGGAGAGCAGGAACACGTTTGCAGGTGTAGTCACATATACTACATGATCTTGTCATCCCTTCATCATGAGTAATTGCATGAGTTTTCAAATCATCCTCTCGTTTTGTGCTATAAGAGCATAGTTTACATGAAAAAGCTTTTTCAATACCATGAACTGAGAGCATGTGGCGCTTGAAATCACTTGGGCGACTACATTTAAAGCCACATTTCAAGCACATATAGGGTTTAATCTGGGCCTGATCTGACATATCTTGGTTCTCTTGATTCACATTTTGAACCTCACATCCTCCATGGTTTTCCTGTTCATAATGATCCTCAGTGATTGGTGGTTCAATGTGACACTCAAGGTAATGCCTGTCCAAGTCCTCAGAAATGTTAAATGATGTTAGACAGACCGTACAAGCAAATCCTACCTCTGTTTGATGGGGAACAAGGGAATGTTGAAGAGAGTGCTGTCTCAGTTCATCTTCACTGGGGCACCTAAAACTGCAAGATCTGCATGAGAAAAGCTTTCCTTCCCACAAGTTTGCCATATGCTGTGAAAAGTCAGTTGCTCTGGTGGAGTAATCATACTCAAGTGTAGCCTGAGTCTGGGACATTATGGGAGTGTGTTGTATAGGAGTGGGAGTGTGATGTATAGGAGGCGCTTCTTGATGTATAGGAGGCGCTTCAAGCTGGGGTGCGGCAACAATTTCATGTGTTGCTGGAACATTCTCTGTGTAAGGTGGGGGTAAGTTCTGGAATGGCTGAAATTCGGCAAATCTTGAATCATTTACAATATGACTTTCGTTGCTTACATTTGCCCAGTTTGTAACAGTATTATCCTTACATGAAAAACTGCCCTGGTTTGGGGCAGTGAATGTATCAGAAGGAGTTGGCACAAAATATGGGCCCTGAGGAGTACCTGTTTGGAAGTTCTCTACAGGAAATTCAGAGTTTACAGTCAGCTGCCGTGCCAGGTTTTCTGAGACCTTTTGCACATGATCTGGAGATGAACATCTTGCTAAACTGATGTAATCATTTGCTGCACTTTCAGGAGCAGTGACCTGCCTTAAGGATGTCAACATGGCTGACACAATCACTGATGTTGAGGAATCTTGATGACCAACATTTGATTGATTTTGATCTATAGAGCCTGTACTGTGAAACTGCTTGTTCTGTAAGGCAGCATCTGTCATCTCTGACAAATGACACTGGGTTAAAGGAGGAACAGCTAAGGGGCTGCTACTTGTTGCAATATCATCATTGTACTGAGGTGGAAGTACCTCAGGTAGTTCTGATGTATCTGTCATGACTGCAGTTTGTTCAGATTCATTTTCATGTCTCTCTAAAGCTTCAGACACATCTAAGGTGCTTGTACTTTCCTTGCATTGCTGTGCCTCTTTGGAATCGGCAGGATTTTGGGGCTGCAGCAAAGTAATAACATTCTCTGAAGTACTGCCTCTCACATCAAAACTGTCTTTGTGAGTGGTTGCTATATGCTGTGTCAGATCTGTCTCAGCTTTGCTGGTGAAGTCACATTTGTCACAGTAATATAGTTTCTCATTCATGTGCCTAACCATGTGCAGTTTGAAGTTGTTCTTGCGAGCGCTACTATAGTCACAAAACAAGCATTTAAATGGTTTGTCCTTCACATGTGACCGCTTGTGGGACAGCAAATTTCTGTTTGAATAAGTCACATAGCTGCACTCATCACAAGGAAACTTTAGACCAGAATGGACTGGCAAATGATTCCTGAGGGAAGCATAATGTTTACTGGTAAAGTCACAAAGCTGACAGGAATACAGCTTTTTCTCAGTCATATCAGCCGGAGATTCCTCAGCATCATTCTCAGGGTGTTTTGTTCTCATGTGCTTGTTCAACAATGTTCTCCTCTTGCATTTAAAACTGCAGAGGTTACACAGAAAAGCATGAGGTTTATGGGTTTCCATGTGCACTTTCAGCAAGCCTTGTCTGCGACATGCAAAAGGACACACAGGGCAATCAAATGGTTTGGTAATATGGTGGCTGTAGGTCATATGTTTGATGTAATCTTGGTCTCTTTCACAAGTGAAATTGCACACCTTACAGGTAAAACTCACCACACTGGCTAAAGTCTGCTTGTGCTGCTTTTGCATATGCATCTTAAGATTTGTCCTGCGATTGCTGCGATAATCACATTCCTCACAGGCAAATGGTCTGTCAATGGAATGAGTCTGCATGTGACTGACATATTCTTTCTGGATCTGACATTTGAAAGGACAGTAGCTACAAGTATAATTTGAATGACTTGCATTAAGATGCACAAGCATATGAGATTGGAGCTCTTTAGTATTAGGGAAGGTAAGACCACAAGATGTGCATGGGATGTGTGTTTCTTGTATATGAGAGAGTTTATGAGATTTCATATCTGCCTCCTTAACGCATGTATATGAACAAGAGTCACAAGAAAACAAATTGCTGATGTGTTTCACCATGTGCCGTTTCAAGCCATTTGGATCACTTGTGGTGAATGAGCACATCTTGCAGGCATATGGTTGTTCCGTGGAGTGCTTATGCATGTGTGACTTCAGTGTTTCATGGAACATAAATGCCTGCCCACAAACTGTACAAAGATGTGTCTTTTCACCTGAGTGAGTCAACATGTGGCGTTTTAGATACTGCCTTCTGCGACATTTGTATGAGCACTTTGAGCATGCAAATGGCTTTTGGCCCGTATGAATGTACTCATGGGTCTTGAGCTGGAATCTGGTTGGAAATTTGCGGCTGCAAGTGGAGCATACAAACTTCCTTTCCTCAGAACTTTTACATTTGTGTACTTTGAGAGCACCTGATGTGCATAAGAAAGCACCACATGTGGCACATAAATATTTCTTCTCAAAAATAGCATCTATTGCTCTTTTCACTCTCTTATCTTTTAGATCAAGTGTGCACTCTTTTGCATGAGCATTAATTACATGTAGTCTTCTGTCACAAAACTTGAGAAAAACTTGATCACAAAGAGTGCAAGGAGAAACTGGTCCAGTGTTCAGCTTTTTGGAGTAAACTTGCTCATGATGCAGCAGCATATGAATCTCATGTTCAGTCACTGAAGGGAAACTGTTTTTGCACTCAAAGCAGACAAAACCGTTGCTTTCCTGATGACAGTATCTATGATCATACAACTGAGCCACTTGATTGGTTGAAAAATCACACCACAGGCATTTGTAGATGTTGACCTCACTATGTTTCATTATGTGTTTAGTGTAATTTCTTTTCCAAGAAAATTCCTTGGTACAGAATGAGCAAGTAAACTTTCTTCTGTTCACTTGTGACTGTATCTGTAGATGACTCCTGAGATGTCTCTTTAGATAGTACAAGTGGTTAAATTTCATGTTGCACAGAACACAGCTGAATTTCATTTCTCCACTATGGAGCAGCATATGTAGACTTAGAAGTGCAGGCTTCCCACAAGTATAATGGCAGAAACTACAGGAATAAAGATGTTCATCTTTATGAAGAATATTCTGATGACATTCCAAATCTGCAGAATTGTGGCAGGAAAAACTACAAAAGCAACAAGAATAAGTTATCTCAGCTGAATCTGAATGTGAGCTTTTCATTCTCCTTGATTTTGCTTTTTGTGCTGTTCGAAGCTCACCCCTTTTACCAGGCACACCTTCACCATCACTTCTTAAATTTGTTTTACTCCGTCTTTCTGATTTCCTTTGAGCAGAAACTATTGACAGCTTCTGAGCACAAACTTCATGATCTGCTGTGAGTGACATCTCTTTTGAGGATGCAGCTGTTCGATGTGCTGACCCTCTTTTCTTCCTGGGAGTTGTACCTGTGTATTGCTTTGATGACCAACCAACTTTTGCATTAACATTCTTCAGTCCAGATCTGCTACCTGCACTATTATTATCCACACTACAGTGCAACACATCTTTAACTTTTCTTTCTGAGACATTGAGATCATCTTTGTACACAAGATGCACTTCAGAAGAGGGTACCGAATGGGTGGCCATTCTCCTAGCTTAACCAGAGTTGGGACAAGCCATGTATTCTACATGAGCCAAGGAGAGTCTGAAATTGTAAAAATGATGAAACATTAATATTTAGTAAGTAACATGCCTGTAAACTTTCAAGCACATCCTTTACTAGCTACATGAGAAATACCTCATATTTATATTGTGTAAAATATGTTGTAGCTTGGCAGCTGCACTGTGACTGAATGTTCAAAACAGTTCTGCCAATTTTTGCAAACTTGCCAGTTGCAACACTTTGTGATGCCCCTATTTTTATATACCCAGAGAAGGAGCTTCTGTATCAGTGAGAACTTCCCTTTTGTTCCACTGATAGATAGTCTATCACTGATCTATTGTGGTTTCTCTAGCTGATTATAGTAAACAGGCACAGCAGAAAGTGCAAATGAATGTTTACTCAAACTTTAAATGGCAAAAGCGAAAAGATATTCAGCAAGGTGGGGTACTGGCTGGGGACAAGTGCTCAACAGACATATACAATATAAAGATGATAGAAAGAATGAGAATATGGTTAGAGCTGAGCAAGCAACCTCCACATTACCACGCGCTCACCATCAGCTTGAAATAATGGCCTTCTCTAACGACAGCACCGATTCCATGTCTTGTCTATGACTAAATGAATTATATCATCGGTGCTGTCGTTAGAGACAGCCGAAATAATTATAGCTTGAACGTGCAAAATAAACTGTGTAGAGTCTAGATCAAGTGTAGGCGACTGACTCACTTCCTATTTCTGATCCTGGATCTATCACAATACAATAAGTCTAGGCTTACAACACAAAATATGCCTCACCCTCACATGCTGAAGCTAAAGCTTCAGGGATTCATTTAAATGTTGCAGGTTTTGTCCAGGCAGTCTAGAGAGCCGGCTATGGACAAACTGTTGGCTAATCAGTATAATAATATATCTGACTTGTCGACTTCGCATGATTGTCAACTTGCTTCGACTGCTAACTGCATGAAATTTCGTCCTCTGCGCATGCTTGAGATGGTAAACTTTCCTAATTTATGTCACGTAAATTTATGGTACACAGCGTCATGCAACCGCATGCATAATTAACAATATCCGTTTTACTACATTTCATTGTATTTCAAGTACTTTGAGAAGAATATTTAAGTCTATGTCATATAGAAGCATTTATATAAAGTATCACAACTCAGACCATTCATTCGAAAATGGACCATAATAATATAGGATCTATTTTGTTTTGCCTAGTCAGGTAAAGTAACTCTCGGTTGTTTCCAAACTCCTAGCCTGCAATCGAACAGCTGGGCGAAGATGGCACCCATAGGGATGTTCCAGTTTGCAATAGACAGGGGAGGCACTTTCACAGACGTGTGGGCAAGATGCCCAGACGGGAAAGTTCGAGTGATCAAGCTGTTGTCTGAAGACCCGGCGAATTACAAGGATGCACCGAAGGAGGCAATCCGCCGGATAATTTCTCAGGTGATGAATGACAGTTGACTTCCAGTATCCAGAGCCACAATAGGCTATTTGTCATGCTGGCTTGCACCGGTTATCATAACTGTGTCAGTGACATCCATCATTTGGGGTAGAATAAAAGGGTGCATGCGAAGCTAGAAAGATGTTTCTTTGATGTGCACAATATCTGATTATTCTTCTCCTTCTCAGCCAGTAACTGAGCTTATGAAGTTATTAGCAAACTTATTAGCTCTGAGCATTTACACCAACAGGGTATATAGTCTACAACTTGGTCGTTGTCCCCTGAGTAAAATTTTAGCTGAAATCATTACCCAGTTAATAACACTGAAGACCATTTCTTCATGACAGAATAAAATGTTTGATCATTACTCATTAGCAGATGTTAGATAGACATTTGAACGCACTGCAGTTAAACAGTTAAAGTAGATTATAGATTTAATAGACATTCTGTATTATTCTATTAATGTAGATTTTTGCTTAGTCATGTTTAGGGTGGTTTCAAGATGATTGATGTGGGCTAAGAAAAGATTTGGGGTCACACTGGGGCTGCAATGTTCATGGACATCTAGACTGGCTTCTGACAACAGCAGCAATGAAATTTGTGTTGATGGTGAAGTGAGGTTTCTGCCAGTTTCACATTTATGTTTTTGTTTGAGGGATAATGATAAGGATGGCTCCTCTTACTATCAACTGATTGGCTCAACATAGATATAGATCTAAATTTCTAAATCTATACCAGGCTAGAGATAGTTACAGAAGCATTGGTAAGGCTATGTCACCAGAAGTCAAATTTAGGGTCTTCTAGAGTGAGACTTCAGCAGTTACAACTTATAAATCTAGACGTAGCACAGATGGCATTGTTTGACTGTCAAGGAAAAACTCGTTGAATTTGCAACTGCTGTAATTAAGGCCTTGAGGGAGCTGAGATTAATGAATAATGATGATCAGCTATTCATTTTAAGGAATACTGCACCATCCTATAGACCATATTATATCACACAATACCCTATTATTCTAATAAAACAGTCTTTCAGGCGTCTGTCATAATGATATAACGCCTCTGCTGGCCCCAGACAACCCACAAGGTTACATTATCCAAAGTCAGAATTGTTACACCCACTGCGCATGTGGCGGCCATAAGCTTATGTCAAGTACATTCTACTAGCCACATGGCCAAGCTGTCTAGCCAGTGCTCCGTGGACGGGTGATAGCATGTTGGTATGAATGTTTTAATTCCTCTGTGAACAGAGGAAGTGCCAAACAAAATAATGCGGAGGCAATAAAAATGCAGAATACTTTTTGTGGCTTACATTATCAAACTTTATGTTTGAATTTGGATGGCCAGAACTTTAATTAAACGCTGAATAATACATTGTCAGGGAGAGGTGTCTGTAGCTGCTGGAACTTAGTGACGTCATCGTTTTTGCCACAGGCCTCTGCTGATTGGGGGAGGGGAATAATTCTGAGCGCGAGGGTTAAACCCAGTAACTCTAGCTCTCCTTATTATGTCATATTACATACGCGCAAGGTAACAGAATGATGCTCTTTCTTTGCAAATTTGACTCGACGGGCACCATAGATAATTTTTAGAGAGAAAAAATATTGCAAAATGGAAAATTATTTTGATGTGCGTGTCCTACTTTAATGAATAATGATGATCAGCTATTCATTTAATGAGTAATGATGATCAGCTATAGATTCATTTAAAGTGATGATTGGTTGGCTTCATGTTGTTGTGTTACTGGTTTTGTGTAGAATTAATTGCTATTGGCAAATAAAAAATCAGAGGCTGAACATAATGTACTCAAACATGAAACCTATGCATCATTTGCTGTTGTTGGACAAACTGACTGAAGGTCAGAATTAATTTAATTTCTTTGGTCCAGACATTTTTGTGTCATTCGAAACCTGTTTTGCTACACACAGGAGATGAACACACAAGGAGAGGCAATTGATACAAGCTGCATTGACTGGATCAGGATGGGCACCACTGTAGCCACAAATGCCCTGCTGGAGCGCAAAGGAGAGCCAATGGCACTAGTGATTACCAAAGGATTTCGAGATCTGCTCCATATTGGTAACCAGTCTCGTCCAAACATCTTTGATTTGGTGAGTGTGTCCAAATTCCAGGTATATTTTCAGTCTCATGAGAACATCCAGCGATCTTTTCTCTGGTGCGTCAGTCCAGATATGTTTTTTATGAAATCAGTAGATCAAAAGATCTTGAATGCCTTTAATATATCAAAATATGTTTTATCTAGTTTTTGCACTACATTTCTTCAACTTGATCAGTCCAGTTATACATTTTTAGTGGTGAGCATATCCAAACATCTTTCTTTAGTTGATGCCACAGTGGACCCTCTGTGTAAATGTTCATGGAAAAGGTCTTAACTGGGAGGGATTCTTATCTGAGAAGTTCACACTAATATTAATGGAGGCTGGTCACCAAATTACTTCGGCTATAACTGCATTTATATACTGTAAAATAACTCTAGTTTACCTAATTTCCTCCTTGCATACACCAGAACATTATTATATCTGAATCTGGGTTTTGCCCACACGTTATATAATGTCTCTGCTGTACGCCTTGCAGTCTCTCCTGCCCTGCTTCTGTTTGCAACCTTGTCTCACTCCTCTAACATGAGTGCCTTTCTCTTGCGGTTACTTAGCATCACAGATCTGAGTTAATGTGTGTAGCCAAGATCGAGATAAAAATTATGGCCTGATGCGCATTCAGTGATAGTGTTCAAACGAATGAATGACCACACAAGTGTGAGAGACACCATGGGGAAAGGACTGCAAATACTGTGCGGTCAGCGAAGTATGTCAATGGCTTTCTTAAGACGACATCATTCCTGTGTCCAATCATATTTGAGTAGTGGAAGTAACATTCCCACTAGCCTGTTCAAATGGAGATGTACAGTGTAGGCCTAGCATAGGCCCACCCAGCTTAGCCTGTCAATTGTGCTCTGAATCAACAAGGCACGGGTGGGTCGCACTGATGTTACGTCATGAGGCAGACCAACTAGCATCAAACTACATGACCTTGCATGTTCGAACTATGCGGTCAGGTCCCAATTCAGAGTGGTGGGGTGCCTGAACCAAGGTTCAAAATGGGTCACATGTCAGATTTCAGATGAAGTCGGTATTTGGAGGCCTTTCATATAGAAAAAGCAGTCTGTCATGAGATTTTAAGTGTAATCAAGAGAAAAACGTAAATGAGAGGGTCTTACCTCAGAGGATCCACTGTTTATTTTGCTATTTATTTTGCCTGTTTGTTCACCTTTTAACATGTATTAAGTGAATGAAAAATATGGAGGGTTCCACTGTGGCTAATAAATGAAATGGCTAGCAAGGTTGATAATTTCAGGGGGTAGTTCATATGCGTGGAAAATGGACAAAACCTGTTAGTATAAGACCCTTTCATGAATTGGCATGAACTTTAGCCAGACTGAAGCAGCATGGATGTGTAGAATGCCTAATTAAAAAAAAAAACAAAAAAACATATTTTAATTGTTTGAAATCAACTTTCTATATTTTCGCTTTCTTACTTTGACACATATAGGACTCACTTTGACACAAATAAGACTTTTACACTTACAGTAGTAGATTTAAAGTATTTCATTTTCAAGAAAACAAATGTCAACAGAATAGGGAGGTTGCATTATGTTTCAGCTTAAAGACTCCACAGCTCTACAAGCTGTTTTCAATCATTGAGCTTTAGATCATTAATGAGCATCAAGATTGAACCTTTTTTCATACAGGAAATTGTTTGTCCTGAAAATCTGTATGAAGATGTGATAGAGGTGGATGAAAGGCTTGTTCTTAGGCAGGAGGACTGCCAGATCCATAAGCATGAAGGAACAGTCACAGGCACAACAGGAGAAGTGGTAAGTCTGAGATTGTTCATGATTTTATTACCATTGTTAAAGGAAGGCATAACCAAGGGTTTGCCAATAGAGAAAATGGAGATAGATTGGCCACATGTTGAGGAATGAGAACATGAATATCACGAAACAGCCTGTGATGAAATCCGCTGGGTTAATTGTAAAGGGACGATGCTGAGAAGGAAACAGGAGTTAGAGATGGGAAGGATTGGGGTTACCTGTAGAGGGTGGTGGGTGGAACAGGGCTGAGAAGGTGGAGACTTGGAAAAAAGGTTTAGAGATTAGAGAGTTAGACAGCTTTTCGTTGTTGAGCTATGATTCTCTAAGAATTAGAAGCATAAGGAGAATGAACAATTAAGCCTGTTTTCCATCTCCTAAATTGATTTTACGTATTTATAATATGTTGTTGGAGAAGACCTGTATTGTGTGTATAATACCGCAGAGGATGAAAAAGATGCCTGTCTGTTGGAAATGTTTCTGAAGTACTGAAACTATGTAAGTTAATAAAATCTTTACTGTATGGATGAGTCTCCAGGAAACTTTTTTTTCCCAACACTGTCATCTGTAATTGATGGTAATGCTAGAATATTTTTTTTTCATTATAAGCTTGATACCTGGAGACCACTGGATCTAACTCAGCTAAGAAAAGATTTGCAGGGAGTATTGGACAAGGGTATCAAAAGTCTTGCAGTGGTCCTTATGCATTCCTACATGTAAGTAATGGATATGATTATGAAGATGAATGATGCCATCAGTAATTTCAGCTGCCCCTCATTTAGTTTCTTGAGACCTACCAACATTCTGAGGAAAAATAGGGATGGTCTTGATTTCATGCCTACTGGTGACAACAGCTATCTAAACTTTGAATTTATAGATAGGTCATTTCCATGTTTGCAGTCAGCATTCTCAAAAGTTAGTTCTTTTTGTTGAAAAGCAGCCATAATTTGTTGTTGTTATTATAGAAGATCATCCTGAAAGTGTGTAAATTTAAAACAATAAATAGTGTTCTCTTCCTGTTACATTTGTGAGGCTAGCTTGACACTTATGCTGCTTTCCCAAAACAGATATCGCAGGGGTTTTAACACATTCTTTACTAGAGTCTTAAGCTGTAAATATATTTAAGTTTCTGACAGCTTTTCAAAGGAAGTCTGATAATTCTGCTATGGTTTCTCGAACAGCTACCCTGGCCATGAAGAAGCAGTTGGAAAGCTTGCAGCAGAGATGGGATTCACCAATGTGTCACTCTCTTCTAAGGTGATGTCCATGGCAAGGATTGTACCACGAGGATACACAGGTAAGAAGATTGACATGCAAGTTAAGCATAAGTTAAAAGGGGTTAAAAATGTCCTTGATGAAAAGGAGACATTTGAAAAGAAGCTTTGCTCATATTGAGATCATGTACCATGTTGAGAGCATGCCAAATGTTGCATCTTAACAAGTAATAAATAAGTGATTATGTTTCAGGTCAGTTTTTGGGTTACATTTATTAAGTACTATTCATAAGTGGAGATAAATGCATGCTGTAAACTAAGAATGACAAGTGATGAGCAACAAACATACAGATACAAAAAATGTAGGTCAAAATCTTTGAGACATATTGATAAGTTTCTTATAAATTTTCATTTAATGTTCCAGCTTGTGCAGATGCCTACTTGACACCCTGCATCAAGAAATACATTGAGGGATTCAGAGAGGGCCTTCAGGTAGATTTCTGTAACATTAGGCATTTGTAAATGGTTACAAAGTAGTAACTTAAGTTCATTCATTCATTCATACATTCATTCATTCATTCATTCATTCATTCATTCATTTCCTGAGAGCATTTTTTTTGTTTGACGTGTTTTTCAAAGGTCTACTTTTTTGTTTTCTTTGTCCCTACTGTTTTGATGATTATATTTTTAATATCATAACATTGAGAAGATTCATTCAGCACAGTAATTGAACTGCATAGAGTTTGTAAATGGTCTGGCCCTGAAAAAAAGATACAAACTTAAATTGCAAGATATTATGGATGTACCTGGTTTTTATTGGCATGATACCATGCCAGAACTAGCAAGAACATTTATATAAAACCAGCAAGACCATAATATCAGCTGAACATCTCTGTGGCATGTACACTGCTTTTTTATAAGGACTGAGAGGCTTTTGGCCTTTGTCCTTTTACAGACCATGTGTGCTAGCTCAAGAGTGTAACTAGAGTAACTCTCTAGTTTTAAAGTGGCTGAGTGCTTTTCAAGATTAAGATAAGTGATTGGAGTGTTAGTTATACTGATATATTTCTTGTGAATGAGATAATAGACCTCTTTTGTTTTACCATTCCTTAAACCTTTGAAGTTAGACACATACGGTAGTTCTTTTGTTGCAGGGAAGAGCTTCTGAAATTATAAATTGTTCCCGTCCACATGTTTTAGCAATTAGAACATATCTTCATTGTCACAGCACACACCACTCAGAAACAGTGCAAGGTTGCTGTTCAGTTATAATGATACAGACACTTGACATATACTAACTGTAGAAAGACAGGTGGAAGAAGATTTAACCATTCAGAATTACATTTCCTCCCATGCCGCACACCAGCTGCTTGTTAATTCACAGGCTGTAGTTGAGCAAATGAAAAAAATCACTGTCAGACTTCAGAGGAAGATGAAAATTTGTGTGAAAGTAAGGGAGGAGGAAAAAGCATTGTCAGCTTTACAAAGAGAAGAGAAGAGCATAACTGACTTGGAAAAAAGTCTTTTTCCAGCAATAACTACAACAATAAAAACAGGAAAAAAAAGTATGGTGAAAATAGTAAGAGAAAGTATAAGTACATGGAAAAACAGTTTTGATATGAAAAGAGAGTGCTACTTTTTCTCTTGTAATGTCATACTTACACCAGTGTCCACAAACCTGACTGGACCTCTCTGATTATGCAGCATTGCTATTTCATAATGTAGTTTTCCAACTGACCGTGTAACGTACATTATACTTATATGTGGATCTCATATCATCCAATCAAACAGGAATGATTATGAAAGAACTTTGCCTTTCAAAAAAATGATCTCTTTCATGATAAGTGTACAAGTCTTGTTCCAGAAGGGTCAGTATGGGAAGCCAATATGGTATGGATAACCTCTGACTAGCATCCCATGAAAGTAACAAGTTTGCCTGTAGCTTTTTAACTATAACATTATTTTTCACCTTTTCAGGGAGCAAAAGTACTGTTCATGAGATCTGATGGAGGTCTAACGCCGATGGAAAGGTTTGAGCTCTTGATGACAAACTCTGTATACTCTATTGTTCAGAAATATAAAATAAGCTGGTGTGCAAGTTAGAAATATTATTTTGCCAGAGGGTCGAGATAATTGGAGTTCAAAAATTATGTTCGCAAGGCATTGAAATCCTCAAAAGATCGCATTCATTATATGTTGGTGTATATCACCATATACCTCTCTTTAAATCATGTGGAGTATGAAGTTTTACATCAGTATGAACAGTTTTAGTAGTGGTATAGAATTATTGGATCAAAGCAAATTTGTTTTAAAAGACAGATATGTTAGGGCAGGTATCCAGGTACTCATGTAGATCTCTCCTTAAATTTATTTAGAAATTTATGGGAATGATATGCATTGCTAATTTTTTTATAATGTAACACAGTGGATATCAAGGTAACATGGATTTGCCCTAATCCAGCAAGATGTAATTACCTTTCTCAGGTCATATTTTGTGTTTGATGTACACATAAGCAAACTCTGACATGTGTTATAAGTTATGAGAGCTGTTAATGATTAAGATCATATGAGAGATGGTTTAAATATCTGTGTTCCTCACTAGTTGGTGATGGCAGTCGTAAATACTACTCATGGAGGTAAAACTAAACGTGTTTTAAGATGAGAAAATATATAATATCTGTTACATGTGTAGTCTGTGACATGTTCGGCATGTTTGTATTTGTGGGACTCAGTTTCTTCACCCCTTCTGAGTGAGAAGGAGAGATCATGAATAATGTATTGCACAATGATTTTTGTTCGTTTATTCAGTGTGGAGTAAAATGTGACTGCATTTGTATCCATGCTCACTACTGCAGTATCTCATCATATCTAAAACTTTGTTTTCAGCTTCATGGGATCACATGCTATTCTGTCAGGCCCAGCTGGAGGTGTAGTTGGCTATGCACAGACAACATTTGAGAAAGAGAAAAATGTTCCCGTTATTGGTTTTGACATGGGAGGTAAGCAAATACTGTGATGCTGAGAAGATGCTGGCCTTCATGATTGTGCATCTTGCATTATCTGGCACAGTCAGAATTCAAGAGTCATTTAACCGTTTTGAATGAAGTTAGTAACATCTTCGGTCCATAACTCAGATAATATAATTCTCAAGAAATATTTTCCTCTTTAGATGGCCCACTGAATTTCACATTTCTCTTAACTCATTTGTACTGGCAAATCTTCTTTGTGGTGACCTTTGTCTTGAAGTTTACAGACACAGCAGATGGCCCTGTGGTAAACATAATATGGTCAGAAGACCAGTTTTGTTAAGCAGTGATGCCTTGTACTTTTTGCTTGGAGTTCATAGTATTTTTGCTTGAAACTGTGCTGTTGCATATTTAAAATAATGACACCAAAAAGGCTTCCTGTGAATATCATTTTGAAATGTGAGGTCCTCTCAGGTACTCAGGATTACAATATATTATTATGGCAAACAAGCTTTTATTATTGTCAGGTACATCAACGGATGTGAGCAGATTTGCTGGTGACTTCGAGCATGTGTTTGAAACCACTACAGCAGGTGTCACCATTCAGGCTCCCCAGGTATAGTGAGATAAAGCCAAATTAGAAAATACATAGAAACGAGAGGGAATTGTTAGAATGGGACAAAGTTTGAAAATCAAGCAAGGAATTACTTTCATTCAGACTCCCCAAGTTTAGTGAGATGAGGTGAAACGAAATCGGACAATACAAAGAAAGGGGGGATTTATAAAAATGGGATACAGTTTACAACTCAAGCAAGAAGTTATTGCATGTTATTAAGTATTGAATACAATGTGAATCATACATAATCAGGTAACAACTTTTTGGTTGGGGTGTATTTATGGATTGTGACTTGGCTGAAAAAAAACCTGCTAATTAAATTTCATGATACATTTCATACTTCTGTGAATTCTTTTCTATTTGTCAGTCTTCTAATATTTTAAGAACTTTAATGGACAATTTTCTTTGAAATGTACAATTGTCTTATCTTTTTCTTTTAAGCTGGATATCAACACAGTAGCTGCAGGAGGCGGTTCCATGCTATTCTTCAGATCAGGCATGTTTGTGGTGGGACCAGAATCTGCTGGGGCCCACCCTGGCCCTGTCTGTTATATGAAAGGTTAGGATGATAAAGCACATGAGAACTGATACTGCTGCTATAACATATTCTTTTGCCATTATGTGGTTATTATTTGATGACATGAGGTCACTGGTGAGCAGTTAGCATCTGAATCTCTGTCCATGGTTTTTCTCAAGGAATATTAATTCACAGTTGAATTTACATTTTTATAGATGAAATGTATGGTTGACTTATATTTTCAACCACTTTGCCTTTCAACTGACAGCAGAATTATTGTCATACAAGCAACCAGATATTTCAATTTCTTATAACACGAAACCCTCAGAATGCTTTCTTACTTTTATAGATGCTAACCTGTACACAATTTTGTTGCTGTAACAGGAGGTCTTTTTATATCAATGAGCCTAATTCTTGCAAAATTTTGTTGCTTACATTAGGTGGCCCCCTGGCTATCACCGATGCTAACCTCTGCTTGGGGCGGCTCCTACCAGAATATTTCCCTCACATTTTTGGCAAGACTGAGGACCAGCCACTGGATAAAAATGCTACCATGAAGGCGTTTGAGAAGCTCACAGTAGAGGTAAGGATTCTCCATAGACACATGTTTGTTGATGATGTCATTGTTTATCAAAGACAAGTATTGTAGATCCCCAAAGTTTCAGACCTGTTTTAAACGCTTCCTCATGAGGCCCAAATGTGTAAAGTCCAGTTCTTGCTTTGCTGTTCTGTTTACAACAGTTGCAATAGGGAGCCTCTGCTTCACCCTTTACTATGACATTTATATGCTGCAAAGTAGTTGAGAAGTTTGTTTCCAGAACAGACATGAATTGAAAAAACTGATGTTGGGGAAAAAAGAGCAATGTATTAGGCTGCTGATATTGTGGTGACATGGCTTTAGAGTGTGTTAAATTAAGAGATGTTCTTATATTTTGCATAAACCACATTGTATGTAGACTATGAATCTAATACTCTGTCATGGGGTTCTAACTTGATTGGACCACTATGATATTTATTTAATGCAAGGTCATTGATTTCATACTTTAACAGGAGTATCTTAGTTACAAACTTAAATTACATTTGGTTCACTTCTTCCCATGCCTCATGATGCTGCTTATATAATTGTGTCTCAGAGTCTAAGTGTCGTAAATTTTAAAAAGCAGGTATTCTTTTACAATTGCTGCTTTCCTTTTGTTCATAATTTTTTTCTGGCCCAAGAAATCATCATTTTCAGAAATGTGGAATTTTTTGCATTACATGTGTCAGTTAGCTTTCCTTATGACCCTAATGTATTCCACTTTCATTTTTTGTCATAAACATTCAGTTCCCCCTCCTTATATATTAGTAACCTGTTTAATAATATTTGTGACTTTCTTGTGCTTGTAGGTAAATGACTTTCTGAGAGAGCAGGCAGAGGACAAATCAAAATTTACAACGATGTCAAAAGAGGAGGTTGCTCTTGGTTTCATACGAGTTGCTAATGAGACAATGTGTCGACCCATTAGAGCTCTTACCCAGGTATGTGTAGAGGAGATTGGCAACCAGCAGTGACCTTTTTATGTGTTTCATTCGTTATAATATGTATTTACATGTATATTAAGTTCTTTCCTCTGAGTTTGTATTATAAGTGAGATGTATAATATTGTGTAGCATTGTAACCCAATTTCCATACGGAGTCTGTAAAAGTCTTGTTTTCATTTGAAGCATATCCAAGTGAGATGTGTTTGTTTGATAAGTTTAGATTAACTAAACAATCAATAAATTTTCAAGATTTATACTAGTTCCATAAGAACACCATATGCAGTCAACAGAAATTCCATTTAATGCAACATTTCCAGGAAACGGAATTTTTTTTTTAAAAGTCACTATATATATAATTACAAGTTGTCTGATTAATATCAGTGAGGAGTTACATTAAGCGGAGCTGATTGCACTAGCACTGTTTCGATTTTTTATAAACTCGTGATATAATTCTAATGAATCAGATCTCCATTTAGTTTGGCAATAGGTTTTAGTTTTAAAATAATTTGATAGTGTTTTTCTTTTTTTTGAATGTTATATGCTGTATCTCTCATTTAGGCCAAAGGCTATGATACATCAAAACATATTTTAGCATGCTTTGGTGGAGCAGGAGGCCAACATGCATGTGCCATAGCACGTTCACTGGGCATGCAGGAAGTTTTCATACACAAGTAAGCCATGACAATTTTAGTAGTAGAGAAGAGTTTCGATATATAGAGAAATATTGATACAGTTATCACTTTGTGCAGAGATTTAGATATCTCTTGATTTGTAGTTTTAAATCTTCAGACATAAAACAAACATGTTTTGATGAACTCTGGTCAGGCATATGATGATACCATTATTCTTTCCATGTTTCATGAGAGCACAAAATTGCATATACTCACTGTTAGTTCATAGTCTTCTTCTTCTCCATCACTGTTTCCATTTCATGCCATTGAATTAGCCTGGTCTAAAAAAACCTTGGTACAGCCAGTCCCCTGGTATTATTAAAATAATAAATTTTTGCCACATTGACATGTTTCTACTCTTGTGTTGTTACTAGGAAGTCCAGATACTGGTTGTGAAAAAGAATGCCACTGTGCTTAATAATAAAGATAACAATATTGCGAGTGCTAACATTTTTTTCTGTTGTTTGTAATAGAAATACAGATGTTAATGCTTATTGTCAGATATGCTGGTATCCTTTCTGCCTATGGAATGGCTCTGGCTGATGTTGTATATGAGGCACAAGAGCCATCTGCTTTGACATACAGTTCAGGTGAGGCATCTGATATTTTCTCAGAGTCTTTCTTTTTTCACATCTTTTTTTAACATGTGCTTATTGTCTGTGTGACATAGAAGTGTGTGAGAGAGCTTTGAGCGTTATCTGACCCAACAGTTGCCACTGTCCCCTCTTTTCATGTGATTGTAGTGATCAGGAAGAAACAAAGTGTAGTGTGTGATGGAAGCGAAGATATTTAAACAAAGACACCAAAGGTGCCCAACAATTAGACTGATAAGATTAAGCTGGCTAGAAGTCATGCCAGTCTCGTAGTAAAGAGTTCTAACTTATGGAAGTGACTTGTTGTTAATTTTGGCCTAGATGCTATCATCCATTGTAAATCTTGGCTGAAAATGTTTGCAGATATGATGGTGCTCATCTCTTCTAATGATTAGAATTCTTATTATCTCATTATGTTTTATGCTCAGCAAATTACCCTTCCATTGATGGGCATATTTCCCACATGTTGAAAAAAGAATCCTCTCATTCCTTTAAATTTGATGATGCTAATAATGAGGAGAATGAATAGCCCACTTTGGAACTTTCGATGTTCAACAATAACAGCAGTGTAGTTACAAACTCATTAAGTCAGACTGAAGGCTTTGTGTTATGCCTAAGAATCATTTGTTTTAAATCCATATTTTAATTTCAGAACACTTCCATCAGATTGATGCCAGGATTACAGCTCTAGAAGAAGAGTGTGTACAGGAACTTCAGAAGCAAGGCTTTGACAGGTGTGTGATGAAGAACAAATCTCATTTACCTGTCTCAGGTTTATTTTAGTTTTGCTCATTATTAAGAAATAGAGGCATTACGTAGTTGGCATTCATCAGTTTGTATGGTCAGAGAGTCAGGAATGTTATAACTTTTTAGAAATTATGATTTCATGAACTTTACTCTGTTTGCACTAATATTGTTAGCTACATCAGGCTGTGGCAATGAGGTAGTTGACAATCATCATCTTTGTTATTATATTTAGGAAATTAGGACTCTTGTACAATAACTCTCTTATGATAACATTTGCAAAATAATTGTGAACATCACACGAGTAGAAAATTTGCATAATTCATCAAGAACACCCTGTCACATTGTGTTCTGAATGGTTGATGACATGGTCTCTTTCATCTCTTCAGACAGCACATTGAGACCCAGCCTTTTCTCCATCTTCGTTATCATGGAACAGACTGTGCCTTGATGTGTTCTCCACAACTACCAGCCCATGAGGGAACCTGTGCCCATGGGGATTTCTACTCTTCATTCATTACTAGGTGCTTTGAAATAAGAAATGTTGGAAGTAAACTGACATTCTTTGTCACATAAACAATTTGTCCAATCATGAGTCCACATTTGTCGGCCAAAATTATCAGGTACCAGATATATGTCATAGGCAGCAATCAGTACTACATGATGACCTTAGATTATGAGGATGAAAAGAAGTCATTTGTCATTTATGAACTTCAGTGACAGGAATATATGTGGGATTCATATTTTGTCTTTGATTGAAGGTTGTGTGGAAGTAGTTTAGTCATTGTTTTGAGAGTTTGGGCAAACACTGTCACTTTGAGGAGCTGAAATAGATACTTACCCAGTAGATTATCTGTTAAGTTCATTTCGCTTCATCCCAGTCAGGACCTGTAGAAGTAGTAATTTTCTTCTTAAGGTTGAAGTTTTGCAGACTTTGCAAGTTGAGCTGGAATCTCAAAAATTTCTTCCCAGGGAAAAACATTTCAATCAAAATTTGTTGAAGTTCTTAATATTAGTAAATACTTCACACAGGAAGCAGTAATCTGCATGGGTTATGTCTAGCTACTAGCCTTCATCACTTAGTTATTATTGACTGTAATGTGTTATTTGTCAGAATGAAGCAGGGTTGTCAATTTAGCTTGTAGCATCATTTTTTGGATTACCCTAGTCTTCTGCATTCATACACACATAAGAAAATTGTGATGCTAGGTTTATGAAAATTAGATCCACATGGAAAGCCATTTTAGACTTAAAAAAAAACAAAATCTGCTTTTTGCAAAAAAAAAAAATTAAAAAATAAAACAATCCTACAGCAATCCCAACATCCATAACTGGCAACATGTCCCCATAACAAAATGCTGCTTTTGTTCGGAAAAGTCATCGGATAATCACAACACCTTTTAATCACAATTTCTGTTCATGCATGTGAGGAGATGTTATTAAGCAGGGTTGATTATACATTGATAATATCAGTTTCTTTTCTTTTTTGATCAACATCATAGGTACCGAACTGAATTTGGCTTCACTCTTAAGGATCGTCAGATCCACATTGATGATATCAGAGTGCGGGGTGTAGGAAAGTCCCTTGCTGCATCTGACAGTGAGATTCCTCAGGCCTCAGGACCAGCAGTAAAAGAAAAGGCAAGTTGTGTAGGCCATGATGTGTCACTTTTTTACATGCAAACAATAGTGTTCATTTTCATCAGTGTCTAGATAGTCATGACATAATGGAATAATCACCGACGCCCAGTGCAAACAGGCAGCAAATGTCAACTCACTCCCCTCTTCTGTTACTAAGTGCTTTGCTTCCATTTTGTACTCTAGAATGAAAAGAGAGAACTGCCAGCAATGACTTAATATCTTCTGTGGAAGAAACTTCCATGCATGTGTCAGGCTGACACTCTACTTGCATATATATTCATCCCGATACTAGTGGCGGAGTTGATGCTCATCATCAAATCCAGTAGAGCAACATCATCATGACACAGTGTTGATGTGCTGGCACATTGTCTTTGCAGTTGCTCTTCTTCTATGGGCCAAGGGATATTCTAAAGCCAGCAGGACAATACACGACGTCGAAAAGGCATAGTGTAACAATTATTGCCATTCCAAAACCATCGCATTTTGAGGTCACTATCACATTATTTAGTTACAGTACTGAACACATGTGATAACGATGCCTGGAGCTCTGTCATGGTCTCCTGAGTCCTCCTTCACATTGATTTATGACCCTCGCCGGCTAGCAACTAAAACAGCAGATTTCAGGCAAAATTCAGCGCCATGAACAGGACATGAATTACTGGGTCCTGTACAGCTCATTACTCAATCTTAATCCCATAGTGGCCAGCTGGTCGTGCCTTTACATCAGTTTTTTTCTCTTATGCTAACTTGTTGCTCATGCAAAGCAGGATTTTCTTGGTTTCCTTGGGTATCCACTGATGATTTTAATATATGATACCCAGTAATTCAAGATAGATGAATGATCTTATCTTCAACTTTTATTCAGAACTGATCAGTTGATTATTATACAACTTTTCTTTGGCCAAGCTCCATGACTGGAGTAGGATGTTTTCCAGTGTCCACTTCCTTTATCCCCTCCTCCCCTTCCAAAGGAAAATATCAGTAGAGAAAAAGAAATAGGAAAGGGATTAGCTTAGTAAATACGGTAGATAAGTCTACGCATCATTCTGTTCATAGAAGTTGGGTGGGGACGGGGGGTGGGTGGGGAAGAGGTGTATGGTTGAAGTGTACCACAAAGCATAGTAGGCTGGCACTTTTGTCGCGCTACATCTTGAAATTTCCTAACTGTGACAGATATGCTGGAGGTGTTTTGAATAGGACTGTGTTTTTGAGACATGACAAATACCACTCCCCTTCACGAATAGTACTTTTTTCTCTGGCAGACCACGGAGGGCTATTTTGAGCAGGGCTATATTTCTAAGATCAGACATGTGAGCACTAAATACTTTTAATTTTGTTCTCTATAACAGACTGTCAAGTGCCATTTTGAGGAGGGCTGCTTGGACACAGATGTTTACTTGCTGGAAAACTTATCTGCTGGTCATCAACTCAATGGACCAGCAATTATCATTGACAAGAACAGGTACTGTGGGCCTTGATATGAATTTTTCACTTGCTCATATTTATGGAGGAGGAAATATCATATTTTTCCTCATAAATCAGTGTAAATAATCAAAAGTTATTCAATTTATCTGGGTATGTAAGCTATGTCTTCTAATGTGGCTCCATGTCCTAGATGAATCCTCAAGTGATGATTTCAGTGATTGAGATTTGTTTTCAGGTTAAAGTGAAATTATACTATTGAGAAAGCTATTAACTTATGAATGTATGTAGTTTTACTCCTTTTTTATGATGGTTTCATATCACTTACACCTGGGCTATCCATTTAATCTTAGGATATGTGTAACATCTTTGTTTCTTCCACCAGATTCTGGGACACTTATCTCATATGTACCTAGTGAGGTTTTTTTTTGAGGAATTTTTGCACAGGGTAATTTCCCATTATTTGTTGATTCTTAACTCCACAGCACCATTCTGGTGGAACCCAACTGTGTAGCCGAGATCAGTCAGTATGGTGATGTGAGGATCAAGGTGGGCAGTGCGAACAAGAAGGTGGTGGGGACAGATCTGGATGCCATTCAACTTTCAATCTTTTCACACAGATTCATGAGCACAGCAGAACAGATGGGAAGGTAAGCAGTTGTTTTATCATGCAGCGATAAAATTTAGATGTATTTTTGCTTTTGCTTGCAAGAGAATCATAAAGGTTAGTGCCAGCATAGTTAAGGAATGCCATTGTGATTCTTCTTGTGATCAGCCACATTCTGTCAGTTTTCTTTACCCTGTGGTGACGGTGTTTTTGGGCCTATTTCTGCCTTTGGTTTACTTATGGAATTGGCCAGTGCAGTAGTCTGTGTGTTCTGCATTGTCAAGGAACTGACCACAGGAACAATGTTCATCTTCTTTTATGTTGACCAAATCCTGAGTTGAAGGTAACTGTTTGATCCATTATTCAGTATCTTATTCAGAATCTTATGGTGATACAAATGATATGAAACATATCTTTTCAGCTGTGAAATAGATGTCTCATCAGTCATAAAAAACTAATTTCACCCAGATCTGTTGGGTTTTTTTTTCAAGTATAATTTTTTTACTGTAAGTGAATGATGCTTTCCATTTTTTTTTTAAACGGAGATGAAGTGAATGGAGATACATATTGACACTTGAGGCATACATGCAGACTCATGAAAATAATTTCCAAAAATTACAATACTATTTCTATAAAAATATGGATTTTTTTGCACTTTTCTGTCATTGCATAGTTATGGCTACAAATTTTTTTGTTTCAACAGAGTTTTGCAGAGAACATCCATATCAACAAATATCAAGGTGAACACTTCTTTCTTTAACAAGTTACGATCTTCCCCACCTATTGCAGTGTGTATATGGGTACAGTTTAGTAAGAGTAATCCATAAACTTGGGAAACCAGTTTGAGACAACTGACTAAAGGCAGGATGCGGCTGAATTACATAGTTTATGTATTAAATTTTTGCTGACAGCTATCTCTTTGTAACTTTGTGTACGTTAGAAGATTTACTGAAGTCAAATGAAGATTAATGCTCATTAACACTGAAAGCTTAGATAATTGTCCTAGCATCATTTAACATGATCGTTAGCTATAGTTTGATCTTACACAGATGACACCAGAATTAACAAACACAAGAAAGAGCGTGTTAAACAAACCTATTAAACTTCTCCATGGACCCCATGATAGTTGACTAAATACTGGAGGAAAATTCAACCACTGTGGAATTATCTGTCCTGTCATTTCAAGACTCTGATCCCGGCTGGATTTATCAGTGAAACTTTACATAAATATTGTCCACAGGAGCGCCTTGATTTCAGTTGTGCCATGTTTGGACCAGACGGTGGCTTGGTGGCCAATGCCCCTCACATTCCAGTACACTTAGGTGCCATGCAAGAAACTGTGCAATACCAGGTCAGGCTTTAAATTACTGCCAAGAACGGGAACATCTATTGTGGAATGTTAATGATGATAATTTACCTGTGCCATATGCACAGACTGAAAGTTTTACAAGAAATTTTAACCCCTTAGTTACAAGGTGATTACAAAAGAATGTTCTATTTGATTTCCTTGTAACAGAGGTGTTATATGAGAGTCTTTGGATTGTAAGAACATGATGCTCAGAGGATGCACATAATTGTCTATTTAGATCCTCATGCTTCTGACATAAATACATTTATGTTCAAAACATAACAAACTCCATTATTGGTGATGTTGTTAACTATGGCCACCTCTGTGAAGTGACAGTTTTATAAAAATCGAATATGATGTGGTTAATTTGGTCAGTGTTGTGGCGGTCCCTGTATCTTGTCGGGATACAGGGGGTGGCGTTTGACCCCCACAAATTGTGAAGTCCACGTGCAAATAATATAAAGAATGAAAGTATTGGTAACAAAATTATAATGTCATTAAGTGTACATAATCAGCCTTATTGTGAATGTGCATTACTACCAATATTATGTTGGTGATAAAGAAATGTGACTGATATTTTATTAAAACCGTCACTTCACAGAAGTGGCTATAGTTAACCACATCACCAATTATGGATTTGTTATGTTTTGAACATAAATGTATTTATGTTGGAAGCACGAGGACATAAAAGGAATTTATGTGCAAAACAATCATGGGGCATAATGAAAGTTGTACACCAGTGTACTATAAGAGCTGTGCATCTTGGGATAGCGTCCTTCTTGTCCCTGTTTCTATGCCGAAAGAAGCTGTACGTGAACTATAATTTTCATTTCCCACCACCCATCCCTTTCACCTTTCTTTCCTGTATAGTCAGTTGGGGTTGGTTGACACCCACTCATGGTTTCTAATTGTCTATTTTCTGTTGTTGACATTCAGGGCTTATAACTTTTCCCCTATCATAGGTTTCCTTGCTTATAACAGTTGGACCAGGTGATGTCACTAGATGCTAAAGTGAGTTCAGTACTGAGACCATGAGTAAAACGTAGTGAACTATTGAAATTTAGTAACATTCATATTCGATCTCTGATTTTCTGCCTTGAACTGGATGCAGTATCTCATTCCATAAAGCTAATATGATGAACTGTTATGCAGCCCCTAGATTTATTTTATTGTGCAGTTGATCATTTCTGGATTTAGGTTAATATCAAAATGTCACACATGGACAAGAATGTTTGTTAAACATTTGCCTATTTCTGTATTGAAAATGATATGCATTTGTACAGTGGGAAGTATTGCAGGAATATTGTTGTCATGTGATTTCTGTATTTTTGGTTTCACAGATGAGGACCCTGGGCGAGAAATTCAGAGATGGTGATGTTATTCTTAGCAACCATCCAGAGGCAGGAGGAAGTCACTTGCCTGACCTTACAGTCATTACACCTGTAAGAAAACATATCTTAGTCTAAATTGAGTTGGCAAATAGGGCCACCTTGCTTAAGCCAACATTAAAATAAGGCCAAATTGGTCAGTCAATTGATTACTTGATCATTCTCGGTTTCTTTGTAGTATGTGATAATATAATAGCTCTTCTAACATTTGGCCTCATTCAAAGATTACATATTTCATAATTATTTTAAGTTGATAATTTTGTTTTATTGACCTGTGTAACATAGTACACATTATGCTTGTTAAAGAAATAATAAGGAAATAGAAAAGATACTGTGGATAGTCATGGTTTACCAATCTATTTTCTTATGACAATGAAATAAGTTTGAAATGACACTTGGTCCTTCAGAAATTATCAGTTTAATGAATAGTCTTTAAATACAGAGCACTACAGTGACTAACAATAAATGTGTGGGTTGCATGAGTATTGTATTCTAAAGGCCTAAAACACATCTCACTGCATGCATATGACTTATTATCAGTGAAACATGCAATATTCTCTATCACTGTACCAACACACCTGTCTAATGATGCTAATGAAAATAATATGTTAACCAGGTTTTCTTCAGAGATCAGCCAAAGCCTGTGTTCTTTGTAGCCAGTAGAGGACATCATGCAGACATTGGAGGCATAACCCCTGGCTCCATGCCCCCTCATTCAACATCCATTTATCAGGAGGGAGCCGTTTTCAAATCCTTTAAGCTTGTAGAGGGAGGAGAGTTCAGAGAAAAAGGTATGAAAGGGTTATTGATTTAGGAGTTCAAAGAACACTTGATGAATCATTAAGAAGATAAAAGATGGTAGTATAAGTACTCTCCATTCAAAGATAGAATAGAGAATATCCATTTCCACAAAATTCCAGTTTCAGTTGTGTTGTGTTTTTTCCATAAGAGTCACCTCATGAGGATGTGTCATTTTCAGCAATTTTGCTAACTTTTGGACAGACAAAAGGTTATGTGTGTCAGAGGTCACATCTTTGTTTAAATCCGCTTTAGGGAAATTAAAAAAAACTAATTTAACATCACACCGGGCAGTTTGATGCCTGATCAGTTGTTGAAGTTATCTATGAAATATAAGGAAATTCTATGGAAGCCCTAGCCATTGAAAGTTCTAACTGTCTGTAAGAACACATTGATTATGTAAAGAAGTGTGCAGCTTAGTGATTTTGAGAAATTTGAGATAAAAAATCTCCATAATTCATGTGCCGCATATTGTGTATAACATTACATGTGCATTTCTGCAGAGGTGATACAAGCTTTCAATGACCCAGCTAAATATCCTGGCAGCAGCGGCACCAGAAACTTACATGATAACCTCAGTGATCTGAAAGCACAAGTGGCAGCCAATCATAAGGTTAGTTCTGGTCTGTGTTGTAAATTACGAAGGTGTACATTAAGGAGAAAAGTTTGTCTACAACCTCTGAGCCTAATGATCATTATTCTTAGCGTTTGTTATTCAACTGGCATTATATTTCAGACTTTTGTTTGCACTTCAGAATCAAAAAAAAAAATTATTATGACATCAAGAATGTGAATAACTCATATGGAAGAGTTATTACCGTGTGTATAACACTTGTGCATCATGTCCTATGTCCATTGAAGTTCTTGGATATTTTTATTGTTACCAGCTTCTTAAAGATGTAATTTCACTTTCTCCAGGGCATCAAGCTGATTACAGAACTCATCAATGAGTATGGCTTAGATGTGGTTCAGGCATATATGAAGTATATTCAGGTAATGCTTTGTTTCCATGATGTGTTTTAGCCACAACCCACAGTTTTGTTGATTCATGCTTCCCCCTCGGCCTGTTTCATAGTTCATTTGCAAAGTCAAAACATGGACTAAGTTGTTCATATTACCTACCACAAAAACAGGCAAGATAGACATTATATACATGTAAATAGTTTCATATTAATCAACTAATCTACTAAAAGCTTGTTCTGGCAGTTAAGGATTTAGCCATGACTGAGATAACACTGTCAATATAAATTATGAGTCAAAACATAGTGGAACTCTGTTCACACCACCATTGTTTAACTCAGCCTTCTGCTTAACACAGTCCCATTCAAAGTGCCAACTGCTTTATTCATTATAGAGAGCAAATTAGGTAGACAAAACTTGAGATAACATATCCTAGAAGCTTTGTCCACAGGGTAGTTGTATAAATCAATTCCACTGTATTTTATATAGAATAGAGATGAGGTTTGAGTTTGTATGCCAAGTTACTGTTTTCCATTTTCCTGTAGGAAAATGCGGAGGTGGCAGTAAAAGATATGCTGAAGGAGATTGCAAGAAAAACAAAAGCTCGAAGCGGGAAGACAGAGCTGTATGCTGAAGATTTTATGGACCATGGGACAAAGATCTGCCTGCGGGTGGATATTGATGAAACAGAGGTAGGAATTTACTCACAGATTACAGCAGCACAAAAAGAAGTAGCTTGTAAATGATGAGACATCACTTCAAAATTCTGTAAGTCCCTCTCTAGTTCTATCAATGTGCAAGTGCCATCATTTGTTAAGCAGAGCATTTCTTTTCCTTTCTTTCATTGTTTATAACAGAATAGTCAAGATCACTGGGCTATTTAGTAGATCTTGATACCATTTTTGTTTCATGATTTCACACTGTGCCTACATCACTGCTAATGAAGTTAATATGTGTGTCTGTCTAGAAAAGCCCTTTGCAAAAGTCAAAATTTCAAAATTTACATATTACTGTGCCTGTCCTTCTCATTTTTTTCTGAACAGTATGCTTTTACTTCAAGCTTTGATGAGAAGCTGTGATAAGCATGTTTTAAATTGTGGAAGTGAATAGTCTTAAAACAGAAAATTGGCTTTAAAGCAGACAAACTAGCATAAATGCATTTCGATGCACATGGAAAATAATTAATTAAGCATATTTAATTTATATGCTGAATTATGAAGTCAGGCTTTATATAGAAGGTGGATAGAATGTTGTTTAATATGATTCAATTTCGACCTTAAACTTTTGCATGGAGTGCAAGAACTTGGTCTGCAACTTCCAGCAGGCTTTCCAAGACTGCCACACGTTTGCTACAATATGATAGTTTCATTAATTATTTATCATCATATTTTATGTTATCCTGACATCAGGGGACAGCAGTGTTTGACTTCACAGGAACTGGTTATCAAGTTCATGGCAACACAAATGCACCTCGAGCAATCACCCTTTCAGCCATCATTTACTGCATGAGGTGTATGGTTGGACATGATGTGCCCCTCAACCAGGTTTGTGTCCTTCAACTCACTGCATCTGCATATGTGAACTTGTAATCACAGTTATATCCTGACCTTAAGGTAGTTGATTTAAGTAAAAAAATTCTACTTAAACTTTATCAGTTCACTGCGTTTTACTTAACCACAGGTCGAACGAAGAACATCTCTTCAGGCAGCGTGGCCGTGAGGTTTGTGAGTCGTACTCAGAAACTGAAGACTTTCAAGTCTAAGGTTTATGTGTTTGACTCGCGAGCTGGGCAGTTTACGTTGTAGTGTCCTTGGGAAAGACACTTCGCTTCCATTTCCTCACTCGACTCAGGTGTAAATGAGTACCTGGCTCTAGAGCTGGGGGGACCAGGGCGCTGCACCGCTGGCGACCAGCAATGACTTTGTTATGCATTTCATTTGTAATATTATGTATTTACATGTATGATGTGTATTGTTATATGTGTTTGTATTATGAATGAGATGTTTAACACTGTATGACATTGTAAAACAATTTCCCTACGGGGTAAATAAAGTCGTATTTATTTTTATTTTTATTTCAGTTCCTTTTAAAAACAACACCTTGTGACTGGTGAAACATATTTGTAGTGCGCCTTAAGGAATATACTCCTGGAAAGTGTATCTTATTGACATCGCATTATAATGGGAAAAATACTGCAAAATATTTGTCAAACATTCATGGATAGCTACTTATTCAACCTCAGATGCTAGGGCAATAAACTTTTGCGTGAAACTCATACTTTAGCTGAAATGGAACCAATAACGATTAAGGAGGATTTCCAGGCTTTCTATGACTGTTGCTGAATACTCCTATTAGGTGAAAGTGCTCTACGGGAGAACTCATAGACAATTTAAAGTTTTTTTGTCTGCTTCTATGACAGATCCGGCATCCATTAAAATGTTTCATTGTTACATAAAAATGTTTTCTGTCTATGACAGGGCTGTCTGACTCCCATCAAAGTGATCATGCCGAAAGGGAGTATCATAGACCCATCTGAGCAGGCTGCTGTGGTCGGAGGAAATGTGTTGACCTCTCAGAGAATTGTTGATGTAGTCTTTAGAGCCTTTGGGGTGTGTGCTGCCTCTCAGGTAAGCATTGCATTGCAAGCACATTAGGATAAAAGCAAATGGACCTATTGTGTGAATCAGCAGTTGAAGAGAGATAAAGTGATGTATGTAAGACAGCTTTCATTTTTTTTTTCATGGACATTGTATAGTCATATATGGAACTCAGTCAGCTTATGCCAGTATGCTTTATGTTGTATTTGGCTCCGTATTCAGAATTCCACATTCCTTCTATCCATAAGCATGAATAGTACTGATTTTAGAGAATTTTCACATCTCTTTTATATTTCAGGGCTGCATGAACAACGTCACATTTGGAGATGAAAAGGTTGGATACTATGAAACAGTGGCCGGTGGAGCAGGGGCTGTGAGTATATAGTGCACATTTCCCTGATCTCTTTTTTTAATCTGCTCTATAATTCTCCTGTGCTTATTTTTCATTACCAATCCAGCCACCCTTAGCTTTACTGATAGGATCAAGGCATACAAATAAATACACGTTTGCCCCTCTGTTTTGCCTTTTTAAATTCTTCATTTTTTTTTTGTGCTGTAGGCATGATTACATTTACTGAAGTTAAATACTATTATAAAGCTGTTTCCACTCACTTATTTTGACTGTGTTGACTTGCAGGGTCCAACCTGGCATGGAAGAAGTGGTGTTCACACTCACATGACCAATACAAGGATCACAGACCCAGAAATTGTGGAAAAAAGGTCAGTGCCGGGCATAGATTTATGTTGAAGAATTAAACCATGAGTATATATGGTATGGATTTCTTGTTGAATGTTTTTGTAAGTTTTATAAATCATGGATTTGTAAGTATCAAGAGAGGGAGACTACTCCAAAATTAAAGAATTTAACTGATTAGATGTTATTTGCTAATCGTTTTAGTCTGTTTGAACAGATTGACCTACTGGGAGACTAACATATAAAATGGTTACTGGTCTGTTTACTGACTTATTACTTTCATTTTCAGTCAAGTAGCAACTGTGATTCTTGACACAAGATGTAATTTGTTATATAGGGCCACATGTTTCTATGTTTATTTCATCAGGTATCCAGTGATCGTTCAATGCTTCAAACTCAACCCTGGCACAGGAGGTGAGGGTCATTACTATGGTGGTGATGGTGTTATCCGTGAGCTGCTGTTCAGGAGGAAATTTACACTGTCCTTGCTGACGGAGAGAAGAGTGTTCTCCCCTTATGGACTGGAAGGTAAAACAATTGGAGGGTGGACATATTAATTTAATTGTAGTAGTGCTAGGCACCTGCTGTCCACATAGCCCTCACTCTGGGTGACCCAGTATCAGCTGTCTTACCGTTTCTCATTGAAGCCCACTCCCATGCCTATGAGGCAGCTGCATACGTTCAACACTAGCAATTCCTGGGGTGGCAGCAACATGTAAAAAAATTTGACACTCACCTTAAAAGGGCTGTTGTATCAGTGAGAGTTTATTCAACCCTCCCTTTACAAGGGTTAACATATTATAACCCACATATCATACTGCATTGCTATTTTCATTGAGTTTGCACCATTTGCTGAATGGTGAATTCCAACTTTTTGTGTCTCCCATTGTTCTATAAAGAGTTACAATTTAAATTCCTAAGCTCAGTACTACATACAGAACAAGCTATATGATGTGTGTTTAGTGGTATGTCATGCCATTTAGTTTTAACAGACAAACCTTATTTGACAGCATTATTATGTTGGCTTGATTTCTGTATGCAGCCCCAATTCAAGCATGAATTTACATACTTTTCATTGCTGATAGCAACAATATTGTGTACAGCCTAAGCGGGGTGGACAGCATCAGAAAGACAAAGTATATAAATTTTATAAGAAATTTCCTCATCACAAAACCTTTTCTATTCAACATTGATCTCCTTCCTTGTTCTTCCAAATTATATCAGGGTAATGTTGGAATTATTTTCTGGTGCAGGATGAGTCTTTAGTTGCAGTATGTCATCACAGATTACAGAGGTAACTTTACTTAGTACAATGTTGTTTTTCATAATTGATTGGCTTACAGACCCAAATCATAGAGGGCTTGGTTCACAATGTATTCTGCAGGAGGTCACAATGGAAAGAGGGGTCGAAATTTGATTTTCTATACTGATGGCAGAGTGATTGATCTTGGTGGAAAGAATTCAGTTGATGTAGGACCAGGGGTAAGCATTTGTCAGCATTTGTACTGCTGTCTAACATTATGTGCAATTTGTGCTCCTTGGAGAGCTGAAAAATTGATGGAATCAGATTGCCAAGTGGGTAATTTGAAGTGAAGGCATGTAAGCAGGCACTGTTACTTCTTGGAGAAACATTTGAGTGCACATTCAGCCTGTCAGATGATTCACATTCACTGCTGCAGAAGAGGCTGAGTACTGAAACTTAGTGCAGAAATAAAATGAATCTCTGCAGCTTGTCTGGAAGTTTCAGTTATTTTTCACAAGCGATATCTTGATATAATAAAGCTAAACTACTTCATAATGAGACAATATTATAAGTCCTTGTGAAATTTGATATGCCACAATTTTTGTCAGTGCTGAAGTGTATTGTGATCTTAGCTTTTTTATTAAGAGACTAGGATGAAACTAGACTACATTATGTAAAGGAAACTTTTTATATTACTCCACTGTTGGGATTTAAAAGTGTGATTTTTATCTAAAATAGGCCTACTGATAATATAATGTACGCCTGAAAATTCTTAAATAGTGTCCCAGCCTCCTCCTCTCCCAGATTCTGAACCTAGCAAAGTTCCAAGAAATTTCCTATTTAAGTTTTTTTGTTTATTTGCAGGATGTTTTCAGACTAGAAACCCCAGGAGGTGGAGGCTATGGGAAAGTGTGTGCTGATGGTGATGCCAATGGTCCTCCTTCCAGTAAACGCAGAAAAGTGGATGCCCAGTCACAGAGGGTGAATCTGTCTGGCAGCTTGCTAGCCTACAAAATGTTACAAGAGTCTGCCTGAATGCCTGTGATTCTGATGTACTCAGTGAAGTTTCTGCATTTATGATAAAGAGTTTATAAGACTAAGTTGATGAATGCGATTCAAGGAGAGTTTCATATAAACTGATCGACATTAGGTTAGAGATGTGCCTCAACTCATACTGTTGGGAGCACTGACAAACCAACGTAAAAAGATTAAAAGTAAGGACAAGCATGTTTCGAAACCCCTGAACTCTGTGAGCATATTCAGTGTTCCTTCCAAAATTTTGATATCCAGGGAGTGACTTTAATTTTATGGCCTATTACAGTGCTAACCTGTGTTGTCAGAATGCCCTTTTATTTCAAGGAGTGCACACATCAGAGAATTCTGGATATCCAATGATTTTGATTCCAAGAAGGTCATTTGCAATCTCATAAGTGGCTAAACTTGAAATTTTGAGGCATGAAAATAATTCCAACTTATTTCCTATCAGTTGTGCATTTTCTAAACTTCAGGCAGATAAAGCTTTGCATTTGTCTTTACAGTAGATGTACTGTATATGCACTAGACCTTTATTACACTTTTAGCTCCACATTATTATTATGTTGCAGTAATAGTAGTAATAGTGTCAGACATACACTACCTCCTAGGTGGACATAGCGTCTCTTTATGCTCCATATTGAACAGGATGTACTGTAGAGTACAAATTTTTCTCCAGCATGAAAGATATTTAACCAGATTCTGACTGTGACAACAGAAGATGTATAATTATATTTAGATATTGACTGCTAGAGCAAGAAAATGTTTATTCAGATTTTGACATTTAGAATAAATGATGTATAATTAGATATCTTTCCTTTTTTTTTTTTTTGCAATTATTATTTGTTCTGTATTTGGTAATTACAAATTTATATGTCTTCATTTAGCGTTTTCATCAAGAATTCGGTGAAGGCAGTAGTGAGTATGCCCAACTTTCATAGGAGTTGTGAATAACCAAAGGTTATAACATCCATGTTTGCTCAATATCTCAATTAAATTTAAAACAGTTGATATGATGTGTGAGAGTTTGAGAGGTAGTGAGGGGAGCAGTGACAAGAATGCCATGCAGAATCATTACTACCCTTCCTTCGTAGGTTGTGGTGCATTAATGCGGTGCACACTGACTTTTCTAATTAAGTTCATTTTTCATGCAAAATTACGCCTTAAAGTGCTAGATTATGCCCTTCAAACTGTTGTGAATGTTGATATAGTTCTTACTCCATCAACAAATTTTACGCACATATCGTAGACACATTAAGGCACATACGTACAAAGGGGTTTTTGATATTTATGTCTTAAGAATAAGTTACATGGAACAAAGGTATAAGGCTGTCTCTTAAAGAGAAATCATTAAAATTGAATTTGGAAATTAAAATACTTCGTAAGTATTATATGTGTGAAATATGATGGTGAAGTAACGACAGTCATTTGAGATAGTTTTCCCAAGATCACCCCCCAGAACCAGGAAATTTCTAAGGTACAGTCTGCTTTGCCTAATGGTAATCTGGAGAAGCGCAACTTCTGCTTATATGCAACATTTTTCCATAGAACAAAATAAAACATTCTACTTCTACATAACCAAAAAAAAATATTACTGTAACAGTTAATTTGAACTGAAATGACATTACTTTTGGATTTGTATGTTATTCTCTGAGTTACTTCCGTACTTTACTGTAAGCTATTTAGAAATTAGTATGTTGTAATTTAATGAGTAGAGTATAAATGAAATGTCTGAAGGTGGATCACGTGGGGCACAGTATGCTTGAGACTCTTTCATGTTGGTAAACTTATTGATGTTTGTCACTGGCCAAGTGCCTAATACTAATAAACTTGAACTTGAACTTGAACTACATAAATTTTACTGAATAATCCTAACTCCTCTTAATCACAGCTTTTTCTGTGCTCCAGAGAAATTTCAGTTAAGCAGAGTTGACTGTATTTAATATCCCGTTAAGAGGGCAGCATTTACTTCATTTGTCTGTAGAAGATCAGTCTATAGTTACTATGCAATTGGTCTTAGCTTCACTGGATAGTAAATTTCACCAGGCCATAATTTTTATCCTGTCAGCCATGTTAACAAACCTGAAAGGTCTGTTTTTCACACAAATATATTTAACCATTGAGACATGCCAGCATTTTCACATTTATTTTGTGAATCTCCAAGGCTTACATTTTATGCAGTTATAAAGAATACAGTTTCAATTAAGATCTGATTTATGATATACTCAGCCAGCCAGTTGTGTTAGCTGTGAGGTTTTATAAAATATGATGTCCAGCTTTGTCGAAGTATAACAGTACTATTGCTTTCCAAAGGAGCAAGGAGTCTTAACTATTGGAAATAGCTGAGGCATAATTCATTACAGGCACCTAGTTGTGAATATCAGGTCCCCACTCCTATGTCATACTTTATCTCATAAGCATTGTGTTTTAAATAACACCACAGATTGCAGACGATAGTGTGTACTGTGTGTATTTGTTCTTTGACACTGTTTTAGATGATCTGTATAACTGTATTTTGCACTGAGTGATAAAAACTTACTTAAGTTAAGCTAATAAATTTTTTGATAAAAACACCAAGAAAACAAAAAGTCTCATTTTTCTATTATCCTGCATTTCTCTCTCCAGTTTGTGCACTTTCTCTGCTATGCCTTTGAGTTCACACTTCAGACTTGAATGAAAATGTTGAATACAACAGGTTTTTAATTGCTATTGGAAGTAATGTAGAACTTGCGTGTTGTTTTGTCTCCTGATAAATTTACTTTGATGTGAATATATATGTGTCCTGAATGTGTCCTCTTTCATAGGATGTTCCTTTCTGTTCAGTCCAGCTTTTAACTTAGGCCTGATCTTTCATACAGAATTTCATCTATATGTATAGGCATGTTTGTCCCATTTGTGCCTTTTCAATAAGCAGCTGTGACTTAAAGAAGTGTCATTTAATTAACAGTACTCTGTAACTCTTATTCTGAATAATCTGCAAAAAAATGCTAGAAATCTTCTGTTGCATTAAGCAGGTGTTAAATTCACTCATGGGATGGTATTTAAGAAAGGTCAAAATTCATATTATGAATAAATCAAGGCAACCTAAAAACATGAAAATATTTTTTTTTTTTCTGAAGTTTTGCATTCACTTTAGAGCATGCCAAATTCTTAACAAGGACAGATGTTTCTTACAAATTTTAGCAGAGGTTATTTACAATTTCTGTCAAGAATGAATACAGTAACATGTTAAATGTCACTGCAAAAGAATGGTGGATTTGATATCCACATTTTGCTTTAAATTTCTTCCCCTTTTCTACCCCTCTGACAGATGGTGCATCAAGAGGGAAATTACTTCTTTAAAAGAACTGCAATGTACACTTGGCATATGAGGCAAAAATCTCAAAAACTCCAACACTAGCAGCGCTAGACACCTGCGGTACATGCAAAGCCCTTGCTGCATGACCCAGGGTCAACCGTCTTATCATTTCACCTTGAAGATTGCCACTCCCCCAACTGTAAGGCAGCTGCACAGTTTCCATGTTAGTGTTTCTCAGCTTGCCACCAACATACAAACAAAAATTTAACCTTCACTCTTTACCATATCAATAAGAATTGATTCGATGCTTGCTGCAAAAGGACTACTAGTAACTTCGGTATCGGGAAGGTTTGGCGAGGTTTAGCTACATTTTCAAAATAGTTATACTATATACAATCAAGGTGTCATTAAGGTACCTAAGACTTCAGTTTTATTTTGAAAGGAACTGAATTGCAAATGTTAAAAACATGGTTAGAGTGCACTGCCCAGCTTAACTGTCTGCAAGCAAGAGACACATGTGCAAGACTGAGATAACAAAAAATTTAATGGTGAACTTTCTCTTTGCAAACTGCACCAGAACAGGTATAGTTTCACACTTCAAGTAAAACTGAAAGGCACAAATTAATTTTTGAAATGGGATCATTCAAATGCAGTGTGTGTGTATGTGTGAACAAAATTGTGCACCTGGCTTGTCCTGTGGAGGTTTTGAATCCCTATGGCACAGCTGTGATGAAAAGAGTTAATCAGGTTTCTGGTATTTACAATAAAAAAAAACAGTGTTGGGAAAATGGTGGGACTGGGAGGTGGGGG
>JAWQUT010000157.1:866933-882531 GCA_033807755.1 Ellobium chinense
GATCAGCTTTGGTTAGGAGAGAGAAAGGGCCTCCACAGGGTACATAAGAGAAAGGTATCAAGAAATGCAAAAGGATAATACAGTATGAATTTTCTGTATGAAAAATAGACGGGCATTTTATTTGGAGACAATAAAAAATACACTTTTGTCTGATTGTTGTTCCTTTCTGGCTCAGCACAGTTTGAAAGTGTGTAATACCATGAATGAAATGACATTTATACCAGCATGTAACAGTGATGACAACTGCATACTTTAACACATAAAAGAAAACTAATGTATACATCTACTGTAAATCCAGACTTCGTCATGCAAGATATCAATAAACCACATATTTAAAAAATCTCAGAAGAAGACTATAACGTCATGCGCTTCCATAATGGCCTTAGTCATATATCAAGAGTTTGAAAAAAACAAGGGGAAATCATTTACATGGCAAAGCAAAACTGTGGGCATGTATCTCTGCAATTGCAAGTTTGGTGGAAGAAGACTGATATAATATTTTTGAACATGTCAACATAGCCTTGATCTAATTAACAACATAAAATCTTTCTTTCATTTTGGCTTAAGTTTGACTGAGGCCATTATGGATGCTCAATGACAATAACATAGGTATAATAGATATCAATAGGTACATTATGAGAGTTGTTGTCATTTTGTAAAGAAAAGGAACCCCCCCCNCCCCCCCCCCCCAAAAAAAAAAAAATTACAAATAATAATGCACTTCATTAATTTCTTAAGATTACAAGCAAGCACACAATTACATATAAAAAAGAATATACAATATATAAAGATGGCTAATAAGTGTGGAGTAGTTATGCTCAAGATGATACAGTATATGTATGTTAAAAAGTTTGGTCTGTGGTTTGGTCTGCTGTTTAACAATATACCTTGCAGCCAATTAAGTGCATGGTGCTAAAGTCACTATTTGTTACTGAAGTCATATCTTTTTTTTTTTTCCGGATGGCTTCTCATCTGGTATAACATTTTTGAGCTATCATGAGAAAGAATCTTTGAAGAGGCACAAATGGCACAAATTCTGAAAAAATTGCAATAAAAGGAGCATTATCTAAGTCACATGATCTACCTCACAAAAACATATATAAAACATACATTTTACTTACCATTCATGCATACAATTTATTTGTCTTGTATAGTAATGACTGTACTTTTGATTTCCCTCAGCAATAAGAAATGATACCTTGGTTCCTATTCCCGTGACATAAGCCTTAGTCTGACTGATCCTGAACACATTATCAGAGTAAAATAAAGGGTAGTCTTTTATCAATCAAATGTAATTTAAATTGAAATGTATGGATAAATCGATATTAGATATGGCAAATACCAATTATGCTGAAAGGTTCCTTAAAAGTTTGTATCAACTGAAAATAAATTTTGCTTAAAGGGTCAGCTATAATCTTACATTGAAAAATGTTCCAAGCAAACTCAGGGGTTGTTTTCAAAACCCGCAGCAATCTTCAGCACAAAGTCATAAAGAATTAATTGGTCAGAGACAAAAGATAATATAAAACAAGAGAACCAAAGACTGTTCTGAAATGGTCTAGAGCAAATTTCCTATTCTCTGTTCAACGGTATGATTTCCCTTTGCAATGGGCTTCTTCAGAAGAAGAGAGTTGAGACAAATTTCAAAGTCACTGGAATCATAACTACAGCAGTTAAATAAATAAAAAGTTTCATATTTACACTTGCCATAGAAATTGTAAATAGTCAAAGAAAAAGAAGAAGCACAAGAAATATTCATGCAAAGACACTGAACATACACAGAAAAAACAATATGACACCACATGTCATCCTGTCTCTAACCTAGATGGATGTTGTATAAAGCTGGAATATTCAGTCAATAAAAAGATCAACTGTAGATAGTATCAGACCCCAAAACCACGGATAAGAGCATGCCATTCTTTTAGAATGTTTATGTTGATACCTTCCCCCATATCTTTTATTGAAAAGAATTTTTTATGGCGAACATCCATAAATAAATCTACTGAAGTACAAGTAAGAAATTGAGAGTACACATATATTGCAAAGGATTCGTCCACAGAGACTGCATTTCCTTGCATACTTTATATAATGATAAAAGTCTTTTTATCAATCTCCCAGGATAACAAAATTCAGCCTAAAATAATTCTCAAATTCCCACTGTTTCCTTCCTTTTGGACTAACATAGACATACTCTTCATTTTCTTAGGTCATTTTCTCTTCAGCTATTGCGTTTTTATTAATCAGTATGGACCCCCAATTAAAAAGGTGAACAATGTACTGAATACACTTCCAAATAGACCAGCAGCCTGCAGTGAAATGAAATATATCAACCTTATTATGGTATGACCATGGAATCCCTTCTTTACTTGTAACAGTCTGATATGTGTGTTAGACCTATGACTATCTACTAAAACCCAGTTACAAGCATACAGGACTAGGGTATACCAAAAACAGCATATCACTTAAAATACATATATATATGTACATATACATATTCATTATGTCTTAACCCCTATGGCTAATGCTCTTACCACATACACATCTGTTGCAATTGTTTTCCTCATGTGCATCTTCTCTTTCAATAAGACAATTATGCAGATCTTCAAGGACTAAAGTTAAATTCAAAAGTGTTGATTCTAAAGCTAATAAATGGTACAACCTGGTTATAAAAGTGGATTTTATAAAAATATATGAAAATATACTTTGAACTGTGCATTCTTTATTGAAATAAGATAAATATGGATGGACTGACTAAATTTTTTTGTTAGTTTTACAGCTGATGAAGTCTGAGTTTTGACAAGGTACATTTGTCATGCAACTTTTGATGAAATCTGGGTTTGATCAACTTCTAGATAAAATATAAATGACAATATTAAATACACTTGATAAGCTCAAAGAGTCAGAAAGATTGTTTTACTTGGAATTAATACAAAATTGCTGCTGAGGCCAAAGGTCTGCTCTCAGTTTAAGGGGTGCAGCATATCAAAAGGACAAAGACTGACATGTTGTTACAGTGACCAGAGCCTCTCTCAAACATGGGTGCTGTATGGCAATAATATTCATTCACATAACATTCAAGTCAAATCAGTGAATATTGGATGACTGACTTCAGAAAAATGTCTATTCAAATGTATCAAAGCTACTGTATTTCTGTTTCAAATAAAGCAGAGTGAGCTTGCAAGGAATATACAGGGAAAATGGCGACATTTTCAGAATTTGTTTCATAATGCTGTCTTTTAGATTAACGAACATGTTTTTTAATTTAACAGGCCTCCAATATATTACAAATAAAAGTGACAGAAGATGACTAGAATTAATAGAAACAGGTTACTGGCATCATTGGAACGAATTTACCATAAACCAGACTCCCAAGTTGCATGACAATGCCCAGATGGAGATGACTGATGAAAACCTAAGCTACATCGAGACATTAAGGTATAATAATATAAATAATGGAGGGAATTCTGGAATGCTGTCATCAGTAGTTTTCTACTGCAAGGAAAAAATGATTAGTGCATACACTACGTGTAGTTGCTTTTCGTGATATCTGTGGTTGAATGTCTAGAGGTTAATAAATATAATATATATAAATATCATGCCACAAAGTGCTTAGCACTTCATTTTAAGATCTAATAAAATAATATTGGCTGCAGTACAAATAATACAAGAAACACATGTTGAGATGATGTCTTTAAAATCTTAATAATGCTCTCTCAATTATGTTAAAAAGACTGCCAACCTGAGTCATGTAACTTGCCTTGAGATAGAGTCTGGATGAGATTTGCTTTGTTCATGAATGTAAAAGCACTCTTCACTACATGCTCACTGCAGTGCACATACAAATAAAAGATGAAACAGCATAAATATGATCCATAAAATGTGTATATGCTGTGCATCCTATTTTATAAACTGTATTAAATTAAGTGTGTCTGTCTGAGAATAATGATGCCCATAACTTTTTATACCTCACAACACCTACCCTGGCTATATTTTGGATAAATTCCATTTCCACAATATTCACATGAAAATAATTATAAGCAAATGAATCAAAGACCTTTCTTTAATCAAAAAATCATATACGCTGCTACAACACTTCAGTCTTCACGTCACTCATGATTCATTTGTTTACATATGTCAAAACTCAAAATAAAAGATTAAATGAACAACTGCAGCAAATACAATACAATACAAAGAGCAAACTTAAGGCATGCAGGTATAGCTGTACAGTGTACATGTATAAATAAAAGGAACACAATGACACACATGCACTATGACAAATGGCATGCTGTAGACTCTTTACCACCATAAAGATAAATAATTTCTGACATGACAAAAAATGATTATTGTACTTCACCAATGCACTCCAACTTGGGACTATTCGAAAATAGCCCAAATAAAATTAATAGGATCATAAAACAAGACTGTTTAGTAAATTCAAACCCCATGGTTGTAGATGATTTTTCTACCTGCTTATGAAAGGCCTAAGCATGGAAAAAAGAAACCCAAGTCATTACTTACATGTAAGCTGAGATGAACACAACACACAAAAAAAGCAACTGTGTATGTCAAGTTTCATTTTCCTGTTGTAACCTTCTTTTCATGTGACCATTGAGCTGCAAATCTGATAAAATCTAACAAAATAAACAACCAGTATATAATTGGTCCCAACTTTTCAACCAAAACATACAAAATTTAAAACAGCAGCTTCACATACAACTCTGTTTCTCTCCTGAAATACATAGTATGGTGTGCTTTGCACAGTGTTGTGACAATTAGCACTGTTTTCAACATAATGCTTAAAACATAGGTGAATTGGATATATATAACAGCACCTGAATGAGAAAAAAACTGAAATCTAGTGGAAGTGACACTGTACAGCACCAGGATCTTGCATATATTTGTTATTGTAAATCAGTAAATAGAAAGCTCAATAGAGACCTGTTGCTTAGTAGAAACGAATGCAACTGTCCTGTGATTTTTCAGTGATTGCAAGTCATAAACATCGTAAAAACTGACATAAACGATATAGGTGAAATTACAGGCAATCATACTGTCTATGGTTTTCATAAAATATCAGATATTTTTAGGCACATTCTTGAAATTAGTCAGCACCAATTTGTGCTTCGATGAAAACCTCATTTTGTGCTATGATTTCTGTAACACTGTAGATGGATCTGGATGGGGCACTATTTTTGGTAAGTATAAGGAACAGGCAGCATGTTCCCACAATGCAATGCTGTGTTCATTTCCTTGAACCCATGTTTGGGAGTGGAGGTCAAATGTATCAATGGTATGGCATTTTTGTGCATGATCTCCATCACACCAACCTCCAATGGCAAATATAGTGTCATTCTTCAAAGTATATGTGCCATAGGTGCGAAGCCTGTTCAGTGTACCAATGTTTTCCCAAGAATCTGTGTCAAAATCATACCGGTCAATGCTGGTAGCCATAACTCTCTGACTGGTGAGTGGATCAAGATGCCAGCCACCAATCACATATACTTTTCCTTCCCATACGAACATAGAGTGATCCGCTCTTGGAGTTATCAGATCAGCCTTCTTTTCCCAAGTATCTGTGCGAGGATCATACTGATAAAAGTCTTCATAGACCTTCTCTTCACCTTCCAGAATGCCACCAGAAATTAACACATATTTGCCAAGGCTAGTGCCTCCCAGCTGAGATCTGTTGCCTGGAAGGGAAGCAATCTCCTTCCAGCAATTTTTCTTGGGGTTATAAACTTCACATGGCGCTACATCATCCAAACCAATCTCTGAGGCATGAGGATCACCCCCTATGGCATAGATCCTGTCTTCAGTGGAACAAAGCAGAAATCTGCATCTCTCTAACATCATAGGTGTTATACTGTACCATTCATTTGAAGCTGGGGTATAATGGAATCCGAATGGATGTGCAATCTCTTGCATGTGATCATTGAAACACCCACCCACAATGTAAAGCTCATTCTCGAAAACAGCCATGCCAAAGTTGATCTGGTCTAGATGAGGTATTTTGGTGAGATACGTGAGTGTATTGCTGTCATTGTCTAAGAATGCCACATTGTTGGTCATCCCGGCTTCTTTGCGGAATCCACCCGCCACAATAATCGATGGCTGAAACCCTCTGGTGTTAGTCAAACCTGGAACTTGATCATTTGTGGGAGGATTACAAGGTGACTGCCTGACCTCAATTCTTGTCACTGATACAGGTGACTCAATGGTGAGACTGTGATTGGTCACATTGATAATGGTGTCTTCATCTCCTGCAGTGATGCAGTTGCACAGTCTGGCCACAGCTGGAAACAAATCCAGGAGCTTTGGACATCCCCCCTTCAGCTCTAGCCACTCCTTACAGCCAAGCACACTTGAAAACTCAGAGGGTGTGATGTTTTCAAATATAATGCAATCTAAAATTTCAACCATATGACTCACACGTTCACTTGGAGCACAGGAGAACCAATTCAGCACCGACATAAGAACATCAATCTCCTTACAGTCCACAGGATAGCCAGATGACAAGATAGTGATCAAGAATTGAGGAGAAAGATGTTGGTATTCACAACTGAGGGTGAAGAGGGACCAGTTTCGGCTAATATAATTGAACACATGCTGCTGCAACTGCTTCAGAGAGAACAATTCAGCAATATTGGCCGTGTCTACACAATTATATATTGTCAGGTGGTCCTGGAGGAAATTTTCGCATGCCGTTATGACAGGAAGGATTTGGATAAAGCTGGCTCCTGACAGTACATCAAGAACATTATCTGGGGAAACAAAGAAAAAAATACATTTTTCGACTACTTGATGCATAATCCTCGCTACAATCCTCTTGTTTGCTACATGATGCTACTGCACAATCAAGAATTTGTTTCATGCATGAAGACTACAAAGAGATATCGTTAATTACATGTACTTAATCAGAAGATCTTATAAAAAATGTTCTTCTTTAGAAGAAGGAGATATAGCCTTCCCAAACTAATACTTATGAGGTGACAGTCCAACCTGCCATTTGATTCTTATTTTCAGTAAATGACTTGACCTCACTGGCTTAATGCTGGAGTTGCCACATATGTTGAAACTTCATATAGATTGCTCATAGCAAATTGTATCACTTCTAGCATCATGTTAACAGGCATGGTCTATAAGTGACTTATTACTGATGCTGTCTTCTCTATACATAACAGAATTCTCTATACCCAATTGCATATTATATGTTTGCATTCAGGTGCTCCTAAATATGTTTCTGCAATGGACAAATATCTCCATAGAAATTAAGTGAAAATTTGGTTGATGCATTACAATTGAATAGCTTTTGTTCTTTTGTTTGTTTGTTTGTGTTAAGCTGAAAAAAGTTCTTTTTAATTATTTGTTATTACCTGAAAGTTTCAGCTGAACACTTTCATTTTAATGATGTTATGCACAACAAAGTTTGTATGTATACATATTCTGTAGGTCCTGATTTTCAGCGATTCAAATCCATCGAATTCAAAGTCACAATTGCTAGAATTAGATAATTTTTTGCCCGATAGTTCATCCATTTGGTAACAAGATCTTGTTAGGGCAGGAGGAAAAAATGTGCAACTGGATGATTTCTGACAATAAAACAGCAGTTAGAAGCTAAATTAATTTTCAGTCTACAGTGCAATTTTGTCAAGCAATGCCATGAATTCAGCAAAATTTTATCTTGGAATTCATTCATATTCCATAGATCTTGGGGATCCCAGTTTCTAAGAACACTGTATTCCCAAACGTATACACACACCAGTTCTTGCATATTGCAATTGTGTACTTCTTAACAAATTGTAGATGGACATCCCTGCCAAATGAACATAAAAATTACCTGAATCAATGTTTATGGTAGAGCTGTATGCAAAGTCAATGAGGTGAGATACACTTGATGCTGAGATACCATTGAGACTGATGCGAGACTGTGTGCACTCTCTCAAGCCATCTGTGAACATTGCCCTGAAAAAAAAAACAACAGAGATATGCTGTAACAAGATCTCTTTGGTCAATAATTTGTGAATAAGCTTTCGGAATTACCAGATTATTAACAAATGAATTAATCATCCCAATGACTTTCATAGAATACAAAGAGGATGGCATGAAAAATTTACCTGCATCCATGCTGTGAGACACAAATCATCATTAATGTCTGCTAGGAAGATGTCTACAATACTTCTCTGTATTGGTATGTATATTATATAATAATATGTTATAAAAGCCAAATCATGCAGTCTGTGATCACATATATATAGTATTACAAATCTCTTTTTCTGCCCCATAATATAATGCAGACTGCTGCAAAAAAATATGTTAAGTTTTCCTAGAAACCAGAATATATCCTGAAACTGATTAGTTGATGTGGAAGATATCAGAGATTCTGAGGTATCTCTTAAAGATTACAGCGGAGAGAAACATACCTGAAATAGTCACTGCATGATGCTAACACAACTTTATGGGCTGGAAATTCTCTACTTTCCACAACAAGAGTAACATCAAACAGTTGCTGCATTTCACGTAAATGCTTGAGTCCTTGCAGTACAGCCTTCCCATGTTCTGTTGACTCAAATCGTACATTGTCCTCACCATCAAAATCCACTGAGATGATGCTGCCATTCATCATCTTGTATTCACACCTGTGGCCTGAAAAAATAATTTTCTCATTGTTCATCACACAAAAGAAGCGAGCTGACATTCTTTCAACATGAATTATTGAGAACTGATATGGAATGTACGTCAGTGTGCCAAGTAAAGCCACTGAGAACATTTTAGATTGAGAAGATAGCTGGAAGTGAAAATCAAACTAGTCATAATTTGTGACATTTTCCAATCATGTCTAATATTAAGAATACCAGCTGCTACATACTTACTAAGTTATTCATGAATATATATTCCAGAAAAATGGCATTCTGTATAAAAGGCTTAACACAGAAGAGCAACAATGGCACTTTTATTAGAAAGTTCAGGGTTCTTGACTCCTTTGAAAACATATTAATTTCACACAGAGAGTTTGTGATAACCCTTTTTATTATCCTTGAGGTACACAATTTTGATGCCGCTTTTCAGAACATTTCTACACCCATGCCCAGGCATGATCATCTACAAAGATATCTCATAAGAGTCATATCTAAGCAAAAATAGTGCTAAGCTGACAGGACTTCCTCTGTCACCATTCTGATAAGACTGAACATTCTCCTTCGCTTTAGCTTAAATATTTTTTTTAAACTCTACAGCACATAATGCAATGCAACACTATACAATTGGCTACAACATGATTATTTAATGTTCAAATAGTTCATACAAAACTAGTGTTACTGCAAATCTTTTGAAAGTCTTGGTATCTTAATAAATTTATATCTAGTGTCAATCCCCAAAGCATCCTCATTATGAGGCACTTCTGAATTCTCTCTGTTTTATGTTTTCAGATTAAACCACATATTATCCTGTTCTCGCACAATCAACTCCCACCTCATATTTGCCTCAAGGCTAGGCAAAACCAATAGTGGCGTATTATCGTGAATCTTCTCAACAAAAGATTTTGGTCGCTTTGTAAAGAGACAGTATGAATAATGCTAAATAATCTCAATGCAAAATGATTTGTGAATCCTATGAAGATTGTAATAAATCTTTTTGTGAATGAATTTAATGCATTTATAATTCAGACAGAAAATAATTAACAAATGATTGTCTAAAAAAGAGGTCATGCACTCTGGTGCATTAGTTTTTCCTTTTCTTAGTTTATTTTGAAGAAACATGTACTCCCACCAATCAATCATATCCAGTGTAAAATGTAAAAGTAATTAACAAATTTAAAAAAAACCACAATTTTCTCTGTATCTGAAGTATCTCAGGTCTGAAGTAAAAACTAGCTTGTTAACTGAAGAAAATAAATATCCATTAAATTAGCAAAAAACAAAAAATGTGAAGACAATGATAGAAGCAATCTTCCCCCCCTCCAAAAAGTTAACTTAAAACAAACCAGTCTCCATGAACACCTCAGCATCTCAAAGAGAAGCACAATCATCAACTATGACTCTCATTTTGCCCTGAAGGATTCAAACCTTATTCACATGTATTTCAATTCCTAGGTCCTAGGATTTTCAGAAGAGTCGCCATGATGATTTATCCAGTTCTGTTCTATTTCCATGATGACCTAGTCTAGCCTATCATTGTCATGAAAAGAGAACCCTCGACACTTTCACTTCCTGATTGACGGTTAACGCTTTAACTTAAATACTGAATGGCTTCAATGACAAGTTCAACAGTTCAAGAAGCTTTTATTATTCTCAATCAAACAGTCCCTTAGTTTCATTACAAGTTTCTTCTTCACAAATGAGCTTCCGGAAAAGGTAGGGCCTACAGTAGGCCTAGAATTAGTCTCAAAAAAAAAAAAAGCTAAACTTACATTGACGTAATGGTTAGTCTAGTTTTATTCTATCTCGCTGACACCATCATCACTGCTGTTCCACTTCCAGACACTTATTGCTTGGCTCTTTACAAAGAAAGTGAACGTCAACTCACTCCACTGGATGAACTCTAACGGTAAAATAGCTTCACACACATCGGCTTACGTTTAATTTGGGATTGGGACAAAAGCATCCTTCTCATAGGCTACCCTTCCTTGTTTGACTGGAATACGGTACCCTTTTGTTTGGTTACGAAGTGGCAGCTGTGCCCTAGCACCTGCCAGTCGTAAGGTCTATTTCGGGGTCACTTCCGGTAGAAAGTAAACAAAGAGCAACCATTTTGATGGCCATCTGTTCAGCAAATTTTCATACTTTTCGATCTTTTATGCTTAAAACTGATTTTAAAGCACAATTTATTTTTTATAAAACCTATTAGAAACATTACAAATACACAAAAAATGTCAGTTTTTCCTACATTGTAGATCTGACAGACATCATCTCCACGAAGAAAACAACCAAACGAAATTATCACGAAGAGAAGGATTAGATTACTTCCGATTCGAATAAAAATGGCGATTCCCTAGGATCGTTTCTTGACGATAGAAATTTATTTGCTGTTCATAACAAATCAGTAGCAAACAGGTATTTTTTATGACGGTTGCAGTCATTCCCCTAAAGGAGAGACTTGCAATATCGAATACTACCATTGCAAATCATCTATTTGGAGGCACATGCTAAATGAGCTCTTCACGTTCTTGCGAGTCTCTCTCTTACTCCTAAGGGATAGGACCGCTCTCGCATTAATGCAGTTCATTTAGTCATTGGTTTAGCCACAAAATCGGTCCTATTCCCTGATTATCCCGACTAGTCTAGATCTAGATCAAACTGACTCTAGAGATGACCAAGCTGTGGTGGGAGGAAAGATTAAACAACTCGTAAAATACAAACTAGAAGGCCTACAAATATTGGATTTTCGCAAACATGAACAAATTTAGCATTTTGCATTGCCATAAATTTTGACCCATAGTTTAACCATTATTGCTGTTCCAAAACAATCGTATTTTGAGGTCANGAGACGACCAAGCTGTGGTGGGAGTACAGATTAATCTAGAATAGCTTAGAAAAAGAAAAGGCGCTAGGCCGGTACTTATCTTTGTCGAGATAACAACAAATAACAACTGATAACAACAACAAAATAACTAGACTAAATCATGCTAAATATTTGCATTTTTTAGGGTAAGGGTTAGGGTTGGCTTTCCGTTTCCGTTTTTTTCCCCCGAGAAATTGCTACCTTCGATTTTACTTTCGATTTTAATGTAAACCAAAAAAAAAGGGACGCAACTCCGGTCATCGCTAAAGAATATTCTACTTCCGGTAGTTGCTTGGAGTTGTGCACATAAAGTAGGGGCCTGGTTGACCACATGAATTGATTTTTGAGGCTGGAATCAAAGTATTTTTGTGTTTTGAGTTGTTGTTATTTGTTGTTATCAGTTGTTATTTCTTGTTATCAGTTGTTATTTCTTGTTATCAGTTGTTATTTCTTGTTATCAGTTGTTATTTCTTGTTATCTCGACAAAGATAACTACCCGCGCTAGGCCTACTTTAGTTGCTCACAACACATGCCCTTGGCCACCTTATCCAGGTCGGGGTCACAGAGGTCAGCTGCCTGTTGGAGGCTGGGTCACTCATTCCACTGACCTAAACATAGTACTAGTCTAGTAGTAGCCTAGGCCTAGGTCCTAGACTAGGTCTGGTGAACCAGCCCTAATCTAGTCATTAGATTTTTGATGATCATTTACCTCTCGCACTGGTGTGCGATAAGAAACTTTGGTACAATCACGGAATAGGACCGATCTTGTAGCTTAACCAATGACTAAATGAACTGTATTAATGCAAGAGCGGTCCTGTCCCAGGAGATAGCCGAAACTTTTATAACATTAAAACCATTTCAATAAATAGAAAACAGATGGAACTAAACTTCACAGAATTTTCAGATACAGTCGAGTCCATGTATGTCGAAACCGGATACCTCCAATTATTTATTAGTCGAAATAAAAAGAAATAATAGTTTTTTTTCCTTCTTTGCGTCTATTAATTATCCTTGCATAAGACGAAGTAATTAATGCCCATTTCTGATTAGTCCAACTGCTCAGCGCTGCCACAGAGGCAAAATCACCTCCTGGCGTCTTCCCCGCGTGGTACTAAACAACGCCGACGGCTTGAAAAACAAACAAGACGGTGCCGCGGATAGAGAGAGGCAATAAAACTGGACACTGCGAGTGCCAATAAGTAGCACAATAAGTAGGGCGTGTGTATTACACCACCGCTGATAAGACAGTAGGGGGAAGAGAATGCGGGAGGGCTCGGCTGAAAAATCGATCGATAATTAAACATCTCGGCAGCAGTGTATACATACACTGGCCCATTGCACTGTGACGGTAAATAAACAAGAGGCTGCCCTCGTGACCTCCCCAGTGTGCTCGCTCGCTCGCGTACGGTTGACTCATCTTTATCATTTTCAACTTGAATTAAATTGAATTTGTCCTCTAAATAATGGCTTCCTCTAATCCTGTAAAGAGAAACCTCAAGACTCTTTCCATTGAGTCGAATATTAACATGCTCCAGGAAATCGACAGAGGTGCGATGTCGAAGAATGTCATAGCTGAGAAATATGGCGTTCCCGTTAGCACGCTTTCTACGATCTTGACAAACCGGGAACAAGTGGAAAAAGCGGCGGCCTCTTCATCTATTAAGCTACTACTCAGAGCGATTTCTTAGAAAAAGAAATAATCCCATTTAAAATACTTCCCCAATATGCCATCTTTAGTTACATCCCCTGTTGAATTACCCTCGTGACCTCCCCAGGGTGCTGGCTCGCTCGCATACGGTTGACCCGCCTTGGAAATCGTTAGTCGAATCCTGATTTCTCCAACTCATTGGGGTGGTCCCAGCGAATTAAGTGGAGTTAAGTGGACTCGACTGTACTTGCTCAGCTTGTTTAGTAAGTTTAACAACAGTCATCAGAGAGGTGAAGTCAGCACAATTTTCATTGAAAGTATGTCAAAAGGGGTCAAAGTTCAGCAGGTTAAAAAAAAAACATGAGACGATGAACCTTGGCAGAAATTGGGGAAATGTAAGACAAGTTGTATATACAGTATATAATATATAATCCACATTTCAAAGGGGATATCTGTCACAGCAGAATGAAAGATTTTAGAGCCCCTTTTTTACTTGCAGTCTCTATAAAGACAGACCAGAAAATAAACTTAGCATCAACATCAGAAAGACACGCCACAATGAACGTTAACTCACTGGAGACTGACCTATTTCTGGCAGTCAGTACTGCGGGGACTGATCTAAAAAATGGCTGCCACCCCACTGGGACTGAGGATTTTGGGCTGTTTTCAAAACATCACTGCATGTGTAAAAGTTGATACTTTTAGATGATTTTTTGCACATAAGAAGATAAACATGAGTTCTAACAAAATATGAAATCAGATTTTTGATGCATACAGTAGTTTTTTCTGGAAAATTAATTTTGTGACCTATATAAAATGCAGATGTAGATGGACCACCTCGCTAGTTTTGCCTTACTGCAGGCCGTAAGGGTACAAAGGAAAGTTCAGAATCACTGTCCTCCTCATGATTATTCAAATCTTCAAGTTCTGAGTCGGTAGACTCAGTGTCAGAGCCATCTGCCATGAACTCTTCTACCACTTCTCTTGCTGATCTGAGCTGCCGTCGAGACATTTTGGGATAAAACGATCGGTTTGAATTTCGAAAAATGCTTCGCGTTCTCCTAACGGGAAGTGACGAAATAGGCAAGAAAATTGTGTAAACATACTCACAGAACAGTTGTACAATATTTACGAGCAAACACAAGGACTGGATTTGCTTACAGATAATTAATTCTGTAGGACGTGTATACACGTCGTCAGTCTCCAAGCGAATAATGGCGGACGACGTGTATACACGTCGTTAGTCTCCAGTGAGTTAAGCATACTATACATAGCAAATAATAAACAATTCCTTTGAAACTCATTCCTGCTTTCATTTACCTTACTTAGATACATTGAATAGCTACTATTAATGACTACTGGCTGTGAGATCAATGATCTTATTGACTTACTGTTAATATTTTTTTCTTTTCCACTTAATTATCCCTCCCTGCCTTTCTTGTTTGATGAGCTTGGCAGCACAACAAAGACTTGTTGAAATAAATCTGTTTAATCAGTGTAATTTTCAAATAGCCTGTTTAGATCTACATGTAGTACAGTATTACATGTTAAACAGTTAGTTGTAATGGGTGAAAGGAAAATTTCGGAGAAGGACGATTCACATGAGGGCTGTACCTAGGACTTTCGGTTAATATCAGCAGGTTGTTTCGAAATTGAATCCCCTATTTCATTCACTTCGGATGATCACCATGGGTGCCACTTCTCAGGCGTGCGCCGGAATTCCGGATTCACGGCCCGCCCTCAATCGAAGCTGTCCGGTTTTGAGATTTTGCGGCCCATTAGCATTACGGTGTTTTTATGCCGTTTTTCACGTACTGATAGCCGTGATCCGACTTTTCATAATCTCGCCCTACAAGAGATTTGTCTGTGAGAATTTTAGTGCGCATGCTCAAAGCCGTCTTTCTTCCGCTAGGCAAGTTTCACTTCATGCACCTTTTGCGATTGCGGTCCAAGGTTTAAACTAATTTAAAGCGTGGAGAACCGATAAGTGACATTGATCGGGGAGAGAAGAATATGTGGAAATGGGAATGGCTAGACGAGAGTGACCACAGTGGTGTTCTCATTTCCAAATGGTGCGTAAAAGTACCAGTGAAAGGCACATGCTTGTGTGTTCAGTGTAATAAATACATTGTTTACGGATCGTCCGGGAAGAAAGCATTGAAATGTCACGCGGCACCCAACAAGAATGGGGATAATCCTCACCACAGAGCATATCTGGCTTCTACAAAGAATCAAAGACTGCCTGGTGCTGCTATTGATGATGATGACAGGAGAAAATTGCCCCCCCCACCCCATCCACACACACACACACACACGCACACACACACTATAACAATTTAGGAAACACTGAAATCATGTTAATCTGTGAGTTGTAATATTGTCGGCATGCTTCAGGATCGGCAAATTTTCCGATCTCGGTTTCAGGATTGGGGGGGAAAGTTGGTGGCACCCATG
>JAWQUT010000157.1:885312-915392 GCA_033807755.1 Ellobium chinense
GGGTGTAGTGTGGATTTAGAAATTTGAGGCAAATCACATGGTTTGGGGAAAATATTGTAAAGCAATGATTATGAAGTCTACCCTGATATACAGTAGTTTGATCATCTGTCTTTTCAGAGCACTGCAAGACTGTGTTGTGACTCAGTGATAACAAAATGGCTGCAGCTGTTGAGGTTGAAGACCTAGAGGAAGCTGATTTGACTGCAGCAGAAATCGCCATGGTATCAGCCAATGAAAGAGCAGGATTAGTCTCACAATTGGCTTGCCACTTTTGTGGAATGCAATTTGATGTCAAAAAGACAAGGTCTCTTCGAGCACATATTGAGGAAGTTCATGTTCTAGGTGATGCTGGTTACATGTGTGGGGTATGCTGTGAAGAATTCACATCTCGGAAGGCTGTGGAGACACACATGAGCACATTCCATCGAGCGCCAAAGCCTTTAGGATGTGGGACATGTGGGGAAACGTTTCGTGTAAGAAATCTCCTCCTTAAACATATAGACTCCCACACCCAAGAAGAAATAAACAGTAATAAAGTAGGCTTGTGCTACTGTGGAGAATGTTTTGAGTTTTTTGAAAATGTGACGTCATTACAAGTTCATACCATGACTCATAGGGAGCAGGCCATATTCGTCTGTGGTGCATGTGGCCTCCAGACCCAGCACCGCCACATCATGGTCAAACATTTGGAATGCCATGTCATCTCAAGCTTGCTCTTGGCTGGGGACGGTGGAGACACAACACTGGATATGCAGCATCCTGTTCAGATTGATGCCACTAGAGTTCAAGGGGATATTGAAGCACCGCGAATAAGACAGGATGGTGACAGCGCTGTCACACAGATCAAGGGTGAGATTCAGACAGAGGATGAGGACACAAGCTACAAATGCGGGGTGTGTCAGGCTTCTTTTGCTAACCTGACAGAAGCTCTTGGCCATGCTGAAAGCCATCAGGATGATGACCAGCAGATGGTGGAGGGCATTGAATTGAGGGAAGGCATGGAGTTCAGTGTGTTGTTACAGGACAATAATGTCCATTTGGCAGCAGGATCAGCCCAGCAGTCACCTGTGGTGGCTCAGAGTATTGAAAGAAACAAGTTGTTGACACCAGACTCCTTGGATGACTAATATGTAATAGTATAACTATAAGGAATACTATTAATTACAGTCGAGTCCGCTTAGCTCCAATTCGCTGGGACCACCCCAATGAGTTGGAGAAATCAGGATTCGACTAACGATTTCCAAGGCGGGTCAACTGTATGCGAGCGAGCCAGCACCCTGGGGAGGTCACGAGGGTAATTCAACAGGGGATGTAACTAAAGATGGCATATTGGGGAAGTATTTTAAATGGGATTATTTCTTTTTATAAGAAATCGCTCTGAGTAGTAGCTTAATAGATGAAGAGGCTGCAGCTTTTTCCACTTGTTCCCGGTTTGTCAAGATCGTAGAAAGCGTGCTAACGGGAACGCCATATTTCTCAGCTATGACATTCTTCGACATCGCACCTCTGTCGATTTCCTGGAGCATGTTAATATTCGACTCAATGGAAAGAGTCTTGAGGTTTCTCTTTACAGGATTAGAGGAAGCCATTATTTAGAGGACAAATTCAATTTAATTCAAGTTGAAAATGATAAAGATGAGTCAACCGTACGCGAGCGAGCGAGCACACTGGGGAGGTCACGAGGGCAGCCTCTTGTTTATTTACCGTCACAGTGCAATGGGCCGGTGTATGTATACACTGCTGCCGAGATGTTTAATTATCGATCGATTTTTCAGCCGAGCCCTCCCGCATTCTCTTCCCCCTACTGTCTTATCAGCGGTGGTGTAATACACACGCCCTACTTATTGTGCTACTTATTGGCACTCGCAGTGTCCAGTTTTATTGCCTCTCTCTATCCGCGGCACCGTCTTGTTTGTTTTTCAAGCCGTCGGCGTTGTTTAGTACCACGCGGGGAAGACGCCAGGAGGTGATTTTGCCTCTGTGGCAGCGCTGAGCAGTTGGACTAATCAGAAATGGGCATTAATTACTTCGTCTTATGCAAGGATAATTAATAGACGCAAAGAAGGAAAAAAAACTATTATTTCTGTTTATTTCGACTAATAAATAATTGGATGTATCCGGTTTCGACATACATGGACTCGACTGTATAGAACAGGGTCAGTACAAAATTTTGCAGTTTAATGTGAGAGCACCTTGGTCATATCAATTCAAAAGTATCAAGTGCTCCTAAAAGTGGACTTTTCAGTGTGTTCATTCATTTGTTTCATTCCTGTAAAACCTTGATAATATATTCCATGATTAAGTTGGCCATCTGTTTAGGGTGGTCTGTTATTTCAGCATAGATCGACTGTAGATGTGTGTGTGTTGGTTTTTTGGTTTTTTTTTTGTAATGATCTAATTTTAATGAATTCCATGAGTTGAGCTTAACTTGTGAAAATTATTACCAGCAAAAAAAGTTCTGCTCAAATTGATTAGAATATGTGCAACCAAAGCACATAAAAAGTATGACATTTTTTTGATCGTCCACATTTATCAGCTTATTTTTGGTGAAGGCCTGTCCTTCAAGACATGAAAGTTCACAAGGTAAAGAAGAAGAGGGAAAACCAATTATTTTTCTCCAGCAGTCCAGTAATGCTGCTCCACATTACCTTGAGTCAGAAACACATAAGAAAACCACCATATGGCACTAGTGAAAATTCGATCCTTGCAAAAAAAGTGAATACTGTACGCTTCTGCAGCAGTCAAACTAGTCCATGAGTAATGCAGTCTAGTTTATCCTATCTAAACTGTAGCCATGTTGTAAGGGTTTTAGTACTGTGATAATATTCTTGAATGAAATGGTGAATTTTACATCAACACACATGGGCGGTGATCTGATGTTTAGTTTAGTTTTTATATAGAGGGTAGATAATAGTTAAAAATGGTTAAACTGAAACAAAAGTAAACAAGAAACCCTGTTGATTTTCCTCTTTCAGGGTTCTCTGTCTAAATTGAAAGTCTGTTTAAACTGAACACCAACCATTGGTCTCATGCATTTTGTGTTTAACTGTTCTCTGCTTTACTTACATGATATGAGGATACAAGTTTTCTTTCTGATAAACGGCATACAGTAATTGGAATCATTTTCTGTTATTAGTGTTATGTGTGGGTACAGGAATGTATGTCTGACATCACAATGTGAGGTAAACACTTTTTTCACTATTTAAAAAAACAAAAGATGGGGCACAAAACTTGGTTCGAGGAAGGCATATTGTTTAACTTACTGTACTTCAGACCTGTAGTTTTTCCTAACCACAGCAGAATGAGCTCAGAGCATGAATGGCACTTAATAAAATTTGTTTTGAAATATATCAAGTAAAATGTTCCTATAACCTGAGTTTTGCATGTAAAATCAGTAAAATTTATTACATTGCATCATTTGAAGTCTTGTTTGTTTTAGTCTTAAAATACTGAGTGTTGCTTATTGTGTGGCTACACTTATTTTAACACATTTATTACAAGGACCATTAATATGAAATACTGTAAGTGCTACTGTGAAACATTTTGTAAGTGCTGATATTTTTAGCTGTTATTCTAATTGCACAGCCTTTCTGAATCTCTGCTTAACCCATTTTATTTTCTAGATTTTTGAGTCATAGTCTCCCTAATTTGTTATTCATGTACTAAAGCAGTCCCTCTAAATTCTGACTTGCCCCAGGGCTAAATAAAGGCATACAGTATTAACCTATCACAAGATATAACATATCCTTCACACTGCCAGATGATAGCATCCCTGAGCATATTTCATTAATACATTGATAACGCTGACGAAATATTAAAGCAAATTCAGTGGGTCAGGACTTCATGATAAGTTTAAAGTATGTTTGAGTAAATTTCAGTAACACAGAGAAGATGTGTATGAATATACAGTATTATTATAATAATGAACACCATTGGATGTGCCCAACCAAACAGGTCCACAGTATCATTGGTGATGGTGATGGGGGTGCTTCAAGTGTTGGTGGTAGATGATGATGACAACAGTATTGATGATTATTATTTAGTTGACATATATTTGGGCCAGGCAAAAGGATTATTATGTCTGAGAATTTGAAATTAAATAATGTGAACAGTCGGGAAGTGTGTTAGGGTCACGGGTGAGCACTAGGCTTGCACATGGAATTACGGAACATATTCAGGCAGCAGGTATTTAAGAATTAAATTGCTGTGCAGTTAGCATCCCTGTAGTGTAGTGGTAACACATTGAGACTTGCAAGCTGAGAGACCCTGGTTCGATCCCTGGCAGGGACAGGAAATTTCTAGTGTAGGTTTTTGGGGTCCATCTTCTCAAAATTGATCATTCACAGTAATTTGGTAAAATCCCTGTATGTAACATCTGAAAAATGATCAGACGTGAGCTCACATTCCTCCCCCTTCATAATAATGAATGAATACTCTACTATATGCCTTACCCCCCGGTTACATCATATAATGCTTAGTTTGATAGCATCGCTTTTCCTGCAAGTAATAATCTCAATGATAGTAGTAGTGCAATGGTTTTGAGGGAAAGGGTGGACTATTGATAGTGTGCCTTTTGATTTAGAGTGGGCAACACAGAATACTGGATAATTTTTAGTGGCATTCAGTATCATAATTTTACCAATGTGTTATAGTGCCTCGGTGCTGTTTCAGAGGGGAAGCACACAATATTTGAATACATGTGTATATATATTAGTAATCACAGAGAAAATACAGTCCGTACATTTTTAATATTTTGTCAAGCAAACAAATACAAGCAATAAATTTATTTAAAAATTATTTTCCACTGTAGACCGGTGGAAAGGTAGGTAGGGTGCAGACGAGGTGAGGTGACTTCCTCCATGTGCCAGTGAAGTCCGGTAGCAGTAGGTGATCCCACACTGGCTGAACAAAGTGCAATTCTTGGTGAGGCGAAGAAAGGAGTTGGCTCTCTTGACAACAGTTTGCTGAGCATTCCAACGATAGTCACTAGAAAAGGACGTCGCCCTCACTGGGGCTATCGATTTTTAAGGTTTATATGCTTACTCCCTTCTTCGTCTCGTTGTTCAGCACAGTAAGGGACCCCACTCTACAAATTCCCCGGCAATGGTTCAACTCAGTCATTTCTCACTGTCCCACACTCTCCCTTGCTTTTCCCTTGCCCTGTCCTCAGGGCAACCGCACACTTGCTCAACTCGTATTTCTCAGCCGTGGAAAGATCCCCCATCCTTCCTCAAGGCCCTCTTGAGACACTCCGCTGACATTCCCCAAGTGGAGACCAGTGGAAAGGTAGGGAGAGTGCAGACGAGGCAGGGTGACTTCCTCCACGTGCCACTGAACTCCGGTAACAGTAGGTGATCCCACACCGGCTAAACAAAGTGCAATTCTTGGTGAGGCGAAGAAAGGAGTTGGCTCTCTTGACAACAGTTTGCTGAACCTTCCAACAATAGTTACTAGAAAAGGACGTCGCCCTCACTGGGGCTATCAATTTTGATGTTTATATGCTTACTCCCTTCTTCTTCTCGTTGTTCAGCACAGTAAGGGACACCACTCCATAAATTCCCCAGCAATAGTTCAACTCCATCATTTCTCACCACATCAGTATTGGACAGTTAAAACTAGTTTGTCACAGAACTTACTCCAGGGTTGCCACAGACCTGGAAAATCTAGGGAAAAATAATGAAAAATTGCCACAGATGTTTCCAATCCTGGCAGGTTTGGAAAATACCTAGCTTACAAAAAAGAAGGCCAGCTCCTGTGGAAAAATCATGGAAAATTGGAAGTCTTAAATTGGGAGATTCAATATTTTGTCTGAAACTACTCTCTCATGCATTGACTAGAAGGAAATAATCTGGAAATATAAACATTTTAATAACACTATGTGATAAGCCTGTTACTCTTATTTATTCTTATGTCAGCTAGTTTTGAGAGTGGCAGACTGTAAGCAAAGCTCACAAGTGCTCCAATATTGCAAGTGAAATTATCGTATTATTGTATTATATGTGGTATACAGAAGCTTCACCTGCATAATCTTATATGAGGTCTATGTAGTGGCTCCTCATAGTCAAGAGACAAGGGAGATATATCACCATAATTATTGATGTACTACAATGATTTTGCACTTTGGCATGTAATTTTCCATTTTGAGCCCGGGTAGAGCTGCAGCAGCGCTGCACTCAGGCACATTCAATACAAACCAATAAAATAAAAGAATAGGATTTTAGATCAGTCCACTTTTAGTGTGTAGCTCTCCAGCAGATCGTAAATTAAAAGCAAGCTACAAGAGCTAGAGGTGTATGAAATAGTCCATATAAAGTCAGAAAACTGGCCATTGGGAGGGAGAAAAGGGGCTGAATTTGAATTTCAAAGGCTTGGATATGTGCAAATACATTGTACTTTGTAGACTCAGAATAGGCGAGGTTTAGTCACTCAAGTATAAAATTTGTGGTTGTTGCTAGGTGGGAAAGGGTACCCTGTTTTCTGAGTGAAAATGCTTAAAATATTAGGCATCCTGCTTCATTGCCTAAATTCTCTAATTGGTTTAGGGGCATTTTTCTTTGTGTCAAAATCTGGAGGAAAGGCCAAACACCTGTGTGAAACGTATTTTGGCTTGGGACCCCTGGATAAGTGAATGAGAGATATTATAAAATCGTATATAGTCACCAATTAAAAAAAACATTGACATCTTCATACCTAGAGATGTTGATATTTGAACATCACATTTTAAGTGGTATTCCTGATCTTGGGAAGATGTGTATGGTGGATAACCCCGTAAGGTAGAGAAAAGATCTTTCGCCTGTTTCTACTTCTTCGTGGGTTTCCAACATCGTTAGACGATGTTACATGACCAGCCAGTTAACTTTTTTTTTTTCCCCCACAACTGACCAAAATGTTGACAGAGCAACTTCTACTTGAAAAAAAAACCATAGGGGATTTGCCGCCTTGCTGATAATATTTTACTACATTCCCCCGCTCACCACCTTTTTTTTTTCTTCCGCCTTTCTTTAACTAAATTAATCATAAAAAAATTTTGATTTCACGATATCTATTGAAAAATCACCAAACGTGGCACCCCGGAACGGGTTGGTATTCAAGGGGAAATAACGCACGAAATATTAATGTGAACCTTGAACTTCGACCTCACCTATCTAGTTTGCAAACACACATCGCACTGAGTTGTGTTACAGTTTCAGCACAGAGGCGTTGTTTTAGAAGAAAGGTGGAATAGGAGTCAACATCAGGCACAGCAAGGTAAGATCAAATATACACATGCTTTATTGTTTGATCTGTTTAGGAGCACATCTGTCAGATTGCACGATGAAAAGGCTGGGGAGATGACACTCCTCGAAACACTTGCAACTTAGAGTCTGGAAACGGGTACAACATGGTCATCAGAAAAGAATGAAAGGTAAAATTTACCTTTGGAGGCGACGGAAGTAACTATAGGCCTATTTGTGACCTTTAGGAGGAAGTTTAATTAGAAACCGATAGGATATTTCGCCCTTCCCCCACCATGTTTTGGTGTTCTTTTTTTCTAAAGTCTTAACTGCATTTCTAAGCCTTATCAACTTTCGGAAAATAATCACGGAATAGGATTGATCTTGTGGCTAAACAAATGTCTAAATGAACTGCGCTAATGAAAGAGCAGTTTTGTCTCAGGAGTTTGCCAAACTTTCACTGGTCTCCCAGAATCTGCATTTTGAAGATGAAGCTGAAATATATGCCTTAATGGAAGATGGTGTTTTCTTTCTGGAACAGCTGAACATTTTGTAAAAACATGGGCTTTCTCTAACAACAGCACCGATTTAGTCGAAATATCGATCTAGTCCATGACCTGTCTATGACTAAATGAACTGTATCATTATCGTTGCGGTGCTGTCCTTTGACATAGCCAAAACATGGATTGTTAATGGAGAAATTGGCCAGATATACTGACAATGGTCTCACTCAGACACAAGCCAAATGGCGGTAAATTGGGACAGAATGAGATCCAACTCTCTCGTAGTGCAGTATTTGTAAAAATTTCGTGGGCTAGATGAGGAATGTGTTGTTTGTTTTCCTGTCAGTTGGAGGGTGAGGTGGGGAGGGGGTTCAGCATTCCTTTGATATTATTCTACTTATGGTCCCAACTGATGGCTTGAGTTTGACCGTATTTGAAGAAAAAGGAAAGGAATGTTGCGTGTGATTTGCAAGTGTGGATTGTGTTATGTTAAATCTGCGGTGAGAACAGCACCCACCCTAATCCCAATCATTGCTTACTGAAGAAAAATAGTAAAGGATTTTGTTAAATGCCACTGCATAATACGAGTATTTATTATAAAACTGCTATATTTTGCATTTCAGCAGAATGACCTCCACATCTGCAAAATTAGCTGGCAAGGTTGCTGTGGTCACAGCTTCAACTGAAGGGTATGACGAAACTTACACAGAAGGTTGTGCCTCATTAGCATGCCATGATCAGTGTCTGTGCACTTAAGCATAAGCTTTTGCAGAAATCCTAAGATCTGTATTTCAAAGATGGAAGCGAAATAAATTCTTTCATTGAAAGTCTTTCTAAAACACCAAACATTCTTTCTTTCTAGATATGAATTATGAACATATTTATTTGATTATCAAATTTTCAGGCTATCAGATCAAGCCACCTGCACGTTAGGAAAAAAAAATTGTCTTCATTTCATGTGATCACTAGCTCTTTAACATTGTCATTAGTAAGCAGTTTAGAGACAATATTTAGAAGAAAACATTGCTGATTACACTTTTTCTGTGATAGTGAGTATAATGAATAAATGATGATGGGTTTAATGAAAGACTGTGAAAAGTTCACAAATTGATGACAAAGAAAAAATCAATTGAAAAGAATTAGAAAAGAAGAAGAGATGTGTGAGGAGTCAACCACATTCACAGAAGTTGAAGAGAAATTATGGCGGTGAGACCCACAACAACTAATCTCAGAGTATCACTCTGTTATAGCTCACAGCCTTTTGGTTGTTTTGAGTTATAGGGCACTATTAAAGCGCTTGCGATCAGGAAGCTTGCACAAATGCTATAAGGCATGAGTTTTAAAGCAGCATAAACAAAGGTGGCCACATCTTTCTGATTGGTCAAGGATTACTGTCTCTGTTGTGTCAGATAGGTGAAATTGTGAATGGAGAAAAGCTAATCATATGATAGAAACGCCTAAGGATCACAGACACAGCTTTTGATTTGTCATCAAGATTATTGAAGCATATAACTACAGAAATATACACTTGTGTTCTTAATTTTCTTGTCCAGTTTCAGAAGTTTAAATTTCCAAGTACAGTGAAACTCGGATATAACGAGGTTGTCGGGACCGACCATCGGTGCTCGTTAGAACCGATGGCTCGTTACATGTAAAAACTGTTAGTAGTGTCAGGGAGACCCATATACTAGATCTAACATGGCTAGACTGCTCGCTGCAGGTAGAGCGGAAGCGCCTTGTCTACCCAGGGGTCACCCAGGTAAACATGCCAGCATGCCACTGCATTCTTTCGACTTCTTTGATTATTTTTAGTTTTGTTTCGAAGGACAGACATTTTCTCTTCCTCGATTCCATCATTGACAGGTGTAAACAAAGCAATGCAAATGTTGAGAGTCGAGAAACGAATGACTGACCGATTGTAATCACCGTCTCTGCGATTGTTATGATTGAAATCAAAATTCAAATTGCCTAGCGCAGTGATTGGTCTAAACAACAGGCTTGGCCAATCATTAGCCAAGCATATCAATCCCATCTTCCTCCCGTCGCATGGTCACATCTCCACCGCATCCTTCCCTACCTCGCTTCTTGGCCTACTGCGCAACTAGTTTGTACTGGTAATCCTACCGGAAAATTACATAAGCGAGACAGCGAGACTTGCCTATTCAATTGTTGGCAATCGTTACGTAGCCTAAACGTTCGAGTTCCTCGCCACTGAAAGTTTTATTGCGGACGAAAGGGTTGTGAGGGCTTAATTGCAGGTCAGTTACCTCATTAGGGCCGCATTTAGCGGATTTTGTGCTCGTTATATGAAAGGCAAGTTTACTATTACGAAGAAGGAAATAAAACAGGGATTTTCATTTTGCTCGGTACATGCAAGAACTCGTTTTATCCGTGCTCGTTATATTCGAGTTTCACTGTATAAATCTATGAGAGAATTAAAAAAAGCATTCTCATATGACATGCTTGGTTAAATAAAGTTTCTGGTTTACTGGAGCCTGGATTAACAAGTCACAGTTGTAATGTACCGACGATGTATGCTACTTTCCTTGTGAACTTCACATCAAGTGCATCTCTCATGATAACAGAGTTTCACAAAAGCATGTCCTTAATACTCCTTTGTTCATAATTTGATTGCTAGTTACATCTTGAAAATTAATTATATTTATATTGTGGATCATTTTGGATATTCACCATCCATGTTGAGAACTAGTAAAACAATGTTATAAGGCATACATTTGTTGCATTACATCATTGTGCTTCCAAGGCCATTGTAATTCTTCTCTATTTCGAATACACTAGGATTGGTTTTGCTATTGCCCGCCGCCTTGGTCAGGATGGTGCAAAGGTGATGGTAAGCAGCCGGAAGAAAGAAAATGTTGACAATGCTGTGAAACAGTTGAAGCAAGAAAATTTGGATGTGGAGGGCATGGTGTGCCATGTTGGCAAGAAAGAGGACCGCCTACGCTTACTGAAAGAGGTACATGTAAATTTATTCTGTATGCCAGTATTAAGTCATTTACTCCTGTGTGCACGTAGTGTGTATAAGAATATCTGAAGTGAAGATTGATGGTTGCTCAACACAAATTTCAGATGCCCTTAATCAAGAGGAGATTGGTTAAATCACCTTTTTTTGTTTTCTTGCTGTAAGCAAAGTTTTGTTGTAATCAGTAATTGAGGAAACTGCACTGATTTGATATCAGACTCTTTATTACTATTGCACCTTCTGTTAACAGTAATTCACTCAGAAATAATTAAAGAAATTGTTGCTTGTGAATAACTCCTAATTTTTCATAACATGATGCCAAAGTGGTTTCTTCATAGCAACAGTCAAAACAGTAAGCATTTTGAAGCTTTGCATCAAGTCCTTACTTTGCACTCCTAGAAGTGGTTGTTAATAAGATGTACACAGGTAATGTTTAGTTATCCAAAAATACACAGTGCTAGTTAGGTTAGAATACATACTCACTGATGAAATTATTTTTTTCTTGCTTTAAACTTCCAGACCACAACCAAGTTTGGTGGCATTGATATCCTGGTATCTAATGCAGCAGTGAGCACATTCTTTGGACCAACATTAAATGTAAGTCATTCAAGATTAGAGCCCTGGATTATCATCACCCTGGGTTATCATGAAGTGCAAGAAAGTTTTATTACAATCAGCAAATGGAGTGATAACAGCAACGTTAACCATGAAATGTAACAATCATTACTGAAATCAAGGATATCAGTGTAAACTTCGAAGTTCAGTGAGAAGATATGATGAGGTCATTGTCAACTCATGACTTCCAAAAGTTGATGAATGTAGGGTCAATCCCACCTCCACCCCTTACCCCCATCATTTCTTCATAGTCACTGCAGTCTGTGGATAGCTAGATCATATCTAGCGTATTCCCAATACCAAATAATAAAGATGTTTGTTTAGACCTCGGCAGTTTTACAAATGATGCTAAATCAACACACTTCTTGTGTTTATAATTGTAGAAGACATTTTGATGAACACAGAATCAATTCACTTTTTTACTTATACAATAACTCTTTTCTCACGCGAAATGAATTGAAAAGATAATCTACTGGGTTCATTGTAAAGATAAGAACATTTTGGCTTTTGTCTGAGGGTACGCCTGACTCAGTACCAGGATGTAGCCAACGCCTCATAGCCATGAAGAGCAAGCTACCAAATCTAATTTTATCAACATCAGCAGGCTAGGGTTATGCATACAGCAACTGTTGTTGCTTCAAGGCCAAACTGGCCAGTCGCCAGCCTTGTGCAAGCTCAGTTCCCAGAGAGCTCAATGCTGAAAACAAATGCTGTAAGAAAACGTATAGCAAGCTTAGGTTGGGGAATGGTATATGGACACGTTGCACTGAATGTGCTGCAGACAGCACATTTATGCTCAAACACCACAGAGTTTGAACTATAATGTATTTTTCAATCCCAATTGATCCTGGGAAAATTCCTACAAGGATGTTCTTGAACTGTTATATTCAGTGCATATATATATTGAAATATTTTTGAAAATTTATCTCATCCATTGAGGGCCATTACTGGTTTCAATGTAGAGGGAGCATGAATAAAAACCAAATTAACCTTATTATTGATAAGTAATTGTTCAGTGCATATACTTCATTTTCTCACTGTAACTTGTGGCTAGGCTGAAACTTATCTCTCTTTGTTGTTGTTTTTTTTTCCCAGACGCCAGAAGACTCATATGACAAGGTGAGAATTTTTAGAATGAAACCTTGATTTTCTGTAATATTGTAGTTTTTTTCTCCTGAAGTCAATGTAATTGTGCTGCTCATATTATTTAGTGCATGACTTACTGATTATAAATGTCATTGATAGAGGACTACAATTGATAATTATATAAGCCTATACTGGCTTACCATAGCTAAGCTTTCTAGTTCAATTTGTCATACATTTCTCCTTCCTCAAAATATCCCTTGATTAAATAAACATAAAATCATTATTTCAGTGGAAGTGTTGTTTTGGTTTTTTTTTATTTTTGTTTTCTCAGAAAGTCGGAAATTGCTTTTTGTTACAAATTTCACATGTCTCATGTGATGGTTTCTTTTTTTTTCCCCACATTGTGGACGTATAAATCTTGGAATAATCTAGAATGTCATGACAGAACTGACAATGAAAAAATATTTGGCTTATCTTTGTATTCTCCTCTGTGTGAACTTTCATGCACTGAAATGCCAGACCTGCTCCAGAAATGAGCTTACTGTATCCAAACAATTGAAAGGTTGTCATAAGTTCTATACACTGTAGTTGTACACACTCAGGTTAGATGTGCAGTGTTTACTGCCCGGTGAAGTAAATTTTGGAGTCAAGCTCAGCTTGCAAGAAGTAGACCTCTGTGAAAAGTAGGACACTTAGAAATTACACATTTCACATCATTACTCACACTGCTGAGGATGCCTGACTTTAGCCAAACATTATTCTGAGTGATCAGTGCATAGATTGATCCCTAGCTATGTCCTGTAACCTGGCTATGGACAGAGTTGACTCACCACCATTATCATGTTATCATTTATATTTGCATGCCTGCTGAGCAGCACAAGGGAGATGATATCATTCTATTAATCACATTTTATTCACCTTCCATCTTCTCTTTCCTTTTCTTTGCTTTCTCCTTCCATGTCTCTCATCTCTTGTAACATGTCCTCTATTAGAAACATGCATTCACAAGATGTAATGAGTGAGTCATTTTTGTACAATTCATTTCTTGGAATTGATGTATTTCTTATCTGCAAAAGTTTGTTTCTTTTATCTGTAGATGTTTGATATAAATGTGAAGTCCTCATTTATGCTTTGCAAAGAAGTGGTACCGGAGATGGAGAAAAGAGGGTGAGTGAAAACATTTGTTTTGTGATACTGAAAAGATCATGGAAGATGGTATAGCTAAATTTATGATCTTGACTTTTTGCGAGAGACAGGATTTGCTGAAACATGATTTGTGCTTCATTATCCTATCTTTTATTCTCAAAAAGGGCAGGTTTTTGAACCTGAAAATATATTTGCATATAATCATTCAGACCTAAGTTTTTGTCACGGATCTTTCATTTTGTAAATTGGAGGNGGGGGGGTTTGATGGATTTGGGTGAAGTTTATAAGGTACCTTGGTGAAGATTTCATTTGATTCTCTGGCTTTAGGAATGGTGTTGCTCTTGCATCTTAACGAGTACTGAGTTTTGCTTGGTGATCTGCGGTAGAAGTGGAGTTTACCATTGTTGAAAGTTTTATACTGTACAGTATTATGAACAGAACAAATAAAGCTGGTACTAAAAACCATGCAGATGATGAAAGCGAAGTTTGAATATTATTGTGGCAATAATTGACATCTTTCAGGACAGGGTCCATATTAATAGTGGCGTCTGTTGCTGGATATGTTCCATTTGAAGTAAGTACTTGTTCACAGTTTCAGACTCTAGGTCTACCATACTTATACCCTTCAGTTAGTGTGACCCTTTAACTTATTCTTCGTTTTTAGCTTTGGGTTTGGGAAGTTTGATGATAGAATAGACATATCATTATTTGAGTGAATTTAGCTGACCCAAGCATACTCAAATTATAGTGCCCCTCTTGTAACATATTCCGACATCATCTTATACCTATTCCAATGAGTGTGGTTGCTTGCAGGGCAGTGTCTTGTGAACCAACTCTGGTAGATGCATGTTCATTTGTAGGGCTGTGTTCTTGCATGATTAATAGTGCATTTTGTAAGATTTTCAGTGTCCATTTTATTACGCATTATGCCCTTAAACAGTGTCTGAATAAGACATCTTACACTGTATAAGGAGACTATAAATAAAGCTGATGTGAGTATGTCTATTGCCTTTATAATGTCAGTTAAATTCATCTTTGGTCTCTATGAACTTTTTCTGACAGCATGGTGCACTTACATGTTTACTTTTTTTTTAATACACATACATACATGATATGTGTCAATATAAAATATAAACACCTGATAATATCTGGCCATATGTATGGCTCAACATTTCGAATTTTGATATATATTTCACAGAGTCTTACACTTACATGTAATTTCACCATTCACCCATGCTCTAGTTTTAGTTGAGTACCACAAATTACCCTTTGTTTTCATTTTTTTCTCTCTTTCTTGTCTGCTCCCATGCTTAGAGTGGGAGAGAATCCCAAGTACAGTCGACTCCGCCTAATCGCCCTCCGTTGAATCGGCTTTTCTGCTTAATCGCCTCACGTCCCAGATAACCGAATGTTTTTCTATATGAAAGTCACTGGATAATCGCCTCTCACTCCGGATAATCAACCACAGTTCAGCGCCTGTGAATTCAAAGATCAGCGGTTGAAAAATTACAATTGACAAACAAATATGTACAGACGGTTTAACTGCGCGACGAATGGCAAACCGGTTGACTGAGTGACAGCTGCCACGCCGAAATAGGTGTGATAAGCCTTTTCTCCCCACCTCCCCCTGCCCTTGTCCCCTTTCGTCCCATGCTACACATCACCGCCGTTGCCCGTCCGATAATGCTAAGGCGCTGAAAACCGTATAATCTCCTGTCCCCATGCCTTCCGTCTCAGGGAGGTGGAGAATATAAACATTGTATAGGTGGATTTCGGCTAGATCAGAGAACGTGTCATGTGCATGAATGGTTGATCCCGACCATGCCATCCTACCCCTAATTGTCTGTTGGGCTACTGAGAGGTGGCCAATGAGAGAGACCGTGGAGATCAAACATTTTGTGCGCTACTGTAAGGTTAAACTTGAGTCTGTCCTGAGCCTGGTGACAAGAAGGCGTCAATGCACGACATCAAAGAAATTTAAACCCGTTGCCAAAAATATGGCCTAAATTACCTTTTCCGCTTAATCGCTTCTCCGCTTAATCACTTCTCCGCTTAATCGCCCACTTTTTCCATGATCCTGAGGAAGGGCAAATAAGTGGAGTCGACTGTATTAAAAGTAATAGCATATGTCAGATTGACTGTTTTCTTTGTTTTTTGGAAGAGACTGAACTCTACATTTTGTTTGGTGCCACATGGTGTTAGTGTTAGAGATACTGCAGTGTTAGTGTTCATGGTTGGTATTGTTTTCATGAAGAACAGCCTGGTGTAGACATGAGCCACAATCTAAACTTTATTGTTATGGTATTGGAAAGTCATTTTAACCGCTTGACTGCTCTTTTGACATATGCTGTACGTCACGAAATCTGTGACGGTCCAGTGCGTTGTTGACGTACGCCATACGCCATGCTAAATCACTGTTTTGTTTCGCCTACATCCGGACACAATCACACTTTTGAATAATGAGATTTAGTTCCTCTTAAAGCCAGTTGTTTCTGTTTTTAAATTTTAGAGAATGATGACACGAGGGGGAAATGTTTGTAGCAGTGAAGGAGTTAACAACAGCTTATGGATATACTCTGGGGCATCTACAAAAAAGAGGACATTGTAGCTACCCTATAACTACACAGTTTGAAACTGTGGGAATTACAATTTAAGACAAAGTATAAAGATTAGATCTGTGCTTGAACATGTTTATTATGAAAATGCTTCTAAGATGTCTATTTTAGAATATTGTTATGAAATATGCTTGGTATAAAACAATTTGGAATGTCCAGTTTATAAATTCGTATGAGTACTGTACTTGTTCTGGTTCTGGCTTAAACATAGTAACAGGGGAAGAACATGAAACCGTTACATCTGTCTTCATTAGCTCCCCTTGCTTTTTAAATCAGGCTCTGCAGAAGGTTCATTTTCAGCTTCTGATAAAGTAGGAGGAACACAATTTAAAACCCTTGACACAGAATAGTCTCTGAAGTGTGAGAAATTCAAAACTGGAATGAGGCCAGACATCTGGAAGAAGGTCTAAGGAAGTGCTCATCACAAAAGAATATCTACTCTTTAAATATAGTAAACCACATATGTTGGGAATATTTTTTTCACTTCATTTCAGGGGTGGTGCCATTCTTTTAGTGACGTCAGTAGGAGGCTACACTCCAGGCCGGGTATGTTGTAATCACTGGTCATCATATTGCCCAGTGCACTTTCAACAAGCCAAATTATGATATACTTTAGATACTGTACTTCAGTGATAATGTTCTAATCTGAAAGACAGAAAATAACGTTTAGTATTTAACTTGTGGAAGAAATATGAAAACAATAAGCACACAGATTTCAGCGTGGTAACACTTGCTGTTTAATGGATAATGTAAGTTAAGAAATATGAGAAAGTCTTTGACGAATAGTATTTAAACCAACAAGAAGAGAGATACTGTATCTATGGAAATATGCAATCTACATTTTCGAGCATTTGCCAGCAAATTAAGTACAATATAACTATCTCTTTGTTTGTAAGCAATGGCTATACCTACAGTTTAAAATTTGGTTATGTGTCTGAGGAAGTTTGGTTCAGAACTGAACATCCATACCTAATTTCATGGCCATGATTTAGTTTGAACCCCAACAGTAGATTTGCCCATGCTATTTCATGGCTGTTTTTCATTAGCTTTTTAAGCCATTTTTAGTCATGTCAGCTGAAGTGTAACACAATAACAAAATTTAAAATTAAAAAATGTGTAGGATATACCTGTGGCACCAAACCTCTCAACTGTTCACTTCATATTCCATGTACACCTTTAAGCTCACGTTTGTTTATCTTTTAACAATATTTCTGCCTTAGGTTATAATCTGTAATTATCTTTTAGAAGTATCCTTTCTGCTTCATCACTATATTTGCTTGTCATTTTGTTATTACCAATGTTGCAAACCTGTATTTTTTATGGATCTGGACAGTTTGGCTTCATGTGAATAATGTCAATTTACTAATCAATTTAAAATTTCAGCAGCCACATTATGTATACCACATTTCATTGCTACTCACTAGAAATACATTGATTTTCATTGCTGCTTCATGACTAGCTATTGCACAGCTTTCCTCAAATTATTTCAAGACTGAAAAAAAAAGGTTTGTAAACAATGAAAAAGGCTATTCTCCTTGAGTGCTAAGTTTGTTTGCACTGTTGCTTTTATTTATGCATGAATCTTTGCTTTTTAGCAGATAAGTTCCTTACTGTTGATGTAACAAGTTTATTACATGATTGGTGACTATGTTTCTAGACACAAATTTGAAAAGAGCAGCCAAATCATTGCAGATTGAACGAGTTTTGTGTTACTTCGATGGCTTTGATGGTCTTGACTGGTGATAGCATTGTGTTTTTTCAAGGATTGGTGTATGTTGTCATCATCTTTGAATGACAATATTCACTATGCACTCGACCTAATCACCATGTGCCAGAACTAGGAGAGGAGAAAATGCTACAGCAACAGCTCATTTTCTCCTCTCTCCATCACTTCTTTATCATGTATCATGCCATCAAAAGTTCCTTGAACTAATATTAGAGATAATCATACTGTGAATTAAGAGGGTCTTTGGATGGGGATTTTTTTTTTAAATTGGGTTAACTGAGATTACATATAAAGTGCTGTCATGTAAATGAGTTCTACTAAATTATATGAATTAATGAGAATTATACAACCTTACATTTCTACACTTACGACATATGATATCTACATGTGTCTTTTTATTAAATGAAGCTATTCAAACAAGAATGTTGTTATAGAAAGATATTCAAAGAGAATCACTGAGTTTTCTCAAAATCAGGTTTGGCAAAGATAATGTTTTTTTATTGAAAGACATTAGATAATTAGATTTGCTGATGGGATTAGCACATTTGATCAGAGATTAATCATCACAAATTTACTAGATTGAAATGTTTTGAGAATTTGTCTATGTCACGGAAAACTCATTGGTCTATCAAATTGACTTGTGCAACTTTTCCTGATCGGCTCAACCAATAGAATTTGTTGTCGTTCTGTTTGCAGCTGATTGGTGTGTACAGTATGACAAAGACTGCACTGATTGGTATGGTGAAAGTTCTGGCTCCTGAGCTTGCGGCTAGGAACATCAGAATTAATGGGTTAGCCCCAGGCATCATCAGAACAAAGTTTAGTAATGCGGTAAGTTCAAGTAGATTTGGATTAGTGGTGTGTGTTTTAGTAACATCTGTGACACAGTAACTACCCATTTATGCCTGTGCTGGCCCAAACCTACCTCAGCAGGCCATACAAATGAAATAGGCTTGTCTGCTCTTCTCCATTTGCATCTATACTCAGACAAAAACAACAGCAAGTGAAACAATAGGCTGACAGGGACTTAAGGCAACCCCACTTGTGTAGGGTAATCAAAACCAGACATGGGATTTGTTGTTTAAAAATTCAAAGGAGGAGGGAAGCCAGGTATGCCAATAGGCTTTGATAAATTCTGGAATCGATGAATCGCACAATATGTGGCATGGTCCTCTATTCCATAGTTGATTTTGTTTTTGCATACTATTCACCACAAATTTAAAAACTTTTAGATTCATTATACCTTGTAATTCTCTGAAAGTTGTGTCTTAGCCCCGGCTCTTCCTGTCATTTTCACATATTTGTGTTGTTCACATTCCCATCTGCCGCTTTGAAAACAAAAGAAAGAAGGCTACCCCTCATTGAAATGAATCCAGGGGTGGGTGCACCCAGAGTAAAGACAGGGCTTTATTAAATGATAGCATTATGCACTCCTAAACAATAGGAAAGGCGAAAACTGCAATTCCAAATAGATGTACATCGATTAAGGACAAAACAATTAGGCTGAGTAGGTCTCTTATAATGCTAATAAAATGTTTGTACATGATTTTCCTTGTCACCACTTTTAGTATGTGAAATATGATGTTAACAAAGATGGTATGTTTTGATGTACAATATACCATATTATCGGGATTCCTTTGTATTTAGTCTTCTGTGCCACGTGATGCCGGTTTTATTGTTGTTCAGAGGTGCTGCCCACTCCAGCGTACTGATTTATGTTAATGTACACCATCTTGTCTCTCTGGATATCTGTTAATATTTCGTGGATCACAGTTAATGACTCTTTCAGTCCTGAGACTTCTTATTAGAAAAGTTTATGGTATCTACATAGCTTAGTCGCAGTTAGGACTACACAAGGACATTAAGATAAAATAAAAATGAATGCAATTTTGCGATTGCGGTATGTAATTATCTGTGTGCTCATAAAGCCAAGTCTTTTCCCATAACGTATCATGACTTCCCGGCTCCTTCTACTTTTGTCATTCCCGTTAATGGAATAATATTAGTTCATGAGGTATTAGGGGCTACACCTCCAAAAGTTTTCACAGCACCTTTGAGAATGTATTGTTTAACACCTGTAAGTGAAATGTGTGAAAATTGTTAGGACTGAGGGCTCAAGCACAGTGATTTCCATTTTGATTCACATTTATTACTGAATCCATAAATGACTGTATCACCCTCCCCTCATGTCAGCACAGGAAGTAAAGTTCTACATGTATAAAACAAAACTCAATATGTAGGCCACAGTGGGTTTGATATATTTCATTTTGGTTTTAGTAACTTTTAGCTTACCTCCATCTGCAGCTTATGACAATTGTGAAGTTAACTTCTCGTTATGTGTATTTGATAAACTTCAAAAAAAAAAATATATATTTGATGGGCTCAAACTTCATAAATTGAATTAAGGTGGAGAGCAAAGAGATATTGGAACCAAAAGTTACGCCCTTAGATGGTAATAAGTGTGTAAGTATTAATTTGTGCATACATTATTCCTTTCAGCTCATATCAAATGAAGCAGCAGTTAAAGAAGTTTTGAAGTCGGTCCCCCTTGGCAGGTGAGTCTCATTCAGGATGGTGTTTGATAAGAAGAACATTCACTTTACACTCGACCACATTTATTACATAAATGCCTAATACACAAGTAGCAATTTTATGCTAATACTACTTTTTGTAAGTCCCAGCATTTTCTTTCATAATTAATTGATTGTGCTTTTTACGAAATGTGGCTAGCATTAAATCTAAAAAATATACTTATTAGATAAATAAAGCCGATTTTCCTGTTGTGTTGAATCCAGACTGTGTCGTAACTGCAAGCTCCTAATGTGGCCATGACTACAGTATTTATAAGTGTTTTGGGTTTTTTTGTGAGGACCTAATTTTCACAAAAAGTGAGCCCCACATAAGGGTTTTCTCATGTGGTTATGAGAGCATAATTTTAAAGTTACGGGTGACATTACCAGGGATGCCACTCACTTTTTGTAAAATTCTCTGAAACTTTAGCGGCTTTGTAGAAAATCATGTGGACTTGATGTCTCTAATCTGAAACTTCTACTTTTAAAGAGCCAAGTCATGTTTGATCCCTAAATGAACCTATGTTAGACAATAATGAAATAAAGCTGTCTCTTTAAAATCTGAAGACACATAAATTCACTACATTATTATACAGTAGAGAAATCGAAAGCAGACTTGCCAACCCCTAATTATCATGGATCATGCAGCTGATAAGGCTATTTGAATAAAACTCATCGCATAGTTTGATTCTTCTAATTAGTCATTCAAACATGTTCTTTGTCAATATCAGAAATTGAAGGCTAAGACTGGCTATTTCATAATCTTCTTTCTCAAAGTAATTGGGCTGTAACTTGATAACTGAGAGCTTCATTTGGAAATCCTCTAGATACTACTATATGTCCTTTAAAGGTTTGCTGCTTAGATCTCTTGCTTTTCAATAACTACATAATGATTCAGACTATGTCCGCAGATCAATGTAGATCTACGTGTTCTGCGAAGTAGACCAGCCCACACATCGACCCAGGAAGACGAGCAAGAGCGATGGGCTATAAGCCAATTCTAGTGCTGCCAAAGCTGGGCCTACAAGGCAATTTGCGCAAAAGAAAGCGTGCATTGGAAAGCGTAACGTCGAATTTGTGTGCCTCGTGTGATTTCCATGCTGCAAACTGCAAATGAGTTTTTAAAACCAAAATAATCGCTTCCACAACAGTTCGGAATTTTCGAAATGAGTTTACTGAGGCCGGAAGTGACCTTTCATTGATTTTAATCTGTCTAGCCATATGCCGGCTGTACTGAAACGCCTATGTCTGTTACGAATGCTGATCTATCCACCCGGCGGCCATACCGAAACTTCCTGTAAAAAATCGGATCTCGGGAATTTACTTCTTCCGAGAGTCGCCACGGGTTCTCAGGAGGACCTCGGATGGCATTCTCGGAACCGCCGATGTTCTCGGATTTCCGAGAATTCTCGGAAGAGTGGCATCCCTGCATTACACGACTGCCACTCAGACATATTTGGCCAACCTTCTTCATTGTGATAGAGAAACATACTGTGATCAATAAATGTCAAAATAATGAGAGGTTGTAGCTAAAATAACAGTTATAGTCCGTTCAGAAACATTTGCCCCTCTTTGCAGTCCAATATCTCAAAAACTGTCTGATAGATTTATTTGGAAATTTGCATGTGAAGTGTGTAGACCGATGACCTAAGATGTTTCATAGTTTGATTATTACAGGATAAGCCGTTTTTTATTTTGCCTATTCGCGCTTAGTAAATCCTAACCGACCATGCATTTTTAGGCCCCAAAAATTAGAATTGACAGTACAATCACGACTTTCAAGTTCAAGGTTGCAGCAATCCAGAAGCGGATACATTTAAGCAACAGACTGAGGGACGTCCCCTATGCAACTATTAAGAAACTCTCTGCTAAAAGTAAATTTGCACGCTTAAGGACCCTAAACTCATAGACAACTGACCTGCATGTGCTTATCTCATTCAGAATCCGATGAGTCAAGCAGATTTACGACAGTCCTTGGCTGAATGAAACGCAGACCGTCCTTTTGCCAGTAATCATCCTCCTCTTGTAACACATGGTCCTCGCATCTGGCCCAATAGTCTTTGTTTATTTCTGAGAATGCAGCCTGCGTCAAGGTTTTGATATCGGCCAACTTGAATGTTATGTTTTCTATCGCAACTTTCCCTTTCACCTTTGCCCATACGAGTTCAATCGGGTTAAGGTGCGAGTGATAGGGTGGAAGCCTCAAACAAGTATGACCATGTGCGTGGATAATCTTGTCTACCTGGTAAATTTTGTTCTTGTTTGTATAACTGCAAAGCAACATTTTGAAGAGTAATTAATCTTATCTTCATCTTGATTTGTCAGATGGTATAAAGGATAGCCAAAAGAAACTAAAACGAAGACACGCCCTTGACACAAACATTCAGACACAGTCTCTCCACTTCCGGGAAGACGTTTAGGAAAATCGTGCAGTTCGGTGCAGAGGGTAAAATGTTCATGTTTAATCCGCGGTGCGGTAAAAATATCTTCAAAAGTTGTTGAATTTGCGTGCAATATCGGAAATATCCGCATGGCTGTAATTACTGATTGACCTCGCTACTGTAAGTACGTCAAAACATTAGCCAGAGAACATTGTTCTTTTTTTATATAAAACAAAGAGGCGAAATTAAAAACGGCTTCGATTTTCAAAGGGAAAAAAATATTGGCATAAGGTCATCAGTACTCACAAACCTTATGCCAAGTTTAAATGAATTTGGTTAATCAACTACCCAGATATAGCAGTGTAAATAGGGGCAAATGTTTCTGAATGGACTATAGTTGCATTTTCCCTGTATCCAGATTTTTCACTAGTAATAAGTCAATTGAAAATTTTTCAAAGAGAACCTCTTTGTATGGGAAGTAATTTTCATGAGTGAAGCTCATCTCATGAAATTCGCGAAAATTAGATTATTTCACACACCCCCCCCCCCCCCCCCCCCCNCCCCCCCCCCCCCTCCCCCCACACAAATAAAAACACTTGTACAGTACTTTGATCATAAATTTCAGGGTCGGTGAACCAGATGACTGTGTTGGAGCAGCATCCTATTTAGTCTCTGATGATGCCAAATGGACAACAGGCGAAACTATCGTGGTTGCAGGAGGCGCAGCTAGCCACCTTTAATCCCACTTTCAAAGTCCTACTTCAGTGCCAATCAAGAATGATGCTTGCATTCACTGCACACTCAGCATCAAAGATTCAATTTGTATTCAGAATATCTACTATGATTTTATTCACGAAATGAAATTCCAGTGAAGTAACGTATCAAAGGTTGCATTCCTGATCTTTCTCTGTACCAGCAGTTGCACAACGAAAAATTTCTGATTCAGTGGCACTTTCTATTCATTGAGTGGGAAAGTGATTTTCAGATAAGGTGTGCTGGAGTGTGATATGTATTAAAGAATTGCAACATCATGTGGTTGCAGTGCAACTGCATCCACAAAAAGCTAAAGTTTGCATTGTTGAAAATGCTTTGGTCTTTTGATTTTACTGTGATATACAGAATACCTGAGTATAAACTTAAAAAATAATTTGTCAGAGTGTTTATGTGTGTTGCCTTTTTCTGGAAAATCAATGCATACAAACATGTGGAAACATTTCAAATGATAGCAACCATAAGATAAAGAAATATTGTGAGGAGATGTTTAGAAGTGTCTACTGAAAGGACTAAGTTAGTGTCATGTTAGCTGTCGTCAGTGTTTATCATTGTCATTTAGAGCGTTATACAAAAACAGCACTTCATCAAGAAGCAGCAAATGTAGCAATGAATTCTTGAATGTGTGATATGCTATAGACAATATTACAATGATTGACTGATTGGTGAATTATGATACCAGTGATATTGTATTATAACTAAAGATTATAAATGATAATACTGTTTTGCATGAACACAGTGGCCACTTGCACACAACAGATTCCAGCAGTACATTTTCCTGGACAAGATCCTGTACTGTTGTTGAGAGGACATTGGTAGAGAATTTAAAATTCATGAGAAATATTTTCGTTTTAAGCAAAAGCAAGGCAAGAGGGAGAAGAATCAGCATTTGACTGTTTTGTAAATTCATGATTTTTATTTAGGCTGTATTTTATAGAATTATGCAGTGTTTGTCTTTGAAAATTTCTACATGTTGCCAAATTTCCTATAAGAAATTTATGCAGTGTATCTAATTTACTTCTTGTTTAAATCTGTTAATGTTTATGTTTTTATAAAGTGTTTTCAACAGCTTGCAGGATGATTTAATATATTATGGAATACTGTAAGTATAATACTGGCCTTTGCCTGTGATCACAGTCTTTGTCACTTGAGTTAATTATATTTTTTTACAGGATAATCTGTTCTTGTTTTTTCACTTGTAGTTGTCATGGTCGAAGTGGTAGAGTCCATGTGTGATACATGTCACTGTTTTTGTGTTGGTTCTTTGTTGTTGTTTTTTTTGACTTCTGACAAAGCAGCATAATGGTCATTAAAATTAATACCTTCATGTCATTATATCATAAATCTGTGATGTCTTGAAGGAATATCATTATCTCATATATTATCACAATGAAGCACACTAAAGCAAATAGCACCTTTCTTTTTACCGTATTTTTTTTTTTCTCTTCAAGACTTTATCTTGTGTGTGTTGCAGCATTTTGTGAAAGATTTAGAGGCAAGAAATTGAACATGGAAACTACATGATACAAATATGCCTATTCAGGGAAACTCCTAAAGATCACTGAATATGCTTTAACAGTACCTAATACCACATTACACTTAGAAATAACATCGTAACATGCTGCACAATATCGAGGGAGACACTGAAGAGCAAAATTTGCTGTAAAAACTGTAATGAACTTTCCATTTAATAGATGTGTAGCCTACATGGTTTTGTCATACACAATTATTATATGTTTTCTGCATGATAATCCATCAGTTCTCATCAGGAGGAGTTTTGCTGTTCATGTCAGTCTCATGTCAGCGGGATTAGAACTCTTACAACAGTTGACTCAGTTCCCACCAAGGAATTCAAATGAACCATCAGCACAAAGAAACAGTCTTACAAATAAACGATGGTTTTCTTGTGTCAAAACATAACCCCACAATGTAAGGCTTTCCTAAATATCCTTCCCAATTCTGTCAGCTAGCCAGTTGTGAGATAAAACTGTCCTGTCAGCAGTGCGACGAAACTCACGGGGAAACTTTTTATGCCAGTCCATAGCTTTGACATATTTCCCTTTGGAGTAGTCTTCCTTCCAGACTTTCCAATGTGCCAATTTCTTGATCTGCTTGTGCCTTGGATGATCACTGCATTCAACAAACCTTTCACCATGGCGCCACACGAAGTAACAGCCATCACAAACAAGTCTTGGCCTAAGGACATGTTTGTAACCTCGCACTTGACTATTGCTGGGTCTGAAACTGGATACTAAAACAGTGTCTTGGACTGGATTGCCATATCTGAATAGTGAACTAATAGGTTTTGACACATGGTTTTGTGTATTCCGTGTGTTTCTGTATTGCTCTGATGAAGCAAAACAGGACAATGCTCTACTGTTAATCAGATGCCAGTTTTGGGTGTTTGTCAGTGATGAATGTTGTTGCAGGGACTGCCTGGCAGCGAAAGGAACACTAGCTCTGCCCAATCTAGAACTCACTGCACGCAGAATGGTTCCAGAGGAAACGAGGAGTGCCTTGCTGGCCATCTTGATGAAAAGCTGCACTAGGCTCAAATCTGGAAAGAGATTACAATATTTATCAAAAACCACTGAAAATTTCTATCATACACATGTCCATGAGGCAGATGCAGTCTAAAGCAGTGATTCTGAGAAAACTGAATACATTTATTAGAGATTTTTCTTCTCTCTCACACATTCAGCAAAACAGCACACTCACTTAATCACAATTCTTAGGGAGCACAACAAAAGTTGCAATTAAAAGGAATTCAAACTTCGGCTGAGATAAAAACAGTATTACCTGAAAATGCTGCAATTAAGTGGTTTGCAATGAAGCAGAGCCAGCCATATTATCAGAGTAACATTTTATGAAGTGAGATAGAGGTCTCGTAATGCTTTCTTTTCTGGAAAAAAATACATGCAGATGCTTCTGTACACTTATAATTGTAGAAAAGTATTTTAATTTCTCAAAAAACAAAAAAAACCCCAAAAACCCAGATGGTTTGGGTTTCATCATCCCTGACGAGTAAATACAAAATTTCATTTTAGACATTGTAAAGTTCTCAGTACACTGAAACCTCATTATATCGCCAAGTAAGGGGCAAACAGAAAAATGGTGGTATAACGAGAGTGGCGGTACAACGAAAATACCATGTAGAACAAGGGAAATAAGTAAATTATCAACATTGGACTGGCTAACATGTCTAAGATGCAGTTATCTCCCTTAACTCTCCACTAGACATAAACCTTCACTTATCTCGCGCTTCTCTTTCACAGTCAGCATGAGTCTTGAGCGTTTTTCTGCCATCAGATAAACAAAACAACGTTAAGGACTTGAGTTGATTTTAAAACAATAGAGTTAAAATTAAAAACAAGCAAGAACTAAGGATTGGAAGCGTATGTGTCAAGTTGGAGAATGATAAGAAAAGAAGTTGACTACTACACATTACACACCTGGGTCGGAGAATCATACAAACGCTGGGCCTACGTCGTAGATCAATGTGTGCTGTTTGCATTGTACCCCGCGACCGGTGCGAACCAGTTAAAGCATCACCTCGCGCGCGCTTACGTTCGTTCGCAAACTCTCAAGGCCTATTGAGCGAGAGGAGAGTGAACTGTGACCCGCCTTTCCCACTGCATGCCCCATCAGGCCTATCAGGACTTCGCTTCCAAAAAGCGAAGAGTGTGTAGTAGTATTGGTGTTTGAGTAACAAGCACAGACTGTGGCGCCAAGTGATGTTCCGTCTGTTAGCTGGATTTAGGTAGAGGTGGGGAGTGGGGGTTTAATTTACATTGGCGGTATAACGAGCAATATTTACTATACTCAAGTTATGAATGTAACAGTTAAACTGATGGCGGATGGCGGTATAACGAGATTTTTAGTGACTTTGTATAGGTGTCAGATCCGTTCCACGGCGAAAAGCTGGCGGTATGCGGGAATGGCGGTATAACGGGTGGCGGTATAGCAAGGTTTCACTGTAATATGACACTCTGGAGCTGAATGATAATTTTTCAGAAGCCATAGGAGATGAATCTATCTTCATCATGTAAGTTCCCATTCTATTCAGGTTTACTTGAAATTTTCATATATGTGGTGTGGACAAAATTTGATGCCACCTGTAATGTAGTTTTTTGCACTAACTTGCAGCTGCTAGGCATCACATTGTGAAGGAAATAAGGTGCTAATTATCATAGACCAAACTGAAACACAAAGTGCTTCATGAAGAGAGCAACTTTAAACAACACTTAAATCACAGAATGTAGCAGTCCAATACTTTTGTTATTTATAAATTACATAACTGGTGGAGTGTCAACTTGTGCATGATGATTTTACAATGCAGCACACCCTCTTGATATTCATCATTATTATTATAGCACAGTGACAAATGACACATGACAAATAAGTAAGTTTAAAAATTCTTAAAACAAAACTTCAAAAGCATTTTGCAAGTATAAAGCTAAAATCTGTGGCTGACTGACTGATTGTGCCTGTCAAGTTTACAAATTCACATTGTACAGTTCTGAAAAATTTGACAAGATTTAAAATGGGCGGGAAGACTGGGTGAAAAGAGGCTGCAGCCCCAAGGGATTTAGAGGCAATTCATATCCAAAGTACCTTAAGACAAGATGTTGATCTAACTGCACCTGAATACATCCAAACAGCTGGAACATCATTGTAGTGAGCAGGCCTAGCTGCCAAATGTCAGTTGCATCGTAAGTTTCCATACCATGCGTTTTTCCATTTTTTCCTAAATGCACTGCTGCGATATTGAAATGATATTATTTTATAGTCGTACACGTTAACTGATATATATGTCTTGATGGGCCTTATGGTTAGGAACCTGCCTCAAATGATGCTATTAATACTCCTGTCTAAAAGGGCCCCTAAAGCTGATGATAAGATTCACAGATTGTTATAAAATGTAGCATCAGTTTCAGGAGGATTCCTCATTGTTGTCACCTTGTTGTGATGATTTATATGCTTACTGTTTTCAACACATTGTGCTTGCATAGGGGCAATGAATCTGCAGACATTGGGGGAGGAATTCCAAATACACATTTCCAACATATTAAATAATAATACAGCTGATTAAGAAAACAGCTTAAAATCACCATCTCATGCCGAAATACTTTATTTTTTTATGATGTTGTTGAACTGAGACTGAGAGAAGCACCCCAGAAGGACACCATTTTTCTTGTGGTAAAAGTTGCTTAACAACATGAACACAGATAATAAAATAATAGAAGTGGAAAACTACTGATGCTCCTTACTCAATGAGCTTTATGATCAAGGATTTGCCTCAACTGTTTTTCCTGCCTTGATGGGAATTACGGTTTTAGTTTAAGGAGTAGGATTGTATTGAAAGACATAGAATCCCAAGCCCATTTTTTCTTAATCAACATCAACACCACAGTACAAAGTAACCAGTGGAAATTTAAGGAAAAATGTCATAAAAATTATTCAGTAGTACATTTATGAGTGTTAGCTCAGTGTCAGTGGCTGAGTGAGTGGGTCAGCATATATCCTCAGAGTGCCGGTAACCGCCGTCTTGTTATTTACCGCGATTTCCTGATTAGATTTGCTAACAGAATCTTACCAGACTTTCAGATTTTAAGCAAAGACCATTTTCACATCAGTTCAGCTTTGTTTTGAGTGGCAGAAGTTAACCACTGCCATCAGCGTCGTGCCGATTACCGCCGCTCTACTTCCGAATCAATATGCACGACGATGTTGCCACCGGTACAGATTTTCCCTGTAAGGCAGGGTAAAATGGCTTCACGAAATGCCATTTTTCTTACAAAGAAATCGCTCGTAAATTATTGGAAAATAAACAAGAAATTTCAGATCAATGCATAAAAAATGCTTGGCTGTATTCTGTTTAATTGTAAACTGATAGATTTTTTTTATATTTCATATCTTGAGTAGGGAAATGGGAAAAAAATGACATCTCGCTATCAGAGAAAAGCACATGGCCAGGGTGGCAACACAAACATGCGGCCCGCTGTTTTAGCGATGTTAGACCTTAATTTTTCCCCCTCAAAGTCAAAGAAAGTAATTTCCTTGAGAAACGTTACAAGACAGATGTCATATAACTTTACTGAAAATCAGATTAAGCTCTCTATTTTTGAATTTACACAATAGGTCTATAAATTATTGCATTTTTCATTTCACAAAACAATAAAATGTCACGGTTGTTGCATCGCCACTTTCAGTGGGCAAAAATGCGCTACGTGGTCTTGGTAAATTTATCATACAAACCTCTGAATCATTTCTTTTTCCACCATTCTAAATTATTTTGTTGGAGAAATAAATGAAACACTGTCTGCTGTCATAAACCAAGGGAAATCACTATAATTTTTTAGGGAAACTGGGTGCAAACGGATTATGGCGATTACTGGCACGAGCCGGTTACTGGCACTAGAGGATAGTCTAGTCAGATTATCATATCATGCAGATGGACTCAGTTCTAT